>JAWWEU010000040.1:43568250-43606453 GCA_035583155.1 Acropternis orthonyx | reverse complement strand
ATGACCCACAGAATTGGGGCCTAGCTAAAACTAAAACCTTAATCTGAGTTTTTTGGGGTTTATCAAACCCATCACAACTGGTTTTATTTCTATTTCTGCAGTATCTGTGAGGTGTCACTGTTGTGTTAAAAAGAACAAAATTCTAAAACACTTTTGCTTTGATGAGCATGTTTTACCCAGTAGGTTAGGGAAATTTGCTGCTAAGCATCACACAGTTTATGCAGATCTGTCATAACAAAGCTTAGCCTCATGGTTCAGAATGCACAACGCAAGGCTGAGAAAATACACCATGGACAAAGGACAGAAATCCAAAACAGCATCTTGAAACCAAGAAAGTAATTTCATAGGAGTACAGGTGTGGGTTTTATTGTAAACATTTTGAAGAGGAATCCTTGTTTAAGAAATGTGCTTAAATGTCTCAAGAGAAGTTGAAAGTACCGATGCTTCTGAAAATACTTAAATAAGCCTCAGAGTGACATGCAGTATTACCTACTGTTTCGACTACAAGTCCATTGAAGCACAACAGGAAGACTTGTAAAGACTTTGTATGAAATATCATGTTAAAAAAAATAGCCAGACAAAGCAGGACTTTCCTCTCATGAACCTGTGCTGGCTCTGACCAATGACTGCATTGTTTTTCAGGTGTTTTTCAATACATCCCAGAATAATCTTCTTCAGAACTTTACCAGGAACTGAAGTGATACTGACAGGCCTGGGCTTTCCAGGGTCCTCCTTCTTGCCCTTCTTGAAAACTGGGAGAACATTTGCCAGCTTCCAGTCAGCTGAGACCTCTCCAGATTCCCAAGACCACTCAGAAATCATCAAGAGAGGTTTTGTGATGACATCAGCCAGCTCTTTTAGGATTCTGGGATGAATCCCATCAGGCCCCATAGATTTGTTGGGATCCAGCTGGAGTCCAGTCTGCATATATTTACATTATGCAGTAGGACAATTTGCTGGATTTTGAATATAAGCCTGTGAGATAAGCCACTAGCAGCTTTATTGAGGAAGAATTTTGCTTTATAGATTAATGTCAGTAGCAACCCAGTTCGAAACACCAATGGATGGATTGTGTGAATGAGCATTTAAGTGCAGATTTTTTAGGCTTGTGTTGGTATTTGGTGCTGAATAGAGCTTTTAGTGATAACTGTGAGAAACTTCAAATATCAGCTTTAAGAATTTTCCTGACAATGAACCTAAGGGAAATACTCTGAAATTACAAGATATTTTCCTTTCAAAATAATCACACATTAACAATATATACTTTATAATGAGTCATAGCACTCCACTCAAAAAAAAAAAAAAATCAGTTTCTGTATTTCTAACAGTTGAATCTGAGCTCAAATCACACTGTTTGCAGTTATCATTTTTCTTTGCTTTCAGTTAGAAGCCTTTTATTTCAACTTTATTGGAATGAAAAAGACAAAAATATACATGTGCTCAGAAAACATATCTATATTTATATATATAAAATATATTCCAATAAGTTCAGATAAGTAAATACTTTTAAGGTGTAAAACTCCAAGCCATTTAAGATATCTACTTCAGGAAGAGATTAATAAGCCTATTTTTCTTTCTGTTGATCATTAAATGATGTCACATAAGTAGGTATCTACCTTTAGTCTAATTAATTTTATTTTAATTAACTAAGAAAACCAAGCTCCATTGAATATAAGCAACAGTAGGGGGTTTGAAGAATTTTAGCTGAAGGCTCTTCAGTGTTTTTTGGTGTTTTGTTTTGGTTTGGTTTGGTTTGGTTGTTTGTTTTTTTGGGTTCCTTCCTATGAAGCACTGCACTTATACAACGGCTAGCTAAATGCATTGGAATTTCTTCAGTGGTTGTTCTGCTAGACCACAAGCAGTGGACATAGGACTATTTTTGCCTCTAGTCAGACTGGCTGAACTTTTGGAGTTTTTTCTCTCTGTTGATGTAGGGAATTAACGTCTCTTTCTAGGCTCATCTGAACACTTTCATTTGAGCTCCCTTGTTCTTACAAGTGTCCAGATTTTCATGTCTGCTCTCCTTCTATCCCTGCCTGTGTTAAAGCTAGGGCTGAGTTTGCTCTTATTTAGATGGTACTCTGGACTCTTGAAAGTGCAATGTAATGATGAGGTGATGTGGCAAAGATGTGGATCCTCCCTAAATTAGGCTTTTTTTTGTCTAATGCAGCACATATAATGCTATGTTTACACAGAGAACTGTAATTGAGGGCTCAGATGGGGTTTTTGAGCCCCCTGTTCCCATATTTCCACAAAAGTATGCAATACAGTCAGATCTTGATCCAAGAATTCACTCAGCTGCAAACTCAAGAGCAGTTAGGTTGCCATCATTGGCATGAATTAGAGATAGGTACATTTGTCAAGGACACATGAAGGTCAAGAAAGTATAAAATAAAGTTTTTCAGAAGGAAGACATACTTAAAAAACCATATCTATATATTTTGATTTATTTGCCAAAAAGATTATGTTTGGGCTCATAATTTTTCTTGGCATATTTCCTAGGTTCCTGCAGAATTAAAAGCAAATACAAGAAATCTAGTGAACTCACCAGATTTTATGCTAAAGCTATGGAGCCCCAAAGAGATTTTAATACCATCTGGATAAAGCCAGTTCCACTGCAAATGTCCTTTGGACTCAGAATGGTGTCAACATCTGTTTTACTTGCTCATTAATATCTTTGTGTGATGAGTATAAATACAAGCCATAAAAAGGAAGGAAGGTCACAAATAACAGGGTAGAAAACAAATCAGAATGTTGCTCAATGTTAAAGATTTATTGTGAGATCTTCATGGTAGTCCAGCCTCTTCACATCATGTAAAAGGGATGAAGAAGCAGAAGGTGTTATGCAGAAATTGCTAAAACTCTGTTTTCACAGGAGGATAATTTCTCTGGCCTAAGTGCCACAGAAAGCAGTCAAAAGTTTTCAGTCTGGAGCAGCCCTCTCAGGCCCTGGAAATGGCAGGTGTACCTACAGCATGGGACACAGGTAGTGATGCAGAACTGATACCTTGTTACACTGGGCAGCATGAGGTAAAGAAGGATGTTTTTAGGTGTGGAAAACCTTATAAATTATCTCTAGGGACTCTTACTCTTTAATCATTGCTCATAGTCATTGAGTGTGACAGAGTCTGCACATTTCAGTGACAGATTTAACTGAGGAACCTCAGGTAACACCAGAGTTTATGTAACTTAGCAATAGCCACGTAGTAGCTGATCTGGGAGCATCTTAAAGTATGATACTTTACAAGCAGGTGTTTTTGTGTTTTTCCTTCCTGATTATATATTCCAAATCTATATACTGTCACTTGGAAGTGAGTGTTGTTGAAATTTGAGATCTGAGACCATCCGCCAACCTCTCAGTGTTTTTCTGCTCTCCTGAACAGTAGTTGAAGAAGTGGGTGGTGATGCATTAAATCTTGTTAATACTTTTGGTTGGTTTACCCTTTCTGTTTTGACATTGTATCTTGTATCTGTCAATTTTATAGAGGTACATAAAATTGATTTAAGGAACAGATTCAATTGGCATCCAGTTTTTAACCAGTGTTGCTCACAAATCATCCACAGCATGTATCAGTTCTAAAAGGAAAAGGCATGGATGTCCAGGACTTATGAATTCCATAAAGCTCATAAATTCTCCTGGAAACCTGGCTTATAATAATGTGGGCATACAGTTTCCACTTATTTTTTCTGTTACTTTGACTAAGCTTCAGACCAGACTTTAGAGCCTACTTTGGAATCAAGAGATCACAAATTGCATGTTTATTCATTTTGTTAGAAACTCAGAATTACTAAGCCTGACAAATTTTTTTCTATGATTGATTATTCTGATAAAAGGGACATAGACAAGATAAAGGAGAAGGTTTACTTTCCTAAATTAGCTATGTAAGTTTGAATCTGAAAGTTACAGAACTCTGTATGCCCCTGATTTCTAATGGAGTTGTGGTATCCACACACATTTTTAGACATCAAGGCTATGTCCTTGTGCTTTTGCTTTTTTTTACATCATTTCTCTCATGTCTCATGCAACTCTTAGAAAACCTCAATAACTGAGAATTTTAAAGTCTTCTAACCAAGCACCAGACCAGTACAGATGTCTTAAAGATGAGCATTGGAGAAAGAACATCTTATCTCAGGATGATATATTTGACATGACAGTTCTGTCATCTAAAGAAGTGCTTAATGCATAAATTGAGGCTGACCATAATTTCTGAGATTGAACTGATTCAATCTGAAGAAAGAAGGCTCCAGGGGACCTTATTGCACCTTTTCAGTACCTGAAGTGGGCCTACAAGAAAGTCGAAAAGAGACTTTTCGTAAGGGCATGTAGTGACAGGACAAAGGGGAATGGCTTTAAACTGAAAATAAAAAAATAGGGTTAGATTAGATATGAGGAAGAAATTCTTTACTGCAAGGGTGGTGAGGCACTGGAACACGTTGCCCAGAGAAGCTGTGCATGCCTCAAGTGTTCAAGGCCAGGTTGGATGGCACTTTGAGAAACTTGGACTAGTGGAAGGTGTCCCAAACAGAGTCTGTGGTTCTGTGATATTTTTATTGTTTCTGGAGGAATGGGAAATTTTTTTGTAGAAGCAGTGCTGATAGCAATCAACACTAACAAAATATTTTATCAGACTACTGAAATGTGATGTTTAGTCCCTATCTGAAGGAAAAGGGGGTCACTATTGACAATTTTGAGAACTCAGTATTTTCCATATGTAAATTGCCAGGAAAAATCAAAACATTTTCAGGAAGTTGTATTGAAAAATTTTGAAGGAAGAGATCAGTTGAAAGTCTTTTCATAAAAAAATGATATAACAGTTCCTCAATGTAAAACTAAACCTGTCTAATAAAACTTTTAGGATTCTTGCAATTTATATTTTGGGCTTATGATTATATTAAATTTAGGTGACATTTTAAGACATTTAAGACTTCATTTTTTCTTATTCTCACGATGTGAATAATCCTTTTCTTTGTTAGCTATAAGCATAAAAAGAAAATCATCCTTTCTGTTAAAATGGAAATTAACTGTTAAAGTTTCTCCGTGTTTTCTGAGCTTCTTATATATACACAGTCCAGTGATCTGGTATGTGGATCTTGGTTTTGCAAGGGGAATTTATATCTGTTTGCTTGAAGCCTTGTAAAACTATAGTAGTTTAGATACAGAGATTTCTGTTCACACATGAAAAATTTACAAAAATTATTTCATTAACAGCTTCCACTTCCATTTTAGACAGAAATGCTTGTGTGTCCATTTGTTTACTTCTTGCAAACAATGCATTTTTAACTCTAATATACATCATGGATGGAGCTTGACTTTCTGCTTTAAGGAGTAGCTATGTTTTTCAGCTGCAGTCTGAGACAATGATCATCTTTTATTGAGCTGCAATGCTTGTTCTTCCTCAACTAGTATTTCCAGTATTGTAGTACTGACCTCAAGTCATGACACTGTCACCTTTTATTTGTGACTCTTACAAGGAATGCAAGTTGAAGGGGAAATCAATTGCACAAGTCAGGCTCATAGGTAGAATTGAAATCAGGGTTTATAAGAGAGGGAATATGACTGAATAGGGTGCTCTGACTACCTAAACACCACTTCTAAGTGTTTTTTATCCTTAATTGTACTTTGCAGACCACTTAGTAACTTCTGTTTCAGCCAATTGACTTTCAGAAGAATTTTCTGCAATACTGATTTTTTGGGAAGGTTCTGATTCAAGGAAGTTTATTTTGATAGGCAATTAATGTACATTTTCTTGCCTGGATTTAATTTAATGTTACTTATTTTTGGGACCTTTCACAGAGTGTTGCTTCCTTTAAATGAAACATGAATTAAGAGGTAAATTTTCTTCCAATTCTAAAGTTTAGTGATACATTCTCAGTTCATGTGATATATTGGTCTACAGTTCCACATTTTCTGGCAACTTTAGTACTTGAACTATGGCTTATATTCAATGCAGTAAACATATTATATTAAGAATCAATGCAGAATGTTCTGACTTTGTAAGTATTAGACACTGGATAAATTAAGTAACATCCATTAAACAAACATGTACATCATTGTTTTCATGCTCTATGAGTGTAAAAGTTTGCATAACTTGGAAGCAAGGTAGATAATATAAAATTTAAGTTTTATTTGCATTTCCAATTCTTTGTCTTACTTCATCTCAAAATAATGGGAGGTCATTTAGAATATGGGCAAGGATTCTCTTTGCAGGATCATTCCTAATGCTTCCAGTGTGATAATGTAATTTACGGTGAAAAAGAACTATTGAAAGACAGCAGGAAATAGTGGATTTTTGTCTCAGAAAGAATATTTGAATTATCTGATATGGTGAGGACTGTACATTAAATTATTTCATCCCTAAGGCAGGAATGAAACAAGTTACAGAATTATTCCTAAAATTGTATCAGTTTAAACAGTTTGTTGAATTGAAGAAGTGTTATTTCCAGAGAATATGTAAGAGGTTTATTAAAAATAATAATATGTCCTGCTGATAGATGTAGTGAGTTCAACAATACTTGCAAAAACCTGTCTTGTGTGCTGCAAATTGATTACATGTCTGTTTATGCAGTGGATTGGCCAGTGGAGTAAGTCCACCTGCATTTATCCTGTTATTTGCACCTGGAAACAGGGTCTTCCCAAACTGGTGGAGGTGAACCTTCTACTGGGTTTCTGCACATGCATGTCTGTAGTACTACAGACCAGTCTTTCAGGCACACAAGTGTTTAGGTTAATTAAAGGACACTGGTTTAGTAGTACTTAATTATTAAAACTGGAAAGGAGCTACTTAATTTCCACTGTGACATGTCAAATATTTCTTTTTTAATACAGAGGGTTTAACACTTCTGATTTGGTAACTGTAGGCCTGATTATTTAGTATTCTGTTTACCTCATCAGGTCATGCTGCTATTGCCAGCAGAGGTATGGGGAGTGAAACTGGTGTAAGAGAGAAGAGATGGCATCATAAATTTAAAAGAAAGGACATGCCTATATGCTCAGTGTCCATAGTGCTCAATGACTACCATAAATTTCAGCAACCTCATTTTCTTTTAAGCAAACTTTTCTCCCATCTGTATCTTATGGAGTAAAATGTGGTGACTTAAAGCCATAAGGCTGGAAAAACAGAAAGCAAACCACAAGCAAAACAAGAATACTGGAGTTTAATTGTCTTTATTTTTAAACTGTTCAGTGATTTTGAAAGCAAAAGTTGATGGTAACTCCTGCAACTGTAGTTTGGAAAGTAAACAACTCTGAAAGCCTTGTAACATTTTTTTTCTGCAAACTTTCCCAATTTTAAAAACCTCTGTATGTAACTTGGGTAATGCCAGTCTATGATACATATTATGGCTTTTTTTTTTTTCTTAGTACATATGTACCTATTTCTGTATTCACTTTGGTTAAGAATATTTCTGTATGTGCATTTCATCTTTTATTGTTTAGGAAGATTTCCTGTGAAGTCTGTGTCTGTTTACATACCTCCTACACATTCAGTCAAAACAGACATAGCAAAAAGGAAAAGAAAGAGTTAAAGACTCTGATGTACAATATTGTTCATCCATCTCTTTGCTATTAAAATAACAGCAAAATCTATCAGGTCAGGGTATTTTTTTTGTCTCTGTGTGTAACCTGTATCTGATCTTTGCTCTTTCCTGAAGAAGGGTTTGGTTTAAAAAAAAACCAAACAGTAGTACAAAGTCTCACACTCAGAGTCTTCTATTTTAGTTCTCCTTTCAAGGGAATTACTGCAGTTTTAACCTGCTTCTTGCTCTCTTTCCTAGTGTAAAGCTGTGTGATTACAGAGGAAGGGTGACGAAACACATCAGCAATGTCTCTTAATCTTCTTATAAACCCTAACAGATTCTAAAGATGAAATTTGGCAAATGTTAATTGTAGGTCCAGAATTCATGCTGGGAAAATCTCCTTCAGGAAAAAAAAAAATCGAGAAGGAAAAAAGGCTGAGTGCACAGCCGGACTGTTATGTAAGATGTTTATTTCCATCAAATCTAGCCCAGTGGAGGCTATGCAGAAAATAGGCCAAAACCACAGAGTTGTGACATCATAATGTCACCAGAAAGGTCAAAGAAAACATTGGCACACTGAGAAATACTACATTATAGTTCTGGTGATTTTGTTCTATAGTTAATATCTGGTTTTTTATCCTCTACATACTGAAATAGAGTCTGAAAGTGGTAAACAAGCCTGGGCTTTTTTAGAACTACCAAAGAAACATGTTTGTGATAGCACATATCAGCACAGGAACATGGCTGTGAAAACTACTCATTGTTTTGTGACAAGATTAAAACCAAGAGAAAAAACAAAACAGAAAAAAAAAGAAAAAAAATTTGGTAGAAATGAGAAGATGAAAAGTTGTATTCAGCCAAAATGTGACTTTGGAACTTTTTCTTAAAATACTGAAACATCTTCTGTACAGCTAATCTCAATGAATCTACAGATTCTTTTAAAAATTAATTTATTTTTATCTCAGTTGGTCCAAGACAAAAATAATGAATTAATTTAAAGGTCTTGAAAGTTCTTTTTTTTTTTTCTTTTTTTTTCTCCTATTGAATAACCTTGTGGATAGAAACAGTTCCCCAGCTCTTGCTGTATTGTTGTCAGACTCAGAATGGCACTGATGCACAGTTGCTGGTCTGTTCTGTCGTTCAAGAATTTACAATTTTGCCAGACATCCCATTGCATTCACATTCCCATTTTAAATCAAATTTGTTTCCTTATATGGTGTATATAATAAAAATTAATACCAGGGACATTTGAAGTGACCATATGCTGGTGTCTTGGCTTGAGTACAGAGGAAGATATTGTTAATTCATGTCTTATTCCCTGTCCTGTGTGAAATAACTTATTTCATGAAAGGAAAGCACACGTTGCCAAGAGACTAGTGCCAGCTCATAAGAAACAGCAGTGACCTGACAACACAGGTAGATCCAAAGAGGTGCATCAAGTTTTCAGACTCCAAGCTGTCACTGCTGGGCAGGAAAAGCCTCTCACTTAACTCAAACACGGGATCTGCACTGTAGATTTCTGAAGTCAAGTGAAATAAAACACATCCCAAATATTCTTTTGTACCTCCATCTCTTCTGGGACAAGAAGTCAACATGGCTTCTCACATAGAAACTTCTTTCAGGCACATAACTTTGTGTGTGCTTGCATGGTGCCTGGCACAATGAAGACTACTTCAAAGCTTCATTCATATGGTGCAACATCCACGTCCCAGGGATCCTGGACAAGTATCCTTATCTCAGGATATTTTCCAGTTGAAGATCTATCCAGCCCACTTCTCAGTGATATTTTGGTATTTGTACATTGACCTCTGTGACTGACACACATTTTTGAGTCAAAGAAAAACTCAAACCCCAAAGATCTTATTAACCTGAAGTTTAATTTACTGTGGTAAATTTTTATCTGAGTATTTTAAGTCTTTTGGAGAATGCAACTCACTCCTGCTTGTGTTCTCACTGATGGGTACTTAGGCACATGGGATGATCCCCTCAGGCAAGATCAAGGTCATGGCTACAGGTCTGTGCTGCCTTCACAAACTAGAGAACCAGTCTGTGCCCTTGTGAGCACCTCAAGACACATATTCATGTTTGTAATTTTATACCTCCAGCAGTACAGTTGTTGTAACTGAGGAATGGAATCTGCAGATAACACTACAAACACATTTATTTCACTTCTGTGAAGCCACCTGGTCTGTAAGCCCTAACGAACCATGCTCTTGCTTATCTGCAATGTGTAAACCAATGTAACTAGACTGATGTTGGATTCTGAAGGCAGCAGAGGAGTGCTTTCAGCCTCAAAGTGGTTCAGACAGTTCAACCTTCCCTGTTGCTGCACTTCATTACAGACTAAATACATGTCCCACAAAGGTTAAAACTTTGCATGTCAGGAAACTAAGTTCTTGATTTACTGTCAATTTCTTTAACTCTGTCCCTTGGCTAACTTCCTGTGGGATTTGTTTGATTAGGGTATACATGAGGCAAAATGGAATTATAATAGGCATTTAAACAAAACCAACTTTGTCATGATTATTCAGTGATTTATAATTGATAGGCAGAGAACAAAGGAATACTAATTAAAAGAGGATAATTTTGCACATAAAACGCAAACAATCCTGATGTAAACAAAAGTAAATTGTTGTGTGCATTTTCCTGATGTTAGTGAAATCACCAGTATCTTCATATCGGGCTTTTCACAGGGATCCTTCTGATCCTTTCAGCTTCCCTTGACCATTATGCTGCTGATCAAGTGAAATAACTTAACTGAACAATATAAGCATACTTCAAAGGCCTTATGTATTGAAAGGCTGCAGATCCTTATGCTTGTCCTTTCAATTTTTATATGTTTGACAGTGAAAGCTGGGCCTGATAAAAGTGTTAAGAGGTTTCATTCTGTTATCTAGTATTCCCTTTTCATCTTCCCAACCTCTGCACATCATTCAGATTAATGTTTCAAGTTACAGAAGGCTCAATTTTGGGAGCTTTCAGATAGCAGCTATGGATGAGATTTTCCAATATTGATTCTCTCTTCCCCCATTTCTTTTCCTTGCATGTATGAATCATATCTGTCTGAATTATGAGCCAGAACAGCCTTTTTGATCTGACAGATTGCATTAGAATCATGTAGCACTGGACTTTGAGTTATTGATTAGCAGCAGACTTACTACACTTTTAACCAGACATTTCTTCTTCTGCCAGAGACATCTCCATTCACAAATACCTATGTGGAGACTCAGAACCTGCTGCACTGTGGGGAAAGCTGTGCTGCCGTTGTTTGAATAGATGTTAGTAAAAGGACCAAAATTACTCTCTTTCTCTAATGTCCTTCAGAACTGACATTGTTGAGCCACTTTCAACAGGAGATGTAGCTTTTGGGAAAGACAAAAATGACCCCGAGGTCTGTTTCAGGCCTTTGCTTCTATGATAAACAAGTAGGAAAAGCAAGTGCTCCATGATGTCCTGTGTCCTGTTAAGCACAGCATCACCAACTGGTCAAGGGAGTGGATTGTCCCACTCTACTCTGCACTGGTGTGGCCTCACATTGAGTCCTTTGTGCAGTTTGGGGCACCAAAATATAAAAAAACATTACGCTCTTAGAGAGTGTCCAAGGGAGGCCCACAAGGATGGTGAAGGGCCTTAAGGGAAAGCCTTATGAGGAACACCTGAGGTCACTTGGTTTGTTCAGCCTAGAGAAGAAGATAATGAGGGGAGACCTCATTGCAGTCTTCAAAACACTCATGACGGGAGGTGGTGGGGTAAGTTCAGATCCCTTCCCTCTCATGACCGGTGACAGGACTCGAGGAAACAGCATGAAGCTGAGTCAGGAGGTCTAGGCTGGATATCTAGAAGAGGTTTTTCACCCAGAGGGTGGCTGAGCACTGTAACAGGCTCCTGAGAGAAGTCATCACAGTATCAAGCCTGCCAGGGTTCAAGAAGCATTTGGATAATGCTCTCAGTCATGGGTTTTACTCTCAGGGTGTTCTGCATAGGGCCACAAGTTGGACTTGATGATCCTGCTGTGTGCCTTCCAACTCAGCATATTCTATGATTCTATGACCTATCTAGAATCATGCAAAGTATTTGACACTGTCCCACAGGATATCCTTGTCTCTAAACTGAAAAGACATGTATTTGATGGGTGGATGAACCAGTGGATAAGGAATTAGCTGGCTCTCAGAGAGCTGCAATCAAGAGTCACTGGCTCAATATCCAACTGGAAACCAGTGATGAGTGATGTTTCTCAGGAGTCAGCTTTGGCACAGGGGATATTTAACATCTTAGTTGGCAACATGGATGGTGAGATTGAGTGTGCTCACACAGGTTTGCTGACAACACCAAGTATGTGCTGTGGCCGACACACCGGAGGAAAGGGATGCCCTCCAAAGGGATGGTCCTCAAGGGATGACCTTGACAACCTTGAGAGGTGGGCCTGTGTGAACCTAGTGAAATTCCACAAGGACAAGGGCAAGGTTCTTCACCTGGATAAGAGCAATCCCAAGCACAAATCAAGGGACAAACAGAGATCAGCCCTTAGGAGAAGGACTTGGGAATGTTGGTGACCTGGAAATGTGCATATGCAGCCCAGAAAGCCACCCGTATGCTGGGCTGCATCAAAAGAATTGTAACCAGCAAGTTGAGGGAGGGAATACTGCCCCTCTATTCCATCTCATAAGATCCCAGCTGGAGTACTGTGTGCAGCTCTGGGGCTCCAAACATAGGAAGGACACCAAACAGCTGGAGAGACTTTTCAGAAGAGCGTGTGGTGATAGGACAAGGAGGAATGACTTTAAACTGGAAGAGGGTAGGGTTAGCTTAGATATTAGGAAGAAATTCTTTACTGTGAGTGTGTTCTGGTGAGGCACCAGAACAGGTTGACCAGAGAATCTGTGGCTTCCCATCACTGGAAGTGTTCAAGGACAGGTTGGATGGAGCTTTGAGCAAACTGGTCTAGCAGAAGGTTCCCCTGGTCCTTGCAGGGTGGGTTAGACTGGATGACCGTTGAAGGTCCCTTCAAAATGAAAACATTCTATAATTTGATGAATCATTTTGAAATAATTTAGAGGATAAAAAGCCAAAATAACAGAATTTATGAATAATAGAACCCAGAAAGGAATTTATGAGTAAAAGTAACCATTCTTTAGGCAAAATTCCTGGAAAAAGCACTGTGATAAAAAACAGTAAGTTTTTGAAAGGTTTTTCACCAGGTCATGCAATATAACAGAAAATTTTATCACTTCTGCAAACATGGGAATGGGATACTTCAGAAAATCTAGACAAATATTAGAGCTTCCCATTAAAGCTGAAAGATTTCTAGTATAATTTTCATAAGGCCATATTACTTCTCTATAGAAGACTCGGCTTCTCACATAATTCAGATCCTCTACAGTAGTGTTAACATTCATTCTTTTATTGTTATTATTTCTGGCTTTCTTTTATTTTCAGTGGTTAAAAAAAATGAAACTCGCAATAATGATAAACTCAATTCAGAGTTCTTGTAGCTAGTTACTAGAGCATGAATTGTGTCTGTCATGGTCTTTTAAGCCTCAGAGAACTAGCAAATGCTTTTAGCCTTTGTGATTCCTTATGGAGAATACATATATTACTGTCTGGTTTTATACACACCTCATAGGAGTGCAGTTCTTTTTCTACTTTCTGGTATTCTCTCTGAGGCATCACAGCTAAAAACACTATTTAACTCCAATTCTAATGCAGGATGGCTAAGATTAGAGATAAAGAGTAAGGGTTTTTTAAAATATGATTGGTATAAGAACTTTCATTCAAAAGTGAAGTAAAATAAATTGAAATAAAATAGAATAAAAATAAAATAATAAAATTATATCTATAAAAAAAATGGACCCACTTTTCTACCAGATCACCTGAAAGCATGCTTACTGTGTTTGACAGATATTTGACAATCAGGAAGATATGTGATTTTCTCATTGGTGGAATCTCACAGAAAATACACCATCCTGTTGTGTAAAACTCTCCTGACATCTTCCCCAGGCACGAAGTACAGATCTTATTTGCCAGCCAGGCAATCACTGTAAGTGGACTTCAGTCTTCAATGGGCTTGGTATTGGAGAGCATTTTAGTATTGCACAGGCTGTGGTTTAGCCAGTCTGTGCCTTCCATTTTTGAGGAATTCTGGCATCAATTGACTGTCTTCCACTAAATCTAAACTAGTTTTCACCCTCTGAAAGAGCAATATGTAAAAAAAAAATTACTGTTGTGTTGTGTTATGTTTTCACAGTTGACAATTTTCTTCCATAATTTCAAAACTCACACGAATCCAGTGATTTTCTCCATTATCTATGTTTACAGAAAACCAGGTATGTCCGTGATAATACAATGAACAGCAACTGGAGAAAAAAGATCCAGACTATGTAAACACTGATCATTCTTCACTTTGTTGTTTCTCTAAAAATTGTCTGTTAAGAATTTGGTATCCACCTCTTTCTTTTGTATTATGCAAAGCTCTAAACATCTAAGAGTTATGGTTAAACAGAGAGGCTGCATGAAACTTTAGTGGGTGCAATGAGATTTTCTGCTATAAAACTGTACTTGTTCAGGAGGGCTTCAGTTACGTTTTAGTGTGATGCTATTTATGTGCATTTATTTCTCCTCTAAAAGTTTGCAGAGGGCAAACTAGGTAATGTGATTAAGTGGCTGAACACACTAAAGGTTCCAAAAACTAGGTCATTATTGAGATTAACGACTGGATTAAAAGGATTTAGGAGAGCGGTAGGATTTTGATTTGCATATTACTCCAAAGACCTTTGACTTATGTAAGCCTCCTCTTAAAGACTATCAAGCCAAAGTATTACATCAAGCAATTTAGTTGTTGCAAATTACTCTTGCCTGTTTTTTGACCTTGTGTGTTATTACCCATGTTTCTACACCGGAATTATTTTTCATAATTCAACACTTGGATTGCTCCTCTGGATGTGGCAAATGCAGGGAGAGCACTAATGTGAAAGAGATAAGTTGCAAAATAATTAAATCTTATTATGTATAAGCTATGGGATTCTTGAAGGATTTCACCTGAGAACATTTTAGCCAGCTGCTAAAAAAGGATACCTTGTTTAACAGCAGAAACCAGCAATTCAATCAAAATCAAGCCTTCCTCAGAAGGCTCACAAATTTATTTAGATTAATCTTTGTGCCACTCTACACACAGATGTTTTGGTGTATGAGAAATGTATCTAAGAGCTCCAGCCTTTAACTGCTTTGAGCAATCAAACTCAAGGGTCTGCATGACTGAGGTCACCTATTTAGCATCAGCTAAAGGAAAAAATTAGTTTTGGGGGTTACTTAGTATAAAAGTCCTTCCATTGGCAGCATATGTTTGTGTCTCAGCCGAAGAAGGTTGTTCATGGCACTCATATGAAAGGAGAGGGGGTACTTTTGTGGGGATAATCTAGCACAGACAAATGTGATTGTGGGAAAGAAGACAGATGACATTCTGCAGATGAGTGATTCTGTAAGACATGACATTTGTGACAATAAGCAGAATAGGCAAAATGCCTTCAATACACCAGAGGGTTAGAAAAAGTAAATAATTCTAAGATTTTCTGCAGAATTTCAATAAATGACAGCAATGCTTGCAGATCATATTTTCATAAATCACAGGCTACATATATTATCCAGTCATTTGTGTCTGAAGAGCACTCTATTTATTTTTATGAACCTTTAACCTGAGAAATATTCTTACTGTTTTACTGCTCTGCTTTCAAACAGTATTACCTTAAAATGTCTGCCTGCCCATCAGGGTTGGGATGATGTAATTTGAGAAACTGCCTCAATCACCTTCAACATGAAAAGTACAAATTCTAATCAAAAGTGCTAGTAAAACTGATGTGTCTGAAAAAAAAAAAAAGTGGTATATTGAATCATCAGTTCATCTAAGGAATTCATGTAAATAATTTACTTATATAAGTTTTTTCTGGGTTCAGAGGTAATGGATGACAGATTTCTTACATAAATCAATCTTAATTATGCAGTGAGTGAATCAATACATAATTAAGGTCAAGAAATGGTCAAATATAATGAATTTAGATTTATTGTTCAGGAGTTGTTTTAGTGTCAAGGTAGAACTTGTGCAGTATTGTATGAGCCTATCAATAACTTTTAGATTTTAAAAATAAAAAAATCCCATACAATTCTTACCTTTAGAAAACACCAGAGCTGCTCTCAGAAAGAAGCCTCAGCTCTAACCAACAGCAGCTTTCAACATTTGCTTCTGTCAGGACTTCTGTGGCAGAATTGTGATGAGGAACACAGCTTTTCCACCTCCTGGCTTTATCCACTTAATTTTGCTTGACTATAGTCAAGCTGGGTTGCAATTTCTACAGCATTCAGATTTCATTAAATGTTTTTTCCACTTTGAAAATATTATTGTTCTTCCTTTCCTTAAGTACTTTCCCATGCAATTACAGAAAACAACATTGTAAAAGTGCATTGTGAAAAAGTGTCACTACCTTTTTAAATCTTGTTTCTGAGGTCCCAAGGCTGGAAGAAGTAGATAGAACAAAATCTTATGTGCTAAACTGACCTAATGTGTGTGGTTCTGACCAGGTATTAGATTTTGATCCCAGGATACCATTGACTTTAAAATGTGAGAATCACAATGCAGGCTGGCTCAGTTCAAGACAAGCGTCTCAATATCCAAGATACAGAGTTAGCTCCTCTGTATTGTTTGCTTATCCTCTCCTGGAGTCTAGTCTGAAATGTCTTCAGAGGGAGATGTGGAGAGCTTATCCTATCCAAAAGTCCAGCTCTGATGGTAAAGGCCACCACTTCAGAAGCAAGAACTGTGCCTTTGAACTTTGTTAGGCTGAGGAGATGTCCAACCCAGGAACCCTACACATCCTGGCAAAGTGTCTTTGCTGCTAAGCTGTAGGCTTAGAATTAATTTGTAGAGGTAAGTTGTTGCAACTACCTTTCATGAAGAGTCACATCCTGTTGATTTACTTTGGACATGTGAGGATAGCTAGCAGATTTCAACCTTGAGGGCATTCACATCGAGAAGTGCCATGTTGCTGGATTCCCTTCAATTTTGAATGGAAGATAGATGCTCAAAGATCCAGCACCAATGGTTATGGTCCCATAGAAAACAGAATTTTAGCTGCCAGTGAACCTTAGAAGCCAAAGAGGCAACTACAGAAGCAGAAAATACCTGAGTAAGTGATCTAAGGCTGTAATATTCAAACCCGATTTTGGTGTTTAAGAGCCTTAATGATGTCTTTTAAAAAGACCACAGGTTTGGAAGGCACAGCGCATTGAAACAGAAGTGTTATGAGAGAGTGCCTGTACCACAGGCTCTCCCTATCTCCACGAAGGGGTGAGGTTGCTCCTTCAGGCAACCCTGCCTGCAGGTCACAGAAGGTGCTGGATGAAAGCCCCACCACACACAGCCTCTGACTGCCTACAAGCCATGTATAGCAAACAAGCACATATTGGTGGGTTGTACTCATTCATCATGACTGATGTAATCATATTTATTATTATCTATTCTTGGCTTCAGTAGCTGTTTCTTGCTGCAGCAGAAGTTCCTGTTTAATGGATTAAATTATGTTCTCTACAAAATAAGAGGTAACTGAGTGATACTTCTTTTACTTTTAAGGCTCAAAGTAAACGTTTCAATGCATAAAATCAGGATCATTTTAAAGGGAGATTAACTGGTTTTAATTACTAATTCTTATTTGCAGAATCTATAAGGAAGCAGTCCTGAAAGAATAGTTAGTAAATGTCAGTTATAAGAATGCTACAGAACCACAACTTCATAAATCTGATTAAAGAAACCTTCCTTTACAATACTCAGAGATAAACCACAATTTATCACCACCATTCTTGCAGATATAATGTTCTGGAAGGAGGTTCCTGGTTTGTCTCCAACCGTTTCTAAACTCTGAGGCAGGGAAAAGTGATCTCAACAGTGTCAGTGAAGAAAATCAACTCCAGAAAAAAGCTCCATGTTTCTAGATAAGTAGTGAAATCAAAGGTTTTGGCCAATGATGGATTAAGCCGTTTGAATAATATAGCTGATGAACCCAGAAAGCTTGCTACCTAAAAAAAAAAAAAAAAAAAAAAAAAAATAATTTTGAAGGTACTGCTTGAAAATTCTTATTCTTCAATGAAATGAGTTTACAATCTTTTGTATATACAATAAGGAGGGGAAGAAAAGATTCTTGGATTTTTTTTTTTTAAGGAAAACAAATTTTCTTATAAGAAGCAGCCACTTTCAGTAGCAATGCAATATCTCTAGTTTCACTCTTACATGAAAATAATTATAAATTTAATAATTAGGTGTGCCTACCAAAAACTTTATCAGGACAACATAAGAAGAGCTCTAGTTCACAAGGACTGTGCAGTATCATTGAAAGTTTAAGATTTGGACTTCTCAGTAGCTCCAACAGGTCTCAAGTAGCCCCAGTATCTTGATGCCTTATTAAAATATCTAGACATAAGGAGCCAGCTTTTACAAGATTCTCAGGGCTGTTTGAGAAGAGGACAACAGAAAATTTTTGGTAGAAACCAGATATATTTGTGTGGATTTAGGAGGTCTATTGTTTTTAGTTTGGAATGGTGGAGTTTTTTGCGTGTCTGCTTGATTGATTTTTCTTTTTTTTTAAATTCCACATATATCTATAAGAACATTTGGAAATGTTAAATTGTGGCCAAGAATTTCTTCCCCAGTTTCCACTCTAAAAATAAGATTCACCTACCTTTACTTATATAGTAATTGAGCATCTACACCTTGTTAGATGATTGCATTCCCTGTAAGAGGTGAGTGGGTAGTCCACTTTCAGACAGTAATTCATTCCAATCTGGCTAAAATATCATTTTTAGGATAAACTGAATCACTCTCAGAAAGTTTTTGCCACTTTTCATTGACTCTCACTTAGACTAGACTGGTAACACTTTTTGATGGCTAAAGTTAGGTGAATCACATGTGAAAAGACAGTTTAAATTACGAATGGGATAAACAGAAAGGTGAGAAGAAATAAAAACAAGAAATGAGCTTTTTAAAATATGTTTTAGAATTGATCAGTGCAGTGTGTAGCCTTAACAAATCAGCACCAGAAACTGAATTTTTTACTAATCTAAGCTTTAGGTACGTCAACTGGAATGCAGAGAACATCTATTAGTAAGAGGAAGCTGAGATCTGCCACTCATATTCACCCTGTTAGTCAGTGAAATCCTTACATTACAGAAATCAATTAAATTGTCCTTTCTTTTAAGAAGAGGTAATGCAGATTGCAGACTAGTTCCATCAGAACAAGTCATATCAACTTAACTTACAAGTGGCCTGACCATATTGTATTTTGAATACACACACAAAAATCCATGTTTCTCCAAACTCCAGTTCCATAATGAAGTAGCTTCCAAACAAAATTGCATAATTTTAATTTTCTCATCTTGTTACAGAGTGTATCCACATGGTACATAAACTGTATCTAAAACACTGGAAGAATGAGCAAAAGCATAATGAAAATTATTTCACATGATACAGTAGCTGTCCTTATAGTATGGGGTAATGTGTGGGTCTCTATGATTGAATTCTTTGTGTGGCTATTAGCTGTGGTACATCCCCAGCATCATCTAGCAGGAAATTTGGGTGCCCATGGTGTTTTGCTGAGCTCCAAGAGATTTCAAAATCAGCAAACAGAACTGCATAGCACAGCACAAAGTGCACCCACTTTCAGTACAGACAATACGAGTATGAGCTACTTAAGTATGTTTAATTAAAACAGGATGAATTCACTAGTGATGATTACCTAAAACCAGAATAGTTGTGGGGTTAAGTTGGGACTACCTTGTTAAACATTCAGCAGAACAAACTTGTGATAAAATTTTTGAACTGCCTATTTTATAATTAGGTCATAAGTATCTTGTTCCTTACTGCTGTTTTTGTGAGGTGCTTCCACCTCGAGTCTGCAAAAACCCTCTTCCTCTCCCCCTCTACTCTCCTTCCCTTCCACAGCCATTATTTTCAAAGAGGAAAAAATCAATAAGGGTCACACATCTTTCTTTTATTTATGAACTAATTCAATTATCTCAGATGAAATGCTGCTGTTTCCAACTATAGCTATTAAATCACTTCCCATGAGTGATATATAGTGTGGCATTTACAGTCCGCTAATTTTACTAACCACTTTCTGACATATCATTTTACAACCAAAAAAACCTCAGAGACATATGAAATTCATTGTAGCCTGATATCTGTTCACACTAAACAACTGAAATACAGCCTTGGGCAACCACCATATAACACAAAAGAAGAGCATCTTCCTAAAACATCACCTACACCCCTAAATTAAAATATCCCACAGGGTTAGGCAATATTTATACTATGGGTGAGATGTGCTTTACACCACAACTCTAATGCCCTTGTGGTCTCAACCACTGGCCAGTCCAAACTCGCAGCTGGTGGGCAGGGCTGTCTGTGCAGGCAGCTCCCTCCCGAATTGTATCCAGGCCTTGCTACCTGCGCCGCGGGTGGCATGAGAGCAGTGCAGGCATGCCACAAGGGGCAGGACATAGCTTGGGTCCTCCCAGAACTGGAAATCCAAATGAAATCTTGATGTCCCAAACAAAAAAAATAAACTATTATCTGTTACTACAGGAGTTTTTGGACATGTGTTGTTCAGAGCAACAAAAATTTAAATATTTTTCAAGCAGAAAGATCAAGAGAAAACAGTATTGTCAGTGTTTCAGCCCAAAAATCTGTGGAAAGGTATTCTTTGAGTAATGGTTTATGTAATTTATTAGACAAATATCACATTACAGAATCCAGAAAAGAATTTATGTGGAAACCTGATTCTTTTTCTCTCTTTCTTGACAGCAGAAAGGAAATCAAACTATAAAAAGCTTTAGGAAATATGAAGTATGCAAAATCAAGCCAAGGTAAGTCAGGAAAGTCATACTTGTGGCTGTAACTCATGATGGTTTGGGAGCAGGGGCTAGTGTAATTTTTGTTTTAGTTTAGTGAAAAGACCACTTGGGCAAGGCATTCTGGTTTCTTTTTTCTTCTGGAATTTGCCTTTTATTGTCAGTGTGGTGGTTCAAAATGAAAAGCTTAAATCCCAGAATTAAAATTTAAAAGATTGGTGATGTTCCTGTCAAAGATACAGACTAAATTTACACACTTTGTACAGCAAGAATTCCAAAGAACAGAAACACCTTCATAGTAATTTTACCTGCAAAAATAGACCTGACAGATATAAATGGAAAAAAACCTTCAGTTTTGTAGTCAAAGACAGTTTTTCTCCTTTTTCCTTTTTTCTTAACAGTTCTAAATATTTTTTATCACAACACAATAAATTCAAAGTCAGAGAAAAAATTTGTGAAAGTTGAGGTGTCATTTTCCTCTTCTCCATTGTTCAGTTTCCAATTTCATTGACATCAACACCAGAAAATACTGTTAATTTTCCCCATCCCCCGGTGTTCTCATATGAGAAAGTAACTGAAAATAAGAATCTTGACCTTTCAATTAATATGTTTTAGGCTAATCATGAGTTAGATATATATTCAGGCTATTAATTTCAAGGTAGTCATTAATTAATTGTATTCATAAGGCTGTTAATAACTTTATTCACTTAGTATCTCAGCACATTGACTCCTGTGCTGTTGTCTTAAAACACCTCTTGAACATGTTTTCACTGAGGCTGTGTGACATGTCAAGACAGTCTGGGTGAGACTGATCTCACAAAAGCTTCAGTATCTATGATTCAGATGTCTCCTTTATGAGCTAATTTTATAGAGAATTGAGAGAAATAGGTACTCTTAGGGAATGATTAATCTGACCTAACTACGTTGAGATAAATCACATTTTAGAAATGTCTTTTTCTTTCTTTTGACTATAAAGGTAGTCCAGACTTTTGACAGATATTCCTTAAGGGTATGTGATGAATTCTAACATCCCTGACCACAGAGACATGGTTCAAGGTATGGTGGAATGAGGGTCTTTGCTCCAAGTGCTTCAAGCACAGGCTCTTTGCTTCTGAGATAAGAATCTAGGGAAATATTGGCATTTGTGGAATTTTAATCCAACCAATAAAATGCTACCCTTTCAAAAAATAGCAAGAGCATTGTAAGAGGCAGTAAAAAGTAGTTGGTTTTTTTTTTTTTTTTTGTCACTATTGCTCTGTAGAGTTAATTAAAATGTGATCTTTTCAGTGCTGTTTACATTTCTTTCTGACAGGTTGTTGCTCAGGTGGAACTTCAACAAACATTTTGCAAACTTTTCTTTCGTGGCATCTGCAAAACGACTACTGATTTTCCTTTGAGGTGCCCGTTCTAAGGGCACAGAATAAGCCCCCATTTCTCCTAGGCATCAGCAAAATTGAGGGCTTGGAGACTGCATGCAAAGAACTAAAGGCAGCTTCTGATATGCTAGACTGAATTAACAACTGGGCCATGGCTCCATTTCGTTTTTTTTTTTTTTTTAATTTGTCTCTAATTTGTGAATTCCTACCCATTTTCTGCTCTTTCACTCTCAAGGGCATCCAGAAGATATTTGGAGTGAGTTTAAAACACCTTTGGAGTTCTTTCTAATATGCTATTCTAAAAGAGCACTGAGCTTTGCACAGTGAAATTTCTATTTGAAACATCATCATTGTCTTCAGGGCATTAAAGAACAGTACATTTTTGACTTTTATTTTGTCTCTTGGAGCTCCTACAGTGTTCTTCCATGGTTTTAGGGTAGAAGACCTTGATGTTGTTCAGCATTAGATTTATCTTGAAATTTATGACCGTACGCTTACCATTGAGTTGGTTCTATACATGTGCATAACAACAGCTATGACACAGTGTTGAAAGAAACTTTATTTATTTTAAACTCAGAAATTCCAGAAAGTATTTTACTGTATGTGAAGTCATCCTGTAATCTTAGAACATGCAGTAAAGATTTTAAATATCCATGTGCATTCCTACTGTGAACAAATATGTATATAAAAGTATGTCTAATTTTCTGTATGTGTCTATGTGCAAAAGACTGGATACCAAGTAAAGAGGGAAGGGTTGAGTTTTATGCAAATGCTAAACAAACAAAGAAGGCTGAGAGTCTGACCATTCTTCAAAGTGATGAAAAATTATTAACAAGTACCCAGTGTCTTCCAAAAAATTTCAGTTTATGTAAAACCAAACATGTCTGATACCTCAAAACAGTTATGGGCTGCTCAAAGGATTATTTTCCATACCCAGTCCTGTCTTCACAGCTCCAGACACTCATAAAACTCACCAACCACTTGTAATTCCTCATTAGTATGCACCTGATGGTATACTAGAAGCATACTGGGCTACAGATACAACACTCTGAAGAGGATATCAATTATTTGCCTTAACCACTGTCATCCATAGCATTTAAACAATACTCTGCCTAATGCCTAGAACCTGCTCCTGAACTCAAACTGCATAATTATCTACACTATTGCTATTTTCAATTATTTTCCTTTTCAAATCCTGAAGTCAACCAGCAAAAATGAATTTTTACTAGGAAAAGAGCAGACCTCTTATCTGCCCTTTAGTAAGAAGGGTGGCATAGATTTTAGATCTATTATTTGTTTAAAGCAACACTGTGCTTTAAAAATGTTTTTATACAGTGGGTAGTAAGAACTTAGCAAAAGTCCAAGGCTATCAATATAGTACATAAGCTGTATTTCTGAATGGGTTCTGACTCATATTCAGATATCACCAGAATTTTCCTGGCATATCTGAGGCTAACAGTGTGGAGGGCAGAAGGCAGAGAATGCAATAATTATAGGGGAAAGAATAAAAGAATAAAGAATAAAAGAATAAAAATTAGACACACAAAGTTGACAGGGACAGGGAGAGGATGACAACATCCTTTCCATTCAATATTGAGATGTCTGTCAGTACTGGACTGAAGGGCTCTACAGCTCTGACTCTAGCCCTTCACAAACACCCCATAACTATTCCTAATACCCTTCAGATTGTCCATCTTTGGGTAATACCACAGGCAAGGCATAAAGCTTAGCAAATCTTTCAAAGGCTCTGCCATCTGCAGTCACAGCCAACCTTTATTTCTGGGCTTGCAAGTATTATTTTAAAGCTGGTGTAAGACAAACAACTAATGGGCTTGTGGAGAGAAGAGTGATAGACACTTTCACCTTAGATCCTTCACATTTTCATATTTACAAAAAGCAGCAGCACTAACATGCAGACATCTTTCTCTTTGAACTCAAAATGACACAACTCACATCATACTGCAAAGTCTCTTGAAAATATAGCACCATTGTCCAAAGTATTTTTAAAAAGCTGAGTAATTTTGTAGGCCCTATTATTTTTACTTGTCCTGGCTGAATATTCTTCACTGGATTTCTAACAGCTGTTAATTCACACATGTCATTCATCCATCTAAAATGTGTGAGAGTAAAATAGGCTCTCAAGTCATGGCCAGCAAGTGGACTGAATAAGTTTGTACTGATACTTGAAAGAGACTTCTTTACCCTCTAATGTTCAGGATTAGAACTCAATTTTAAATCATTAGAAGCAAACAGATCATGAGACTTAGAAAATGAATGGGAAACTATGATGAGCACAAGTCATACTTACAAAATGCAGTACATTATGAAAAAATGGTTGAAATAATCGAAGTTCGGGCAGAATTCCATACTCAGATGAGCTGACGGAGGACTATGCAGAGACATGACATAGGTCATAGGACTTACTGCTGGTTTCAATACGACCACATAAGGCCACTCAGAGTTGTTTTTAGTACAGGTAGCCTTCAACTATCCTTAACAAGTATTTATGTTCCCATATCAGAGAATAACAATCCCAGAATGGAACTTTTATTTTTATCTTAAAATATTTTCATGATTGAATTCTTCATATTAAACATCTTTCCACTTGGCTGTTCAAATAGTGCAATTGGCAAAATATAGCTTACTCTGAAGATTGCTAGTATATGTTTCAGGCTGACAAAGATTACTTCCCAGCTGCTTCCCATTCACAGACAATATGTGTGGCCTTCCCTAAAGGCGATGGAAAATGTGATACCATATCCCTCTATGACATGCCTTATACCCACTTCTTGTTTTTACATTGGGTTTTTGCCTCTGGTTGCTAAAAATGTTTTTCTTTAGGCACTGCTTCTTGTTATATTTTGTATATACCTACTGGCTTTATTACTCTTATTGTTGTCATCTCTTATCCTGCTATTTAAAAAAGCATTTGTGGGGCTTCAAATGGCAGACAAAACCGTGAAACTTCCTGCAAGTTTATGCTGGGAGTTCTTCGATGCTATCATCACTCTAAAGGAAACTGTGTCCCAGTAGGCTCAGCTGTTGTGTGAAATCTAGTGTTATCTGCAAATTGGTCAACTCAGGCTGCCCTTTGACTGGTTGCTTCACTGTCAGCAGTAAAAAAATTAGGGGACAGACCTTGGGAGGTAAGCCAGCCATTGATTCGTTCCGGATACCTGACTGTGTTGGCTGGTATGTGATCTCTTGGTGTCACAGAGATAAAGTGCAAATTGTTTTTGAAAACCATTGCCAGGAGCAGAGTGTCACACCCAGTGAACTGTGATACAAAGCCCGGCTTTGGTCCCCCTACCAGATAGATGAATTAGGTTTATGTTTTATGGAAAGATTCATTATCAGTCCAGCACTGTGTTGATTTAGTTATTTTTAACCTGTCCTTGTCCTCAGTGTTCTTCTGGAAATAGGCAGATTAACATTATATCTGCCAGCAATTCAACAAGCAAAGAAATAGGTTTTCATAAGATGCTTAAGATTAAACATTAAGCAAATGTCCTCCTAGCTTGTGTTTACTTTCATACTCTGATGTATAGGGCATTGCATCAGTGTTCTGCTATGCTCATAAAAATTTCTATTTCAAGAAGAGACTGTGAGGTCACCTGCCACCCCCAAATGGAGTAAACATATTTGTCTCTTACTGATGGCAGAGGAATGAGATGAGCTGCCCCTCAGCAGAACCCTC
Organism: Acropternis orthonyx; assembly: GCA_035583155.1. Lineage (NCBI taxonomy): Eukaryota > Metazoa > Chordata > Aves > Passeriformes > Rhinocryptidae > Acropternis > Acropternis orthonyx. Next base: position 43,580,980 of record JAWWEU010000040.1, on the reverse strand, counting down.
TCTCTGAACTACCTACAGTCAGCTTCCAGGAGCAGAGTACTGCCATGTGTGTGTTCAAGCATAGAGGGGATCTTCAAATGTAATGTAAAAATCAAATCCTTGTGCTTGCCAGATTGGAAGTGGCTGAAAGTGAGGTGGCTTTCCAAAAGCCTTTGTTTTATGCAGGAAAGACAACGTGGTACTGAGTGCCATGGCATGCACCCAGGAAGCCTTTCACTGGGAGATTTGCCCATGCTGGCCACCTTGGCACCAAAGCAAGTGTTCCCACGAGCCATTCTCCCAGCTGTGCTGCATGGGCAGTTAAATTCAGCCCTGTGTTCTGTATCTAAATGCACCACAGTAATGTCTGGTCATTTACCTGGCAGTGGTAAGTCATGGAAATAAAAAGACGCAGAAAGCTCTTGGGCTGCAAACTAATGGGGTTTGGCAGAGCATTCCATGGCAGAAAGCAAGTCCTCTCTTGTCCTGTTCTGCAGGCAGCTGCCATGGACTCCATCACTGTAAGGATACTGTGTTGCCTTGGCTTTTGGTTTTATTTGGTAGGATACCCACTTATAAAGAGGAACAATTTCTCCAATAGCTTGGAAACACAGTATTAGAGCTATTTGATTTGATGTCTAGAGAAGCTGCTTATTTGTATACTAATACTGTGCTCCGCTACTGTGCCATTTAGTAGAATATGTCTTGGTGATAACAAAAGACCACTTCTCAGCCATATATGTTTGTGGAATAAAGGTGAATAATCTTTCAGTTCCATTAGTGGTTTCTATCCTACAGTTTGTGATTCCCTGAGATAGAATTCAAACAGTTCAATACATTCAAAGGAAGGAATTAAATGGAAATATCTCAAAATAGAAAAAAAAAAAAAAGGAATAAATGCTACTATTTTCTGCAGTGAAGTGAGCTACTTCATTTACTTATCTCCTTCTGTGTTTCTTATGTTCTATACATCTGCTTGTACTGTATGCTTCTTAGGCAAGCCTTGTCTCTTGCTATATTTATCTGTGTGCACAAAGCCAAACTCACCAGCATTACAAAATGAGCATTAAATTCTAAGTGCAGTGGGGAAGGGTCCAGCTCCAACCTGGGTCCAACCTGGGTATTTGAAGACCCACACCACTGCAAAGGTACCCCAGTATTACCTGAAACTTCTAGTGAGGACATGAGTAAAAAAGAGAAAGTGTGGGAAAAGAAGAAGACAGAAATAACGGAAAACAGAAGAACCAAGACCATGCTTTCTACTAGAGGAAGAGTGTGGGGACATTGCTGCATCACTAAATGTGGCTCAGTTTCAATCACGGTTGGAAAAAAGAGGTCAGCAGCTGGGCAGGAATAAAGAGGACAAATAACAGTCTTTCAGAGAATATAAGGAGACAACATGCTGAAAGATGCAGATTATGCAATTCCTGCATGCCCAGCATGTTAGGAGGAAAGGTGGTCACTGTGCCGTTCACTACTGCCTGTGAAATTGCTTTGGCACACCATTTTCTACTACTTGTTTAATTGAAAATATCAAAAACTTTAAAAGATACTCTGTTACACTCAACACTGAAAAGAAGCTACTAAGAGAGAAAAGGTGTACTAGAGTTATAGAAGCGTAGCAAGAAACTGAGAGCCTTGCCAAAACCGGCACAGATCCGAAAACACAACTGGAGGCAAATGTGCTCCTAAAACGTAATTGTGAAGCACCCCCAAGAAAGAGGTCATCCACGACTTAAGTACCAACTGTCATGTCCTCAAGGAGCACCATGGGCAGTCCCATAACCACTTCTCTCACTACAGAATTCAGCTGAGTATGAGAACAGGGTTTTTTTGACCTGTTTTTCCAATTTTCTTAGAGGCAAGGAAATTAATTATTTTTGCATCTAAATAAAATTAAAAGGAAAAAAACCCCAACAAACTAAATAATTCCTTTAGGGGATAACTGAATTTAAATGTAGCTATAAAAATGAAGAAACTTCAAATTACCTTCACATGCAAGCCACAATCAAGGTTGACAAAGTTTGTGACTTGAATGATATTTATTTAATATACACATGTAGCATATTGCAAATGAAAACCATCTCCAGGCAATGTCCAAATCACAGTGAGAATACAGCCAGCTCTTACTAAATACCAATATGTTGCCCAAAACTTGGTCTGAACCCACACTAAACATCTTCTGAGGTTCATAAAGTTCGGATAATTCTGCTAATGTTTTAATTGCCACATGTCTCTTTACAGTTCCTGGAATTAGAGTTTGGAGTGCCAAAAATGTCCTGGAACCTGTATCAGTGCAGTTATGTGAATGACACAAAATATTTTCCATCAAAACTTTGACATTCCAGCTGAATCCTTACTCAACTGAAAGAACTACCTGAACAAGCAGGGGACAGTTAGTCACATGCACGGACCGGAACTCATGGCGTATAAGGCAGCACCAAAGTGCACTTTTTCTCACCTGTCTTTTTTACTGCTGGATGTATTTTATGATGAAAATAGGAAGCGTGAAGAAACAAAGGAATTTGGTTGCTTGATTTCTTGTTTTCCTTCCTCCCCCCTCCCATATGTGAGAATATTCTTCTGTGCACCAGTCTTTACCAAAATTATTTCACACAATTCAGTCTTCCCACAACCATTTCTGAGGTTCTCCTGTCCTTTGGTGTGTGGTGTTGCAAGGACAGTATCTGCAATTCTGAGAATGCAGCTATTCCAGCATCTCACTGTCACTCAGCATCACAGAGCACAGCACCTACCGTGCTCTCTTAATTCAGAGCAGTAGAAACACAGTACTGCAGGTTACTTAATCAAAGACCAAAGTAATGAAATAATTGTGCCCTTGAGAGGGGTTTTGATTTTGGGCTGGCAACTTCATATGATGAAAAATATGTGCTGAAATAATACCTGTGTGAGGTAAATGGCAGCCTGGGTGAGAGATGGGGTACTGTGTGTTTCAGCACAGGAGTGTTTGGCTGGGAGCTGAAACTAGGGCTTATTGTGTGCCCTTGAGTAAACAAAGATACAATGGGTTATTGAGACTGCTGACTTCCAACAAACAATGGTCTCTGTGTAAGCATGACATTTTACAACCATGAAGCCTGAGGCATGTATGCTTATTATCATATGTCTTTCTATCAACTCATTTTGTGTAATGCTTTTGAAAGAACACCACAGAAACATGCAGTATGTGAAGGGAACAGAGCTGAGGTATGTGGATTGGACTGTCACCAAGAATTGGCCTATGCCACAATGATGGCCAAGGAAGAAAAAATCTAGGACAACACATTTCAAGTAGCAGCAACTATAAGTTAACAATATAAATTAGTTCCAAAGATGTCGCATCTCAGGGAAATTTTTGTACTAGAACTTAATGATCTGAAGACAGTGAAGACACAAAAATCCTTATAGATATGCTCACACAGTGGACCAAGGTCAAACAACAGACTCTTTTTCAATTCAATTTTGACAATTCTTACCATGAAAAACACCAACACATTTCTTTGCCAACATTACAGTGGTGAGAAGGGAAAACTTTACAGATTGTGAATGATTCCCATGTCTTGGGTGTCTTTTCTGCGTGCTATTACCTTTACAGTTTTCATAAACAGCTTGCCAGTTTCTTGTAGGATCAAGACGTAGTGAAAAGAAAAGTATATTTAGTTTTTCCTCTGGTTAATATTTTGGTTCAAAAGATGGTCAATTAGGAAAAGTTATATAAATTATCTATAGTTTGAGATTTTCAGGACCTTAAACATTTCAAAGAATATCTCTAGAAGGAAACTGAGCTGTCCTTGTGCCATTGTTCATTCCTGTCACCGCCCGAATAAACAAACAAGCTGCTGTCTTCTGTTCATGTAAAGATGGAGATATTGGGATGGAAGTGGATTAATCTTGTGTCATGGTCAGTTCTCATTTCTGTCTGTGAATAATGAATTATACCAACAGCACAACAGTAGTGACTCTCATTATAGACTCATTTTGGGCACAGAGGAAGTAATAAGAACAGAAAAGCACATTAAAAAATAGAATGGATTTTATGAAATTCTTGAAGTTGTGAGGAAAATAGAGAGAAAATGAACACATTTTGGAGTAAAACTTTTCCTGAAAAACAGAGAAAATCTCTTGCCAATCAATGTTATATCACTGACAGCAGTGTCATCATGAATTCATAAGTGATAGGTGTTCATCGAAACAAATAAGCTCATGATCAATAATTCCAGAAACCTGTGAGAAACATCTTCTGTAACCCCAGTCTATGCAGTAACCCCCTGCATCACAAAATCCGATGCAAAGCAGATTTGTGGGGTTTTTGTGTTGTTGGTTTTTTTGGTATTTTGGTTTTTTTTAACGCACTTGATTTGACTCAGCAATGTGATATCCCAAAGAAATTTTGCATCTTGATTTTCCAAACAGAAAGTAAAAGCAGGACTGGAAAAATCCTTATAACCCATTGTCCAAACCTTCAGTTGTGACATCTTCACTCCTGCCCACACTTCAGCTCCATCAGAGATACCTAGCTGGAATAAGTAACTACAAATAGGACTTAATGTTGGTGCCTATCAGTGTACCCTCTCTTGCTTCTGAAACAGGAGCTCAACTTGTGCATTTGGCTCATCTGGCTCTGTAAGACAGCAGAGCTCTGCACCAGCCTTTGAGGCTGGGGTCTTCTCATGGCAACCTCTCTTTTCCCCACCAGAAGGAAGGAAACCTTGCAAAAGGAATGCAGAAAGGGCATTTTTGCCATGCCCTTGGTACCTAATTACTTCTCATTTCCTGACAATGCATACAGAAACTTCTTGTGTTTACTAATTTACCAATATATTCCAGGTAGTTACAGAGAGTTTTCATCCACACTCTGGACATAAAAACATTTCTGAAATTTGGCAATAGCATACCAAAAGGGCAGCTACACACAACAGTACCTTATGCTAAGATGCATCCCGCTATTTAAGATTATGCTTATTTCACTTAAGAAAGCAAATCTATTTTTCATATTTTATTAAAAAAAAGAGACAAATGCTACATTAAAGTGTTCTAATTCACTTGGCCTTATTTTTGTAGTAGAACCTCAGAAAAGGGTGGAATGTCTTTCCTTCTTTATGTTTTGACTGTCTTCCATACGAGTTTTACTTATAATAGCAGCAGGTTTGAAAGACATAGTATAATTCACATAAATGTCTTATTTATGGCTTTATGAGTTAGAGGATTCATTTGACGTAAGATCAGTTGGTACCAAGATCTTTCTATTTGCCATTTCTTATTAGTCTTATTTTCAATATTTTACACAGAGCTGTTTTGCAGGGCAGAGATTAAAATTGTCTAGCAAGAGTGTTAATATACTGGAATAACTATGGAAAGTCAGATAATGTGGAAATACAATTAATTTTGCCAAATAATTAAAATGAAGGGAGACGGGAGAGGATTTCATTCAGCTAACCCCAGGATAAGGAAATAAACTAGTTTCTCAGGTGAGCTGGATCTATTCCTGGCTTTCCCATAGATCTGAATTCTGACATATGGTGAACCATTTCACATATAAATAGACATTTAAAATACAGTGTTTCTGGCCAGCACCCAGACCACAATCAAAACCAGATCAGTACCACAATCAAACCCAGAATTTAGGGTATGTTAGACACCTGTTTTTCTTCCAAACCCTCTTTGTCTCCAATGCTCAGAATACTTTGGATACAAATTCTCAGTTCTATGTGCTTTTGTAGCAGTGAATACAGCAGAACCCCAGTCAAAATTGCTAAGTATGATGCAAATATTCACAATCGACATAGGCATACTATAAACTTTTGAACAAATATATCTGGTACTTTTTCAACTGTTGTTTTCTCTTTGGCCTTCTTCCTCCTGTTTCCTCTCCTGGCTTGATGCAGCTATTGGTGCTTCATTCATTACTCTTTGCAGCAAAAGAACTCTGCATTCTTGTTTTTGGTGACCCCAGGAGAAATATAAAAGAAGGGAAAGAGGATCATCCAAATTACTGACATGTTTTCTTCTTTACCATCTCACATGTTGCCCTGCTTATGACTTGGCTTTAGCTATACTATTTGCACAGCGATTTCACATTGCTGTAAAAATATTTTATAGAAAAGGAGTATGCTAAAGGTACTTACAAAAATTCTACAGATTAATATCCTTACAGACATCCTTTTCAGTATAAAAGTATTCTTGGTGTTTTTTCCCCCAAACTCAATATATTCAATTTTGTTTCTGCTATTATCATAAAGCTTCAAATAAGCTTTTATTTCAATTTGCTACTGAATTCATTCTGCATGAAATGTTACTTGCTTTATCTTCTACTGTGGTAAGATTAATCCAAGAAACATGGAGAAAATAATCAGCTCAAAAAGATTAAGGCTGATTGAGCCAGCTTTGATTCTTATGCATGTCATCTAGCCATGAAGAAGAGTTACTAGGATATATCTCTATATCTCTAATTAGTCAGTTACAGTAGTTCTACCATCTTTGTCATCAATACCACTGAATATCTGAAATAAGTTCACACTACATTATTAAAATATAGTTGGATCCAGATACACAAAATTCTGCAAATACAGTTTCTATCAGGATATCGCATTTATCGGTTCTAAATAAATTGATTTTCAACAAATTCTTTGCTATTTGATGTGCTCTTTGACTCATCTGCCAGAGAACTTTGCAAAGGGATAACGGTGGAGGAAAACAAATAAGAGGAAAAAAATCTCTTTTGAGATTTAAATGAGTATTAGATGCATTTAGTATATATATATATGCTTGTTTTGATACTAAATAACTAAAAGAATAAAGATTAGATTCTAATCCGATTCCTCACATGCCTCTATTGAAAAGCAGCTACTGCAAGGTCAGACACAAATGCTATAATTTGTGTTAGACAGGACGCGTAGTGATGCAGGAGCACATGTTTTAAATAAGAAATTGCCTTTTCATCAGTATGTCAGCTAAAGAGCACATCCTAATCTTAGCCACGTGTTACTCTGCACAGCACATGCAGGTGCATCCAGTATGAGAGAACTGTACCAAGACGTGGCATGGAAAAACGGATGTTCATCTTGCTGTGCACCTCAAAGCATCTCAGGAGGAAAAAACAACAAACCCAACAAAAAACTATAACCAAAACTAACAAACAAGCAAACAAAAAAGAACCAACAAAAAAGAATTAGGTTAAAAGTCAGTAGAGTACAGAAATGTGTTTGACTCTTGGGCCACTTTAGAAGGATCCATTTCAAGGAGTTAATTTGTCAGTGTTCTTTTCTGAAGTGAAAGGACAACACAGTCTCAACACAGCAAGAGTGTCTTAATCACTGCAGCTCTTGTCACCCTCCTTGCATAACAGCATTATGTAAGCATCTGATTTGCATCAGTGCACAGCTCTGATTGCTGAGAAAGCAGTTTGCAATTCAATGAGTTTCATACACAACATTGTCTTTCTCTTATTTTCTTGCATTAGTGTCGGTAGCTGGAATTATACAGATTTTCTCCTCACACTAACAAGCACCAAGGCTGTTATGAATAATATGATTTTTGTCTCTGGATGTATTAAAATACCTTTCAAAACTGAGAAAGATATTACTCATATTTCTTGCACTCAGGGTTTATAATATGAAAAAAAAAGGTCACTAGGTCAGGAAGCACAGGCATACTGATTTCTTCAAGGGGAAGGATGAGGGTTGCTGTACAATACACTTTTAGCTCACAGTAACTGAAACACTGACTATTTTGAAATATTTTCTTATTAATAATGATATCTAACACTTCTGAGCTCAGAACATTATGTTTTGATTCTGAAAAGCTAAAAATGACATCTCTAGCCTTAAACACCTAAAAACCACAATAGAGACCAGAGGTAAAATCCGGGAGATTTACAAGAGGGGATCTCAGACATCTTTTACAAGTGATCCCTGCTACAATGAGCATTCAGTATAACGACCACAAAGAAGACAAAAGATTCAAGATGCAAGGGGAAAGAGAAGTTACCCTTTCCACTGCCCACATAACACCATGAGCATTAAACAGTGTAAAGGGCTCAACCGGAAGGCATCAGGAATCCCACTGCAGAGCTGGAAGTGGGAGCTGCAGATGATTCCTGCCTGACACTTCCACCACAAAGCTACACAGGGGAGCTAGGTGGAGAAGGTGGACTACTTCTAAAAAAGAGGTCTTGTATCTGTTTTAAAACACATGGAAATTCTTTTAGCAGTGATGTCACAAGGAAAAATGAAAACACGACTGAGGCAGTTATCATAAGCCAGGTAGAGTTTGCAAGCCCTGTGTTTGCAAACCACTGACTCACCAGTGGTTTTGTAAGAAACTGTTCAAGATTTGGGCTAGAAAAGGCACAAAGCTCAATAGAAGAACTTCGGAAGTTCAGTGGAAGTTCAATAATGTGTCTATCCAGAGACTGAAGGGAATATTCAGTGTTGTGAGTATCCAGCACAGGAAAATGTGCTTCTTTAAAGAAGGTCTTTATTGGTGAATTCTGAAGACTGAAGCAATATCTGATTTAAACTCTCAAATACATACAAAGGAACAGTGGGAAAAGATTAAAGTGATTGATTATTGTAGGGAAAGCTATGGGAACATCAAGGGGTTTTTGCACAGAAATGGATACTTATTCTTCAGCTCTTTGTTTCAAGGATAAAGTGCTATACAAATGTATGAAAGCTATTTTTCAGAAGATACTATCTGAAAGTACTCCAGTAAGGCAGAGTTTCTCAAACCAACCCTTTTCGACTCTGAATTCAGGACTCCCTCCTCAGATATGACAAGATGACTGAATTTGGATGAAAGAAGCCTAGTGAGGTCTTGGTTTTTAACTTTCCTGTCCCAGTGTACCCGGATTGTTCAAATACTGCCAATGAAAGAACCGAGAAGTTATTTCTAAAGACTTTTCCTTCCCTATGAAAGAATGGAATTTTGAGATACCCTTTGGCAATTAAAGCATGTGAAACAAAGTCAAAACAAGTGGCATATTTGAGACAACTAAAAAATTCTTAGTAGTAATACAAATGAGGTCTTTATTAACATGAATGAACTAAATAAATTACATCAACTGTTTCTGAGCTTCTTCTGGCTTTCTGTAGCCAGAAAAGTTTGTGACATTTGTATCTGTATTAGTCATTGTATTTTGTTTGAGCTTATTAAAGTGTTGTTATAATATTTCTTCTCTGTTCTTTTTTAATCATTTAGGTTTCTTTTCAAATTGCACTGCTAGTGATTTAATTATTTTATAGCTTTTTGTTTATTATATTACACTTTTGGAGGTAATACCTGCTTTCCACAGAAACATTCAATAAAAAAAGGAGAAATACTTATGTTAAAGCACTATTCTGTAGGACTCTTACCACTGTCAACACTTAAGAGTACTTTCTTTATTTTCAGCTATCTAATATGAAAGTAAATATCACTCCATGTTTTACCGCTCAGCTGATGGGATTGGACAGATAAGACAGAATTCATGTATATATGGGTAAAACCCCACAAAACATGGCTCCTTTAAAGTGACACATGTGAGGAGGCAACACTTACTTAACTGCCTTAAAAGACTATTAACAGTACAATTTAAAGCTCACAAGAGTTATGGAAATATAATGAGACACTGTAATTCCACGGAATCAGGCATTACTTCCTCAATTTTAAGCATATGTTCACCTCTGTTTTCCACCAAGTGCTGATCTGTATGAGATCTGTTTCTCCTCATCACCAATTCCCAGTATTACTTACTTTCCTCCCCAATTACCTGCCTTTCTTTTCCTTCTCAGCAAGTGCCAGCCTTCAAAATTAGCCTTTCTCTGCTGCACCAAGAATATCTAGTCTCAGTTTCTCTATTTCATCTTCTTTGCCCCAACTAGTTCAGATCAGATTGCTGTGCCATTGACATTCAACTGAAATGGCTTTCTTCTAATGTGCCTGTTACAGGGCAAAGGAGAAAAAGAAATAGGTTTAAACAGACACCCTGTTCCACCCCCTACTCCCTCACTCCACCCCCTCTCTCCAGCCCCAGTACCTTAATTTTAAGGCACAGCTGGAGTAGCTCAGGAGATAAGTAAACAATTTAACCTGGTTTATACTACAGTCAAGCATGGGTGGATTTTAAACAGTAGGCAAAAAGAACAACTCTCACAAAACCAGCTAAACCATATGAAGATAAAGAAAACTCCCTGACAGACACTCAGTATAAGAAAATTCAGTTTACCCAACTAATTCCAAGACCTGAATAGTACATTTTGCAATGTGAAGCGCATGGCTGTCTGGAAAACAAGTATCAGTTATGCTGAGAAAAACTCTCATGCGTAATACACATGGACATCACACACTAATCCATTCTTTTTTCTTTATCTGTGATTCTTCTCCTTCCCTTGAGCTTCCTGATTGAATTGTGCACTTCTGTTGCCCCATACAGTAATGCTATACCTTACTTAAATTAAAGCTGACATTTTTTTCTTGTCTCCCTATTTGTTTCTCTTTTTTTTCAGAAACATTAAAATGGACTTTGGAACATGCTCTTATAACAGATTCGAAGAACAAGACAGATGTAAGGGCTATACCATGCCCTGAAATTTATCATTACAGAAAGTTAATTGAAGACGTTTTAGGAATACAATAAAAAATCAGAGGTGGCATATGGACACTATGGGAGAGTCAAAACAACAAGGGTTTTTTGTTATCTGACTCAAATGCCTTTTTGCATCTTGGCTACAAGTTGTTTTTAGATATATATGGAATGTGCATTGAAAATGTATATTGAAAATGGCATTATTTCTGTCAATTTGACTTTTAAAATTTTAATTCTGTCTTGGAGTTCTTCTTGCAAGCCCTGACTTCCAAGGCCCAGTAGTACTGAACACAATACTCTCAGTAAAAAAAGAAAACATTGAAAAAAATCTGATTTTGCTTTAAGTCTTAAGTTAAAATCTGAGTTACAGTCTTATCTTAGATATATAATCTATAATTCTAGGCCTATACCTCAGCCTTCCATATCACTCTTCCTCACCATGCACATCTGTACATTCATAGTCATGGACTCTGCTCTTTCCTGGAAAAGAGTAACTCAGGTGTGAGAGAAATGCGATCCATATCTCAGATCAAAGTACTTTTTGTTCCCTTTTTTTTTTGTGTGACAGAGAAGTGCTTTCCCTGCTGGAAGTGAGGCCGTACATCCTCTCAGCTATGGATCAATCTTCATAGAAAGCCCCAGCACCAATTGCTTCTGACATGCATCCACCATCACTCTGCCTACTGACAGCCCCACAGGGTTTCACATACTTCAGCTGCCTTGTACAGCACATTAAAGGACAGCTCTGGGACTAGAATCACAGTGTGTGACAGGGCACATCCAACCATGCTGCCTTCAGACATGTTTTTGGAGGATAGCAGGTACCAGTAGACACTGGAAACTCTCCCCTGATAACTTTGCATGACTGGTGTTCTGTGAAAAAACCTCTATTGCATCACAGAGAAAGAGGCATAGCAGAGATAGATTTTTGACCTTCATCATGCATGTTAAGGAGCATGTGTTCCAAAGAGACTCTTCAGATGCTAATCCTTCAAATGAGCAAAAACGGAGCAGACATTGAGCCTAAAGGCAGTGATAGCATCAGTAATATGCCCTCCAAAATACTAATTCAGGAGCAAACACTGCACCAGATATATTCCTTTAGGCTTGAGGTCACCTTTCATTGGTTGCTTTATTGATGGAGTTCTTCCTGAAACAGCAGTTGTACCTCAGTGCTGCAGCAAGCTCCAAAAAACTCCCAGTAATAGCTGTAAAGAGAAACGAGAACAAAACTGGTCAAAGAAACAGGCAGTACTGAGACACACACAGAGGATATACAAGGTAAGGGAAAGTGTGGTTTGGGTCTATATTTGCTGTCAGTATTGGATATGGCATCAGTAATCTTCACCTTCAATTCCAAATGTTTTTTCCGTGCCTTCCCCACAAAGTGAAACAAATCCCTGCAGATTTAACACAACTTCCAAAAGAGCTTTGTTTCATATAAAGCATGCTAATGGCACTGTGAACACAACAGTTCCCATGAAGGGACAGAAAAGAGAATCAACTATGCAAAACTCAGCTTTTGAGCCACTATGCAAAAATACTTTAACCATCTTGGAGTCTTTCTTCATAAGAATTTTGTTTCTCTTTAGTGTGAAATTAGCAAAGATCACTTATGACAGGAACACATTTGCATTGAGTAGAAAATAAGGGACTCAAATCAAGAACTGCTATTGGTAAAATCCACCAAGTTGTGAGAAACTCAGGTTGTCCTTATGACTTGAGTTAGTTTCTTGAAATGGCCAGAGTATGATTTTCAAACATTTTAAAGAACTTCTGAGGTCTCAACAAACATACAGCCAGATGTCATCTCTTCTGAATGAATTCTTATAAAAGTAGAAAAATAAAGTATAAGAGTGGCAACAGAAGATCAGCAAAGTAAAATGTCTAATTGCTCTGTGTAAACCAGACCCTTGGTCTCACTGAGACTCAGTCTCACTTCTCCAGTCAATCCATCATCTACTACCTTGTACTAAAACCCAGGCATCACATCTCTTTGAAAAAAAATAATGCAAGGAGAAGGTCTTTCTCCTGTGCCCCCTTCTGCCCCACCATCCATGAAGCAAGGATTGAACTGTATTTTGTCTGAAAGGAAAGATGGAATTTAACCTTGTGCTGGTTTAAGGTAAACCAGCAGGAGAAAAGAACCCAACTCACAAAAAGACTGCAAGTCAGAACTACAATTTA
>JAWWEU010000040.1:43534938-43568150 GCA_035583155.1 Acropternis orthonyx | reverse complement strand
ATAGAGGGTGTAGAATACACAGTCTTAGGCACACCCACACAGTGACAAACTGGTCCTGGTCACTATAACCAGGACAAACCTTTAGACCTTTTTTCTGCCCAGGCTGTATCTGCCATACTACAGCTGTCAGTAAGTATGTGAAGTTGATCCTGTTAGAGTGCACTGTATCTTTCCTCAGAATCTCACCTTTCCAAAAGTAGGAATGGAACCCTCATGGCTAAGCTGTCACTTTGATTTTGACCTTCAGAGTGCATTTTCTGTCCCTTCTTTTGAAATCTGAGACTAGCAGCTGACTTCTGTTGCTACTATCTTTGTGCATTAAACTGCACATAGTGGGTTTCACATGGAAACTCAGGGAATACCTCAAAAATAAGATAGCATACTTAACCAACTGGACAAAGTCAAAAAACTCCAGAAAAATAACTAGGGGACCAGTTTGGGCCTCTGGAAAAATTTCTAATCTATTGACTTTATTTTTTTAGCAATGATGGGTTGAGTTCTCTGCAGTGAGGAACAAATTTTGGGTGGAGAATTCAGTATGTTTTTAAGGAGGATATGACTCATAGAGACCACAAAACCTTTGCTTTATTTGTGACCTACTTCGAGGTTGGTAGTAAACTCTTTATCTTAGCAGTACTGAACAGAGGTTAATAGGGGAACTCTGAGAGACAGAAAAGCAGAGAAGAACAAGACATGTTAACATACCTGTGTTCAAACAGCTACATCAACGGTCCTTTGAGAGAACAATGATACTACAGGTTCAAATACTTTAAAAGGATCAGGCAAAAGCCAGTATTTTTACTAAAAAGCCCATAAAAGTCACAGTGAACTCTGGTGCTTATAGTTCAAATGTTAACTTAAACACACTAAAAATAGAGAAAACAATGGAATAATGTAATGTCACACCTTCATAATGATATGGAATGTGCTGACAATAAACAGCTCTCAAACAGACCGGTTGCTATAGAGGACCTTCCAATAGTGCATTGTGTAAATGGTTTTTACAGCAGTACTGCGACTTTCTTTTCCAATATTTTAATGGCTTTATGAGACAGAAGACACCAGTGGAGATCCAACAGATCACTCAACAGTACATCTGGCCTGGATAGTCAGATCTTTCAGTAAAAGAGGATCAAAATTCAGATTGTAAGGGACTGCTTGACTGGTCTCCGTGCAAAAAGCTTTTTTTTTTTTTTTAATTGTCTCAGTTGTTCTTGTTTCAGTCTGTGGACGTTGCCTCATTGTGAAGAGCCTGGATCCATCTTCATGGGTGCTTCATAAGCCCCCACAAGGCCACCTTTGCTCCCACCTGAGTCAGCTCCAGTTCCTCAGCCTCTCCCACAGGGCCAGTTCTCCAGCCTGTTTCCTGCGCTGTGGAATCTGCACTGAACCCAAGCCAGTTTCCCAGTCTGTTTTGGCATTGGCACTATCTCATGTAACTTGAGGATCTACATCTAAGTAAGCTCTTCCTGTATCTCTAGTTTGCAAAAAGAAATGCACAGCCTCAAAAGACCTATCATAGAAACCTATCATTGCACTGGCTGAACTAATTTCTGACAGTGCTTGTTTTTGTTCCCTAGCTAGAGGCAGAACTTGTGCCTAACAGCCACATTTCCTCAGTCAAGTTAGATTAAAGAAAACTCAACCATAATATCACCCTTTTTATTCACTTTGAACTAATTTTTCATAAGATGTGTAAAAAATAAAATAAGGAAAAATCAGTTCTGGGAAGTGGGTCACTACATATGATCCTTGCCTGTGAGTAGATATTTGCTGAGATTGACAAAAAATGACAACAGTCAGCAAATTCTTTGTTTACAGTTACTTTCATTCTGTAATCCTGCTATCTTCAATGGTTTGACTTTCCCAGAGCTCACGAAGATTCCTGTTTTAACTGTAGCTTTCCACATTTGCTACTAACATCACGAAAAGATCTCTTTGTATGAGATTTATCATTTTTCTTCATTTTTGCTTCTCTTTGACAAAGGGAAAGATGCTGAAGCATGCCAGCACAGTATGATTTGCCAAAGAACTTCCTGCTGCCAGTCAGATAAGCAAAAGGGTTCCTCTCATTTGTACTGGTAGGCATTGCACACACTGGAATTTAAGCTGATTAATTAGATTCAATAGAATGAACAAAAGCAAATATTTAATAGAGCAGGGTAAACAGTCAAAGCAAACAGTTTGTAAATAACCCACTGGCTGAAAATTCAAATTCACCCCAGTAACTTCAGCAAACATGAACCACTAACACACAGTCTGAAAACCAGGAATGACTCCCATTCAAGGAGAAAGAAAGGAAAAGAAAAAAGCTAAATTAGCATAAAAATTAGCATGTATTCTATTTGTTCAGTCTTAATCTTTACATTAATTTCTATAAGGCAAAACTGTTACACTTCGTTTGGCTTGAGGATTGAATAAAAAAATCTACAAAAGTATATATGTACCTCCAACCCAGAAAATCTTTCTTTTTTCAGACTTTCCACTTAGTAGGATTATCACATTTTGTAAAAAATTTAAAGTCAGTGGCAATTATTATTCAAAGATTTTATTACCAGTGTTCTTCCTTTACAGCATTTTTGTATATTGCAATTTTTATAGATTTTGCTCACAAAATCATGGGTAAACCTCTCAAAAACACATCTATGAATTATAGATCTGAGTCCCTTTCTTTTAAGAAATTGTCTAAACCAATTTCTCACTTACCTCTAAAGTCAAAATTACATTGTTATATGATTTATTTTTTTGATTATTTTTTTTTATGTTTAGGTCTTGAGTGTACCCTTGCCTGATATACTGGTTTGGTAAGGAACATGCCTTTACTAGAAAGCAGCCCTTGTTCACTGCATATTGTATCTTATCTTTGCAGGAGAGCTGTCTTTGAACTCATGTACTCATACAAAGTAAGACTTAATGATGTACAACACTTGCATGCAACTTAATTACATTGGAGCTCAGAACAGTTTTTTGTAGTTCAGTGATAAAACTATAAATGAAGTCTTTGAACAAAATCCCCAAGTGGTTAAACCACATTATAAAGTAGTGACATTTGGCTAAGGAATCAAAACCACACAAATAAAGAATTATATATGTATGTTTGAGCAGGCTGTGCCTGTGAAGGAAGATGAGTCACTTCATTTTTTTATGTTGGCCTTGTGACAGTTGAGCAATGTAATTATCTTCTTTTTCATTGTGCTAGTTTTATCTCATTGGTATTAGATTTATATTTTTTCCATATTCTAATTTCTGTGGTGGGTGAAGTTCAAGGCTCAGCAAAGCAAGGCATTGATGTAATTTGGTTTGCTCAGGTTTCACCTAAATAATATTTCAAGATTTTAAATAAAAATAAAGCCAAACTTTTGCTATTATGAACCTAAATGGTGATTAATAAATATTCCTAGAGAACAGTTTTAAGTTGTATTAATTTACCTTCATTTAAAATAATGAGAAACAAAACAAAAGGAAAAAAGGAATCCTTTCAACCAGGCCAAAGGGTTTACTGAATCCATACTATGCACAAGATGTATTTAAGAAGGTATATAAAGTTAGAACTATGTTTGGGGTTTTGTTCCTCATGCCAAATAAAATAAAAAAAAGAAAAAATTATTATATTTACTCTGCCAGTTGACCTATGAAATATGCATAAGCACAGGGCACTAGCCCCAAAACACATAGACAAATGAAAAATACACAAAAATCTTGAGGTACGTACATAAGTAGAAAGTCTGGGTATATCCTCAAATAATGTAATACTAATAAATATCCTTTTCTTTTCATCACATGTATCCCAAATGGAGTTTTGATGTGATGTCAAAAAAATTCCTTCCCAAATCAGGCTTTGAGAAGATCCCTGAAACTGAGTTAAGTTGGATAAGTGTTAAGACAGAGTCAGTTTTAGAATCACATTAGTTTCTCTTTTCACTAATGAGCTTGAAGACCAAGCTCTTGAACAGGCTTGCTCATCATAAATAGATTAATGTGAATAAAAAAAAAAAAAAAAAAAATAAAGTACTCATGGTACAGTAGAACACAAAGTGGAAGACAGTCATATTTTGCCTTACTTTGGAATATGGGATTCAAACAATCAATATGAGTACCTACAATAGTAGACATTGACATCTACAATAGTACACTTGTGTACTGTAGCATACAATAGCACACTATACACAGACATGCACACTACAATGAGATGGCTGTGACCTAGAATAGACATCTGTAAAACAAGTATCTTAATTTAGTGAGAAGAATCTCATCTGAAGGCACAAACATACATGGCCCGGTCATCAAGCTTTTACTTAAAACATTGCCCAGCAATGCAAAAGGAATATCACCTGGCATCTGATTATGTAAGCTGACTAAGCAGTCAGATGAGCACTTAGTTGATGGTTGTGCATGAGGATAAAACAGGGGAAAATACCCTGGCTTTCAGACCACCTCTGTTCTCCGAACAACATCACTTTGGCCTTGCTTGGTTTGCATTTCAGCCTCACAGTGCAGGAGGTACAAATAGACTTGCAGTGTCTGCGTTTCCAGAGCTCTGCAGGAACACAGGTATTCCCACAGTGGTACAGGTGCTGTCACACAGTGTGAGCTGTGGGAGGCACACTTGTCTCCAGCAAAAAACACCAGACCAAGTTCAGGTTTCATTACTCATTTTGTAGCTCAGTGACATTTCCATCAACTCACACAAGCTCTAACAAAGAAAAGAGCAACTTTGCACAACTGACTTTGGAATTCTCTGTGCTGCAGTAGATATTTTTATTAGCCCATAATACTGCTGAGGGAGTCATACAGAGACATTTATGAATATGAGAAATTAGAATTTTTTAATAAGATGACATTTTGACCTTAATATTAAATTCAGAACTTCTGTTGTGAAAACCAGTGCAGATTACCTGTTTACATAAAGTGTTCTGGTAGTGCACAAATCCCCCAAGCAGTACATTTTGCACATCCAGCAACTTTCTTGCATGGTTGTCAGTAGTAAGCAATCCACTGGCAACACTATACAAGAGTAAAAGGATTGTCTTACACACAGAACCTATTAAAATGAAAATCACTAGGCTCTGTGTTCAAGGAATTCAAAAGTTGAAGTCAGAAGCATTACTAATGACAGGCACATGAAATAAGATCTGTGTGGTGAGGCAATGCATTGTTGCAGCCAGATTTAGAGTCAGATCATCACTTTAGAAATATCAATAGCTGGATAAGGTCCAAGTTACTTCTTCATCAAAGCATTATGACTCCTGACTCCAGTGAAAATAACCTGAGTTTCTGGAGACAAAGTCCCTATCAATAATGAATCTTAACATGTCTATGCAATCTTCTGCCTTCTCAAATGTGAATTAGAAGTGACACATTCTTGGCACTCTGCCAGCAGTGGCTGCTCACCGAAAGCTGAGTGGCAAATGTGGGCTCATGAAATTGAACAAAAATATTATATCTGAAGTATGTTTTACAAAAAAAACTACAACACAACTGTAAAATGTGGCTAAGGGAAAACTAGAGAAACATTATATTGTGGTTATCACATTTCTGAGATGAAATGTAACCTGACACATGCATGTTCAAGACCCTAAAGAAATCACACAAGACAGTCCTTCAAACCAACTCCCCAGTTTCTGGAGCCAAAGGACAAACATCAGTGAATCTTTTCAAGTCTCTCTGGGTTGCTTGCCAGCCTTGAAACTGAAAACAGTACCAATTTTGTTGTTTAACAGAACACGACAGAGTAGCTATAGACCACATATCACTGCCAGGTGACTCAGAGTTAATGATACACAGCTCTGAACCGTGCACATTTCATTATGCCAACTCAAATTTCTGGTGTTTTGCCTCTCAAAATAATCCAGTATTGACCAACAGGGTCCTTGGAAACTTCTAGGAAAACAGAATTTGTTTTACTGAATTAGACCCATGACCCATTTAATCCTTTCTGTGGTCACATGAAGACGCTAGGCAGTCATGACTACTAGGATAGGTTTCACTATAACTCAAAGATTGATTTATATGCTAAATTGCAGGCTCTACTCTTCATTTTGAATTTTTATTATCATAAATCTAGATGTGAATTATAGCTTTAGAATCACTACATTCTTAAAATATATTTCAAAACATATCTTGCAGGTCTTAATTCTATAGCTAAGGTTCACATGAGGAAAGAGGATAATTTTAAATGATTGCCTGACCAGGTTTCCTCTATGATCAAGTTCTAAGCTATTTGCATGAGCATGCTGACACAAATACACAATTCCCCATACTCTGGGAAATCTGTTTTACCAGTAGTAGGTTAGGACTGAGCCCCCAAATAACCATCTTGTTCATTTTATGCAACTATTGTATTATTTTAGTAAGTGTTAAAGTAGATGTTAAAATTAAAAATACTCATAGACACTACTCTGATAGAAAAGTAAGTATCTCAGACATGCATTTTAACAAACATTCCTGCAGGATCGAATGGGAATTCATCAAACAGCATATATGCTTGCCTGAACACCCACTGATGTTGGCAGCATATGTGAAACTTCTGACTGAATCAGGAACTCTAACTGCTTCAAATCATTTTTTCATCTGGACTTCCAGATATGCTATTACTGTTCCACTCAAATGTCCTGCATATATAGTCAATGGATGATTTTCATACATATATGTATGATATATACAGAATCCAAAGGCCAGAAAAATAGATGCTACTCAGACCATTCCAAATCTTCCTTGAAGCACATATGTATGTATTAAATTCCAGAAACCCTGACTTTGTAGTATTTCTGTAGAAATTAAGCTTGTTCAACATTTTCACAATGAAAAGCCGTACATCAGGCTTCTGAACTCATGTTTATATGCTTTAAGAAATTACCTGATTACCTGTGTATTTAGGGTAGAGGTTTTCTAATGAAGCTGGAATGAATGCCTAATCTGCTCCCTTTGTGGCTGGTAGAAGTATTACTGTTGAGTTCAGTAGAGCTCAGCTGCTAACTTTTAGACTCTGTTTTTGAAAAACAGGTAGTCATAGGAACTGAATACCAAAGAACAGTGCAGGGTTTTCAGAACACTGCCACCGAAACACACTCACTCCCTCCTTCTGAGTGTTTACTGTCATGGCTTGCTTGAAAGACTAACAGGTGTATGAGAAATAGGATATGAGAAAGATGTCTTCTTGTTTCAAAATAATTTAATCCTACCATATTTCCTATGCCCCCCTTGCCTGAGCCTTGAAAGAGGAGTTTTGCCATCTGTTTCAATAAAACATGTAAAGCACACACACGTGACTAGGGCAGTGCTAGAACTAGGGACAGCAAAAAAATAATCTATCTTTAAAATATTAAATATGGAAAATTATGAAACAACAAAACACCTATCCTTTCAGCACTCTATTCTACCATATTTGGGGAAATGCTTAACTACTACAAGTATACTTATGAATTTTCATTGGAGCCTCACATTTTTTCCATCATCAAAGCTACAAAAAAATTATCTTATAAACCAATAATCTGAAAGAGTCCAGAAAGCTCAATTCTTCCCATTTCTTTTTAATTTTCACTTCATTTATTGGTTATTAGTAGAATCTTTTCAACTGTGTTTCTCTTCTAGGTACATTTTCTTTTAGTGATTGAGTTTCTTCATATTGCAGCTGATGCACTTTTCAGTGTTTTTGTTATAATTACTAAATCCAGAATGCAAAGGAAAACCATTTAATTATGTAATTGTCTTAGAGACAGCATGATAATTAAAGCTCTCAGAAGAGCAGCCCAGAGGGATTCGCTGTACAGAAAGGTAAAGAAAATATAATACAGGGATCTCAGAAAAGGTCGAAGAAACACTGTAGGAAAAGAAATTATACATGCAAACCTGAACAGATGCCCTCAAGAACTTTATACCTTAATCAACACAAAATATCGCATTTACATTAACAGTGCATAAACAGCAAGACTTGTCACCATAAAACAGCTATTCAGAAGCTATAACTGGTATACATTACAAGAAATAGCATTAAAAATAAAATATATTGCAAAGATTAAGAAGAAAATTAAAAAATACAGGTGAGATTAATCTGCAAACAAGTTAAAAGTTTTCTAAACAATGTATAAAAATGTATAAAATCCAATAAAAGCTGAAGATGTTCTCATTGAAGGACTAATCTAAAAAGTTATCTTATTGTTTTGAAAGATCTTCAAGTTGTGGTACTGAAAGGGTGTAAATGTCATATTAAAAGTCAGTATAAACTTTTTTTGCCACAGATCTCCAAGTTACTCTGTTTTTCTAAACTTTGGAAGTATTTGCAGCTGCACACATCAAAATAAAAACCAGCTGGACTGTCTTATACAGCAAAAGGGCAAATTTAAAGCAGTTTCATATTTATGACTTGCATGAGAAATCCTTCCATTAAATCCAAGAGAAATACTAATATTTACCCTGCTAAAAAGGCTTAACCCTTTCATTCTGACTTTGTAAGGTGATGACATGAGAGAGGACAATCAGGTGGTGGGACTGGTTAAAACCTATCAAATTTCTGCTGCTGCCTATTGACAGAAAGGGTGACTGTGCACACTGGAAAAGTCCCACCAGCTGCAAGTCCCCAGAAGTGCTCAGGTCCCTCTGTATATAACCTGCACCTCTAAACTTACAGCACCGGATTCTTAGACTATTTCTCGTGCATGCCATCACCACACAGAAAATACCATTACAATTGAAGCTAACAGAAAATGTAACAATTATTTTCTTTTTCACACTAGAAGCCTCAAACTGCCACAGAAGAAATCAGCTTCCTTCTGTTCCCAGCAGTTAACATTCATTTTACATGTGTTTTGACACTTGGCAGTAGATAATTACTGGCTACACTCTGCCATGAAGTATTTTCCTTTGAGAATTGAGAAATCCTTTGAGTTGTGCACAGTTCACTTTTCTACTGCTAAAGATTGTGAGCAATTAGTATGGAAATTACAACTTGACACCAACAGCTCATATGGACAAGATAATGTTCAGGTACTGAAGGCTACCTGTGCATAATATAAAAGCACGAGAAAATAATGACTTTTAGAAGTTACAAAGCATGTAACTTAAAATGGACCAGAACACAGAACTGCTTGCTTCCTTCTATCAGTGTGAGCAAAGGCACAAGCTCAGTGAAAATCAAAAGATAAGAAACTTCTCCGGAAGAGTCTTGTTTCACTTCCCTTCTTCACAGTTTTTGCCTTTGCTACATTTGGACTCACAGTCCTGTGATGCTTAGTGCGTGTGGCACCCATGAGAAAAAAAGGTACTGGAAAGAGAGGTGTAAGAGTCAAACCACTGCTTAAGACTGTCACATATTTTAACAGTTCCAGAGGTGTTACCCAGTGCTGGAATAAATCAGGGCACAGTAACTTGGAGCACCTGCTTCTGTCTTCCAAGTTCCCTCAGCGCACTTTTTGAAGCTATAAAGCACTAGCAATTTTGTTTATTATTTTCCATATATGTCTGTATGTGCGTCTGCAAAGCTGGTGTTTCTTTCCAATGAAATTACTCATTTGATCCATTTATTGTACAGACTTGATGCATTCACTTTTGTCCTTTCAGCTCCCTGTTGCTTCCCTGATTTATCCCTCTGCCACTGCAGGCACTACTTTGTGCACGGAAGCGCACGAAACGCCTGTAGGATGCACAAAACACACGGAAACAGACCGGTGGCACATTCCCGTAAGGAGGTTCGCTTTCCAGAGAGCTGCCTTTGTTTGCGCCGAGGCACCGCCGCGGAAGGCGCTGCTCCACCGCGGCCGCGACCGCCCCCTGCCGGCCGCGGGTGGGAGTGCGGTGAGCGGGGCAGGGCCCGCACAGGCCGGGGGAGGGCGCCACGCCCGGAGCCCGCCCCCCGCCGCTCCCCGCGCTCCCATTGGCTGCCAGCGCCCCAGCGGCAGCCAATCAGAATGCGGTTGTCAGGCTCTCCCGGCTATTTTTAGCACGCACAAACATTACGCGCGGCTTGCCTATTCTCATTAAATCCACACATTAGATAGCTGGCTGTCTGTAACTGATGTGCTGTTGTGTAATTGACAGTAAGGAAAACTGCCCTTCTGATATTTAGATCGCGACTTAAAACAGTAATCATGTCGATATATTACAGAAATGTCAAAGAAAAAACTGGTCTTGCTAATAAAGTTTTTAAAGACCCTTGTATAAACATAAAAGGTTTAGCTGTCTGTCTAAACATAGGAGTACCTAGCCCCAGGTGATGGACTGGTTTGGGGCTTGTGCATAGTGATGGATTGTAAGAGCTCCTGAGTCTGCTCAAAAAAATACAGTGGATGAAATGCAGACTTATCTGTGCACTAAATCTGCAGCCCCCCAAGGACTAAACTGATCTGCAGCTCTTGTGCTGACACTACAGCACAGGATTGGATTTCACTGCCCATGTGCACCAAGATAGTTGAGCAGAAAATCCTTCAAAATAAGACAGATTCTCCAAATTCAGCCAACTACCATTTGTTTTTGCAATGAAAAGTATTCCCTGACACATCTTGCAATATGAGAGTGGAACATTGCCTGGCTGCTCCTCCTCATCAGCATCCTTTAAGAGATGGTCAGTGCCAGGCTGTTCTGAAATCCTTGTAGTAATTACTGGATCCCCATGGATGCTTTTCAGTTGCCAATAGGACATACCTAATCGGCAGTGAAACAAAAGAACAAAGTCTGCTGTGGCAATGTTTAAATGCCATTTCAAAAAAAGTGGCCTGTGGGTTTAAAATCTGGCTGGGAAAAAAAAGTTGTTTAATCTGTTATTTCCAGAACATTGATATGGTCAGAAACATTATTTCAATGAAATTTTTACATGCCATTGAATGTTTTCTCTGTGTTCATGGGTTGTCAGTCTTATGTACAGATTAAACTTAAGTTCTCACAGAGGAAGTTCACGCAGCGTGAATTCCGTTAGCTTTGCTGATCCCGTTATGCTCCATAATTCCAGAGTGAAAATTGCTCTGCATAAATATTCATCCAGCATCTTTCAAGTTTTCATTTTTCATTCTGCTGCTGCCTGACCCTGTCTGCCACTTTTCTCTGAATAATCATTACTGCTGAGCAACCCATTTGGAGAAAAAAAGGCAGTTGCAAGACTAAAATACCCAAACAGCACTGGATGTGTGGATTGTTACTACGACAAGTTGTAGCCCATTGCAATTTATAACTGTGGACACTAAAATGATCTAATGTACTGGCTGGAATTGATGTGTGTTTTTCTCTGCAAATGTCATGGTCTCTAGCTCACAGAGGCCATACTAAACACATGGGTAACAGCACCTCAATTTTCAGTGTGAGCACTCCAAGCCCAAATTATAAGTTTTTCCTGTTTTGACTCCAGTAGGATTTTTAATTGTATCAATTGTTTTTTTATTTTTTTTTTTTTAGTGTGATTTCTATTAATCCCCAACTCAAAGGCTTTTCTTGGGCATTGAGGTGAACTGGAATTGGTGAAAATAAACAAATGTGATGTGTCTTTGTGGTGGCACAGGGTCCAATCAAGGGCATCTTCCATATCACATGAGTTTAAAAGACTACACATTAGAGAACTTTAGCTCAAACATGATAAAATTGACCATGACTCTCTTGTGAATCCTCAGCTGATATTTGAATATGAATGTCTGTTCTCCACAATTTTTAATCTACCCAGTAAAGGAAATTGCTATCCTGATCTGTTCCCAGATGTACTGTCTTGTGTTTCAGGTCCTGCCTTTCCAGCATGTGAGAACAGGCACAGATTTCCTAGGTAAGCTAAGGGAATTGCAACACCATCCCCCCTCCACTGGTGTTGCAGCATGTGGAGTGTACTTAACTGTGCATGTGATAGCTGCGCACATTAGCTGTTTCTTTTAAAGGAAGACTGTGTATGAATTTCCCCACCCTCCCCATCCAGTTCATGCCAGCTGAGTTACCTACATTTGGGAAAATCCGATTCAGCATCCCTGAAATGCAAGGAAAGATGGTCCCTTAAAAGTCATTCTCCATATTATGGTATCTCACATACATGTTTCTATACTGTGCCTTCAGGGAGAGGAGCAAGACAACTTGGAGTCATAGCTCCCCTAACACAGAGATCCTCTAGAAGAAAGAACACCTGCCACCATCCAAAGCAAGCAGCTACCTGAGAAAGGCAAGAGGCACCACAGAGATGCATTCCCGTGGCAGAAGTGTGACAAGCCATTTCACAGGCTGTGCTACAGACCTTCGTGACGTTTTCCTTAGGCAAAGCATTGGAGAGCACAGCCAGTTCTCCCATGAAGTATTCTGAGACAAGCTGGCAAAGGGAGATGTGCTTTTCTACTTATAAGATGCATACTTTTGCCAGGTACTACCATAACATCTCTTTTCTTTCCCTGTGTTTTCATCCAGTCAGAATTCCCATAGACACCACTTACATAATCTTCCTGCTTATCAGCTTGACATTGTAATTGCAGAAACTGCACCAACAGGGAAAAGCTGCTAGGTAGCAGGCGCCAATGCCACATCAATGAAAGCAAGTAATCACATAACTCAGGAAGACCAAAGCTGTGAAAATATTCCCTCCTCAAAATGCAAGTTTAAACCAGACATACTTCCATGCTGATTGAAGTGAATGAAATCTCTTGCCAGCTAGACAGCTTTGATCCAGTCCTCTAGTAAAAAAAAAAAACCAGTTTGGAGTAGAAACATTCATGTGACAAAGGCTGTATGATTCAGAAAGGTCTGTTATGCCTGAGTTCAGGCCAACTGCTTGGCCCTGGTTCTGCATGGATGTACTTGCCTGTGCACTATCACAGAGACTAACAGAAGCCTGGACATCAAAGAAATGGACCAGGCATTGTCCAAAAGAAGACTAGGCTGTTACTCTCTCTGTAAAGAACTGCTACGTTCATAAGGACACCCCAGTCTTGTTGGGAAATTAGAATGGCAGTAATTTTCCCATTCACAGTCATGTAATCCCATTTTTAATGTGCACTTCATATCCACAAGCCTTAAAATAGATGTTGGCTCTGTTTTATGAGAACTGACACTAGTATCTCTTAATGTCCTATGACTTTTTTCTAAAAGAAAATTGTCACGTAAAAAGCCCTTGTTCTTCTAATTAAGATCAAAGAATTTGTAGAGTACAATATATTTTGGATATGTCATATCAGAGCGTATACATCACATTGACTTAATGTGTGGTGCAGTCAATCTGCCATGTGAGTGAAAGATTATGCACAGGCTTTCTGGATGCTTTGGGGCTTGAACCCTGCAAGCAGTAGATCACAGATGCTTTCTGTCATGTATTAGTAACTGTCTCAGCATGAGGACTGGAAGCCCAGAGTTCCCATAAATGCTAAAAACGTTTCACCTCCAGGACTTAAAATGCATAACTTAGTGTGCCAGTGAAGCACTCTGGAAACTGCTTTTACATTTTCTCCAAGCCACTTTCAAAAGGATTTCAAGTTCAGAGAAACATTACTGTGTCATAAAATTTTTAAACTAATGTGACACTCCATGATTGTTTTATTTTTGCCATGGAGGCATAGAAACTATGGTCACAAGCAAAAATGCCTGGTTTCAGTCATCTAAGGACAAACTCACCTATTTGATGTTCCTGGCTGAGCAATAAAAGATGAGTAAACCTGACCCATCCTTAATTCCAGCATTTGTTGTACATATTCTAATGGACTCTGTTAAACCGACAAGACAGTGTTTTCTAGTCCTTCCTAGTCCTTTGCCACTGTAGCTTGCCATGAGACCTTATTAATTGCTATATCCTAGGCCTTGGAAGAAGAGAGAGAATTCAGTGTGTGGGTTTTTTGTCATTGCTAGCACAGGCTTAGGAGGATGTTAATGTTTGTATTTGCTTCTGGCCACACTGGACAATTGTTCAGCATTTTACTTCTGGGTGTCCCTACCTTTGTGCAACCTCAAATGGTGGAAGCATTACTGATAAGCATTTATCAAAAGAAGAAGTTGATCTTTTGGAAGCTAAATTAATGCTAATTTCCTCTGATCTGTGCTACATCTGTACTCCTTCTGAGAAGCAGTTCTTTGAAGGAATTCCAGATATCTGCATTCAGCCCCCATCCCTGATACACAGCCAACAGTTCGGGCTACATTAGCTGATCTGGTCAGTGTCTTATTCTCCGAGTTTGTGACAGTGTGGCAATGTGCGCTGCCTTCCAGACTGGGAATGAGTTCAATAGCATTTGGAATACAACCATTGTACTGAAGCAATGTAAAGATGGGGACTTACTGTTTTCCAACCATGACTCATGTCCAAGTGCTGACTAACCTGTCCTTAGTGTCAGTTCTTACCCAAGTTAATGAGACTAGGTTATTTCTTGTCCCCAGGCATAGGTTTGAGGTCACATTTCAGGCCTGTTTCTCCCTTCAGTGATATCTGGAGTCCTTTGCTTCCTTGGTGCTGCTGCCAGTTCAATAGAGCCATCTGTAATGGTCATTTAGCCTTGAGGAATAACGTTTGGACCTATTCCTGTTTGGACTGGAGAATTTCTTCATTTACACAAGATACCTAGAGAGGTAGTCTCTGTAGGGTATCCAATCTATTCTTCACTGGGTGGGCAGAATCAGATTCTGCCTTGAGGGTTTGACTTGTCTTCTCCTTTTCTACCTTCCTTACCAATGCTTCTTCTAACCAGAGAATAGCTGACCTGCCTTGCCCCTCTCCCTGCTTCCTCATTGTTTTGATGCAGTCTTCTGTTAAATGTGAAAGAGGTAGTCTGATCTCTGGGCAAATCCTTTCTCTGCCTGCAGATGGCTCTAGGCAGAAGCAGGGCACACAGCTAAATGCAGGTTAGAGAAATCATGCTGTACCATATGACAGAAACAGCTGTACAGCAAGGTAGCATCTGAGATGAAGCCCAAATCTGTGTCTGTCACTGGTTGTGCTATGGCTCTGGCAAGCTTACGTTGTGCTGGCCCCTGGCGTCTCCTTTCCCTGAAACATCAGCTTTTAACTGCTGCCAGAGGCACTGTCATTGGCCTTGTTTTCTGTTCTTGCTGCTGTTCCAGGTCAATAGATCCCATGTTCTTCCAGCACTCTGAAAAAATAAATGGTCTCCCAGAGCTAGATTTTCCTTGTTTTTCCTTCAAGTTTAACCTCATCAAGTGAACAAACATTGAAACCATTCATATTGATACAATTTCTTGGTGTAACTGGTCACTTTTAAAACTTTTTTGGTTTCTATTTTCTCTTGGGATAGGATTATACATTATGGTGACCAATTAGTTCAAACTCTGTTATGTAGCTTTGCAGGTGTTTAGCCAAGAATTGGAACAATAATTATGTAAATCTTGTGGGTTTTTTTCTTCCTGTTTTTGGTAGCATTTTTGCTGTGAAGTGTCACTTTTTAGAAGGAAGCAGATTGTTTGAAGGGTATTGATTACACTAAAAGTGAGAGAAATGCAATTGCAAATAATGTTCAAGAAGTCAAATATATCCTGACCTTGCTTGGTGTGTTAAGCTGTTTGTACAGCCTCAGTTAATGACCAGACAATTAATAACTGGATGAGTTCCCAAGAACAGGCACAGTTAAATGTACTCTGCACATCAATGACCTCTGAGTCCAGATGACTTATTAT
Organism: Acropternis orthonyx; assembly: GCA_035583155.1. Taxonomy (NCBI): domain Eukaryota; kingdom Metazoa; phylum Chordata; class Aves; order Passeriformes; family Rhinocryptidae; genus Acropternis; species Acropternis orthonyx. The sequence continues at coordinate 43,552,586 of JAWWEU010000040.1, read as the reverse complement.
GATAAATTTGAAGAGATGACTACTGAGATCTCTTTTCATTCTCCCTCTAATTATATCCACTTGTGTCTTTCCTTACCTTAGAATTTAAGCCCTGGAAGAGATTACTTTTGCACCGTTTGGATTTTTAGCTAGATTGCCCCCCTTCCTAAGCAGCAGTTGTGGCAGGCTTACTATTGTCCCTAATTTAGTGTGTACATGTGAGGCATAACTGAGGGCATTACGAGAACTCATAAATTCACTATCATAGAATGTAGGATGGAGAAGAATGAATATTTATAACAAAATTGGGAGAAAAATTAAAGCAGAAATCAATCAAACAAGTGAACAATGCACCTCCCACTCCAGCAAATATGACTTAGGTCTAAAAGGATTTAAAGTCCATTTATTTGTACAAATGAATGCACTAGTAAAAGACAGTACTCAAATCTTTAATACTTGTCTTAATATCTCTATAATATGAAAAATTACCCATATTCCAAAGTGACAGGATCTCTCATATATCTCATACATTATTTTTATCAATTCATCTTATTCACAGTTTTTAAAAGTGTATTAGAGAGAAAGAACTCAGTTAAACAGAAGAGGCAGTCTGAAATTCATGAAATGAAAGATCACCTTAAGCTGGGGCTTTGAAGTTTCACCAGAATTTTCCAGCTCATTTCCTATTGATGGAAAACTTGCCAAAAGTACTCTCAGCAGAGATAAAAATTATTTGGCCTGTTGAAATCTACACACTTGGAGATTATCAGCAGATCAAAGGCACGAGAGTCAAACTATATGCTATAGACAATTTACATAAAATTAATATATATATATATATCACTGCCTATTTATCTCTAGCTAATTAATGCACTCATTACTTATGCAGGTAGCTCTAAGCAGGATGTGGAAAGATGTGTCAGTGAAATCTATAGTATGAAAAGCACATTTCAGATAATTGCTTTAGACTTTAAATACTTCAGGCTAACCCTACTAGATTTGTTTTCTTCCTTTGGAAAACTTTCAATGATTCTTAAGTTCCTCTGTCAACTTTTTGCTGTTGTTATTGTTAGAGGGGTTATTGAGTCTGAAGTGACTCTTATGTTTTATTTTGTGCAAGTATGATTTGTCTTTCATTAGATTATGGTTATTTGGAAAGTGTCCTTTGCCCAGAAAAAGGAACAAAAATTGGGATTCATATTAATACAAGTGTTTAAACTGATAACAGGTCCTGGGAACTTTCTTTCTTTTAATTTCCTCCCATGGAAGAAGTGGGGGTTTTTTTGTTTGTTTGTTTGGTTTTTTTGTTGAATTTTTTTTTTTTTTTTTTTTAAAGATGAGCCTTTCAGTGCAATGTGTTTGCTTTGTGCCATCCCTCCCTCCATGGTGTGTCCAATAGCTTCATCACCAGTGGACCTCTGTAGAAGCCCAAAAATGGGGTGGTGGGAACCAAGGAGGAGATGCCACAGCCTTGACTCTGATCCCCACCTTCTGACATATGACAAAGCACACACTGATAATTGTCTTTGCTTCAGCCCAAAGACCTGCCCCAAACATTGCACTTTAAATAATGCTGAGCAGTGAAATGTTGAAGAACAACTACTAGGAAAAAGCTTGTGAAGCACAGTTTGGAATAAAGTGCTCCTCCTGCCCACTGCAGCAAAGTACTTGTCCTCTGTTGGTTGTAAAACTCCTCACCCCTTGTGGAAGTGGCATTTGCAGAAGATGGAGCCAAACATCCTGCCTGTGTATTTCAGGTCTGAGAAGGGCTTTAGCAGGGTATTCTGGGGGATCCCGGTACACACCTGCTACGGAGGCAGAGGGGACACTTTAACACTTCATCTTCATGCCATGGACTAAAAGGTTTTCTTTTCAATGAATCAGTGGGTAAAATCACATGCTACATCTTCCTAAGTTTCCACAAAATGCAATTGTCCTCGGTCAGCCCAAAAGCAGAGCTTTGGACAAGTTCCATGGTATCCCACACCTTCATTCCTTCCTGGGTGGTGAGAGCATATGTAAGGAATCAGAAATAAAATTGTTTGGAGAAAAAACATAATGCAATTCCACTTCATGTGAAAATCTCATGGTGGCATGGTGTGAAGTCACTCTAAGTGTGTCTTTGATTATCTGTAAAAATACAAGTCCAGCATAGAAAGCTCAGTTTGATAAATTATTTTCTTAACTCTACCTTACTTTGAATGCATGAATGTTTCATACTCTGAGTAGTCAATCCTGATTTATTGCTCATTGCTTACTATGTGTTTGTTTGGTTTTAGTTATTGTATTTCTCTTTTCAGGGTAAAGCTATATTGTCATATTTCAGTCTCAGTTTCTAGGCTTGTTTGCTGCACACAGTCAACTAAAAATAAGCTGCTCTTCCCTTGCACTTATTATATAAATTCAGTTGGTAGCTATTACACAGTATCTTCCAGATGATAATGAGTTACATTCATTTATATCTTATGTAACTTTGATGACACTAACAGAGACAGAATATGCTGATGGTTTTTCCAACAAGAATTTGTATCAAGCCCTTCTCTTTTGTCTTTCCCCATATCACAATGCAATTAAAATGTATTTAAAATGTACAATGGATCCTTAATCTTTCTTTTTATAGTTACTATCATTTCATGTAAGACAAATTTCATTTCTTTTGGATATCTGTGATATTTAAACCAGTCCTAAAATAAATGTCGCTGTTTGATCTGCCACACAGTATTATACTGACAGCAGGGGCTGCCCTCTCACAACCTTATTTGTCCAGTCAGATCCTCTTGAGGTATTCTCTTGTTGCTGGTGAGGACTGATCTGTGCTACATGACATGTTCATCTCTGGTCCACACGCTTCTTTGTGGAAAGGGCTGGGTGAGGTTCTTTGTCACGATTTATACAACTGCTCAAAGAAGCAGATAATAATGACATCTCCTTTAAAAATCTATCAATTGACATCCTGCTTTGTTCAGATATTAATGTTAATACAAAAAAAAAAATAAGAAAGAAAAATGAAAAATTAGGTCCATGAGAAGCATCATTCCCCAGTGCAGAATATAGGACTTTGGGAAGGAGCAGCAAGACTAAGAAACTAGGGGCAAAATTGTGGGAAGGGTAAAAGAATGTAGGGAAAAAAAAGTAGTTACAGAATCAAATATGATGCAAGTCTTACTTATTCATCGGTAAAAAGGAGTTAGCCTAAACATTATCAATTGAATTTAAGCTACAAATATGACCACTCCTTAGCTGTTTCCAGTTAGATCAATAAAGGACACAGATACTTCTCAACTGCCTCAGTCATATGTAGTTCTAAAACTTATGTCATTAAAATGCTTGCTGTGCTGCTGCCCTGGTCCCTGTGCCCCTTTATCTATGGTCTTGATGGACGCTTGTAGAAAACACCCACAAAGTACATAACCGAGTAAAAGGCTTAGGGCTTATTGCCAGCTCCACAGGCTCAGCTGCTAGAGGGCTTACTGGGGTCCAAATTTTGTCAAGTCCTTGGCCTGCAGGAATAGAATTTATTCAGCTCCAGACCATCTGTTGAAACTTTTTCATGTGGCAATAATTAAGTAATTACTAGGGCAGAGAAAGCATGCATCTATGGCCTGGGGACAAGGGTGGCAATGGCTTGACTCCTGCACAAGGTCTATTGAACACTAAATGTGAAACACTCAGACACTTCTGAAAGCAAAGGCAGGAACCTTGTTTTTTACTGTAACTCAGAGTATCATTTTTGCTGGAGTATCCACCTGGGGCCTTTGAGGTGGACCTTCAGGTCTCCACAGGCACCAAAGAGGAGTGTGACCCAGGTCTCCCTCCTGTGGGACAGGAGAGCTAACCAGAGAATCACTGTGCAAAAGGAGAAGGTGTTCTCCTTCCTCCACCTCAGCTTTGCATGACAGGCAGAGGTCAAGATCAGTACAGGAGAAGCTCAAATAATACAACTGAACTTGTATGTTGCAGGCATGTCCCCACTCAGCTGATGGGGTTTTCTGCTTCTGTTTGTTGTAGGGTGCCTCAGTCTTTAGAGAGTTCAGTCTGAAGTTGTGAATTCAGAGGCTCGTCTACTTTGAACAGCATCAACTGGTTTAATAAAAGGTGTTACTTAATTTTCTGAGCCCTCCTCACTTTGTTGGGATTCTACCTGTCTAAATCAGGGCTTGTTTGGACACAGAAGTAACTTTGTTGATCTGGATCATAATACTCTTGTATCATACAGAGATGATACCTGAAGGTGCATGCATAATCACTTATTTTATTGGAGGTTTGGTTTTATAGACCTTATTAAAATTGATTTTTGTTAACCCTAGTATCAGAAGTTGTATCATGATGTCATATGATCAGAAAAGATATTTTGATGAAGTGAATGAAGTCCAGATGATTAGTGAATGAATGTACTGTCAAATTTTCATCAATTAATTAACCTCCTAGTACATTGTAGAGAGATTGTGTCAGTACATTTGTCATAAAAATTCTTATCCTGACATGACTGAACTGGGGACATAAACAGAAATATTAGAATGAGCAGCTATGTTTTTTTTTTTTTTTTAATAAATCTCTTTGTTTTCTCACCACTGTTAAATTCTTCAAAGCCAGTTTGAGATTTAAAAGCCACCTTTTTTTTTTTTTTTTTTTTTTACTTCAAGGGAAGGTAACAAAAACATATAAGGAGGTTGTAATGTTTGGACAGGACTATATTATATTTCTGTAAAAAGCAGACTCTCATATAACCCCAAAATTTTATGCCTAGGTCTCATGTTTGAAATTTGCTTAATACTGAGGAATCTGTCTCCCCTGTATGACATCTAGTCTGTCTTCTGTGGATCACTGAGACCTGCAGTGAACACATTCCCAAAGCCAACCTGACATACAGGTGAAAGATGCCCTGTAGAGCATACAAGATGCCACATGTATGGCATTTGTATACGCTGTAATTTATGCCTGAACAGCCCAGAGGATGCTGCAGGCTATCTGTGAGACATACACAGGGCTGGAAGGCAGATGGATCAGGAGAAACTCTTTACTTCTGTTCCCAAAATTAAATGCTGAATACATTCTGCCGTGAGTTTTAGAAATATATTGACCACATAACTCAGGCCAGTACAGCACTGCAAGTTCTAGCAGTTCTGTGATGAGAGAGTAGCCTTCTATAAAACATTGTTTGGAATACCTAATATAAAGGATTTAAGCTAAAATAATACTGCCATCTTCATACTTCTACATAATACCTTCCTCGATATTGAAATACTTGAAACCTGCAGAAAAAATGAATGAAAAAGTGAATTTTTGTCACTATTTCCCTGTTGCAAAGCTACGATGGGGAAGCCCTACAAATATAACTGGCACATCCACAGATTACATTGACTAGTGACATTTCTGTCTTGAATATCCTCAGTAGGAAAACTGCTGCATTTGGAGAAAAAATATTTATTATTATTTCATTATTTACTTATTATTTCATGTGAGCAAAAACCAGTTTACAGAATATCCTTTGGCCAATTTTTTACTAACGCTATTTCCTTCCTAGAACTGAAGTGTATGGAGAAATGGAAATTATTTATTAAAAGATGTAGTCTGGGGCCCATGTGGAAAACCAGGGAGTCTCAATTTGATCTAAGCTTTATTAGCCAATGTTTTATGTCTCGAAGGCCTCACTGAGAGCTCACTTCACTGAAGGTGTAGTCCATCTCTACAGAATGCTGAGTATACCACTGGATGTCACCCTTGCTCTCCCCTGAAGCAAACACATAGCAATAAACCACGAAGAATGTAGTTTTAAAGTCCTGAATGGTCTACAAGGTGGTAAATAGCAGGCTATAACCAGAATATGGGTATTGTAGGACAATTTATATATGCCACATGAAATAGCCTGCTACTAAAGGATTATGTTAACCTTTTACATTGAGAAATCTTTGCTGCTGAGGCTACTATATATTGGTTTATTTTTAAACCCCCCAAAAAGTGGCACTGTAAAGTTGGAGCCTGTAGAACCTATTCTAACTCAAAATTTGCAATTCAACACAGAAATTCACCACCTGCTGCTTCTGTATTTTATCAAGTTTCTGCAGTCTGGAAATTAAAGCTTAGTTTCAGGAAAGAGAGGTGAATAGTTTGTGAGCTCTTGATAGGAAAAACTCTACCTCCTTCTTGCCAATATCACTAGATTCAAATACTATCTGCTAGCAGTAATAAAGATGTTCAAAGTTGTCTTAGCAACTTCTGCAGTAACATCTTTACAACTAGTTTTTACCCTTGTCACATCTCTGTGCTTTTGCTTATAACTGACTACTCTTTCATGGCTGTCAAGAAAAGTCCCATACACCCCAGAAACTGAAGCTACATGTTCATTAGTCACAACTCACTGAATAAGCTGTATGGGGGTAGAGAGAGGAAGAGGGAGAGGAAGATACACAGACCTTGTAAATAGACCTAGCTCTGCCTAAGATGAAAAAACGACAGGGAACGTGAGCTAAGAATTCGCCCTGAAAAGCTTAGGTAAACCTGTTGAAACTGTCTCTCTGAGACATCCTCGGATACTACTGGTAGTGTAGATGGCCAAGAACACACAGTTCTTTCTGGTTCCTCAGACCAGCTAAAAACAGGGAAGGGCTCTCAAGGTGAGTTTTGCTCATGCTCTTCACTTATAAATCATCCTCTGAAATGAGATAACTGTAATGTGATGACTCATCATCAGCAAGGCAGAAATTAAAGATCAGATAAGAATACTGGCTTCCACACAGAAATATTAAATACTGCAATTATCCTTGCTTATGAGACACAGTCCCTAATGAAGAACTAGTTATCAGTTACTAACATTCTAGTTGTTAAAAATTGTTATTTTTATGTAGTGACTTCTATGTAAACATAAATGTCTTTTACAAAGTGTGCTGGTTTTGGCTGGAGGCAAGTTAATTTTCATTGGCTAGTATGGCTGTGTTTTGGATTCGTGCTGAACACAGAGTTGATAATATAGCGATGTTTTTGTTATTGCTGAACGGTGCTCACACAGACCCAAGGCCCTTTTCTGCTTTTTTGTACTGCCATGCTGGCAAGGAAGTTGGAGGTGTGTGGGAGGTTGGGAGGAGACACAGCTGGGACAGCTGAACACTCTGACCAAAGGGATATTCTAGAACATATGACATCATGCCCAGTATAAAACCTGGGGGGAAGAAGGAAGAAGAGGCGGAAATTTGAAGTGATGGTATTTGTCTTCCCAACTAACAGTTATACATGATGGGGCCCTGCTCTCCTGCAGATGGATGAACACCTATCTGTCCATGGAAAACAGTGAATCAGTTCCATGTTTTGCTTTGTGGGGCTTTTGCTTTTCTTATGAAACTGTCTTTGCCTCAACCTATGGGTTTTCAGGCTTTTAGCCTTCCTATTCTCTTCCTGATTCTGCTGGGGAAGGAGTGGGTGAGTGGTACTTGGTTGCTGACTGGGGTTAAACCATGACACAACGAAAGAAAATTAGAAGTCACTGAAAATGGAAACTATTTTGTGAAGAATTTTTATCAAAGCTTAATTCTGATTCTACCCTCTGGTTTTGCAATATCTAGCATGTTGAGCAGTCCATATTGTAAGAATTCAATAGTTCTGGAGACTAATTTATTATACATAACCAAGAGCTGAGAAACTTCCAAGAACTGAGGCAATCTAAAATAGCTAAACCAGAAGATGATAAAAAAAGGGGGGAAAAATCCTCTATAAATTCAAAAGGAAAACTGAAATCATTTGTGCTGCTTCTTGAGCTACATTAAAATAAAAATGAAACAATAAGGACTATGATGTAGATTTTGGAAAAGAAAGAGAAGAAGAAATTTAAACCAAAGTTAAATGAGTCTGTGCAGATTTATGGCACAGTCCCAAACCAACAGAGTTAAAGGATTAGGACACAGGGCTTATGATTTTGAGAAAGAAGCCATAGATCAATCATCTTTAGCTGAAATATGCTACTGGTAATGAAAAACATGTAGCAAATTCCTTTACGTTTTTTCAAAATATATTCCTTTACATGTATTTTTCACATTAATGTGAAAAAATTATAGCTCTTATAAGTGATATATATTGCCATTTTATTTCCTAAATCTCAATATAATACTTAGGTTCACAGAGTGCTGGCTGCTTGTATTTGTAGTCTTCAATTCTTTCTCTGCCCACTAGATGGTACTACCAGCTTTAAACATACCATTGAAGGCTGAAATTACAGGATGGGTTTGTTCATCGTTTCATCCCAGATCACAGGCAGTAAGGACGGCATTATATTTTTCCATTGTCCCAGTGTAAATTCACTTTAACTCCACTGGTTTTGTATCCGTTTCTGTAGGAGTCTTCATGGATAGTCAAACACACAGTGGTGCAACACCTTAAAATGGAAACATTTCAGCCAACTAGAAGTATTTACAAGCAGGTCCTATAGCTACCTCATGCAGTCACAGTTAAAAGATATTCAACCTTTATGGTTGGAAATAACTCCCTCCTCAAAATTTTCTTTCACCTCCAAACCACAAAAGACACAGATGTCTTAACTTTCTTAGTCATTAAACAACATTCTATTTGTAATTTGGATTCATTAGTCTTTTCAGCATAACTGTGTTGTTTTGTAGTCAGAATTTTTGAGTAACCTAAATTTAATATGAAAACCTGATCCAGTTTAATTTAGAAATTCCTAAAACGTAAGAAAATGTTTGATTTCTCTATCAGTCATACACATTACCTATTTTACCAGTCGTCCCCATGCCCATGGAATATGTGTCTGTTCCTGCAGATATTCTTCAGAGATTAGCATAAAAGAAGCCCAGATTTGCTCTCTGGAGAATGTCTAAACCGTAATTGCTTAACATTACTCTCTATTTTTGGTTTCTAGAAAATTATTAATTGAAGGAATGAAAGCTGCTTCTATAAATCTATCTTCCTAGATGGAAATTAATTTCAAGCCATGGAACTGAGGGGTTTTAAGCAACAGTGAGAGATGATGAAAAGTAGGACTTGTGGGTCAACGTGAATCATCCTGAATCATCACCACCTTGAGGTAATAGAAGAGGTATGACATCCACAACTGGAAGAACCATCCTTCCATGGGGCAAGACCAGCCACATAGTCAGGTGCTTATGATGCACTGGGAAATATCATGGACCACATTTTTTTTGTCTTCTCTAATCCTAAGGGTTCAAGGTGCTGTAGAAATGAGATTATCACTGAATGGAAAAATCAACTGCATTTGTTAAAGCAAAAGTGTTAAGAAAAGAAAGAAAAAGGCCAGAAATTAATATTTCAGTGGAATTAATATTCTCTGGCAGTGAAAAGGGACAAGAGAGTCAGGAAGCGAAGTCACAAATTGAGTGTCCTCCAAAACATCTATCCTGTAGTGCTTTAGTATTTCCAACAATTCACAGAGCTGATCCATATTATATTCATAGTGAAATGAATCCATATGTTTTGGAGAAAGTCAAGAAGTTGCTGCTTTATTTGGAACTATCAAATGCTGGTATTCTTTGGTTGGACATCCATGTCCCCTCTTCTTCCTGAAGTCAGATCCATGACCATAGCCTTCCTCTAGATGTTTCACTTCAGCAAACAGAATTTCCTTGAGGCCCTGTTTCCTTTCCCCTGTTCTGGGACCCCCATAATGCAGTCAATTTCTTGTGGTTTGTTTAAAAATGTTTGCAGGAGTAACTGTTGCATCTGATCTGGAGTGGTGTGAGGGAGACTGTACCTTGTGCACAGAAACTGAAGTAAATTTTTTGGCATAGGAAGAGGTTAATATTCTTTCAATCAGAGGAGAAGACATGATCCTGCAATTGAAAAGGAAATCTAGAATCTTATTCTATGAAATATAAGAGCACTTGAAGGCAGGCAATATAATTTTTAATTCCGTTTCTGATTCTTAGAGTCTTTTATAAAGGTAAACCTGTCACTCAGCTAAAGATGAGAATCACCTTTTGAGATGCAGAAAGTATGATGTTTATGACAGCCAAAATAATATTTTCTTTCTTGGAAGTATTTTAAACTTATACATAAAAAATAATTTTCTGTGTGTAAAGTGTTACACAGGGTACTTGGTTTCTATACTAGCTATAGTTTACTTGTATCCTGTAAAGAGATTTATTTCTAGAAAGCATTAGAAGAAAAAAACCCCATTCAAAACAGAATTTCCTAATGAATCAGCAACTCTGACCTTGATTGTCTTCCCTAAAGATTTTGCAAGTACCTGTCTCACATAGGAATGAAAGTTGTGCGCTGCAGCCATTCTTTGAAGTCAATCTAAAACACAAGATAGAGATAAAGCTCAGATTCATAGTCACTGAAATTTTGCCGCCAAATTTAGAAGATAAATGAACAGAATGTGATGAAGTAAGAGTGGTTTAAAATTCCCAGAAATTTGTGCATGATTCCATTGCCTGGATATGCTATTCACAAAGGAGGAAAAGTAGCAGTTAATTCCTGGGAGGTTCCTTTTTATGCTGGAGAGACTTCAAGACCACCCTAAAAATATGTACACATTGTTCATTAATTTTCCATCTGCCTGTATTGGGTATGTTCAGTTAATTATGCCACATCAATATAAAGAAGGTTTCAAATTCCTTGTCAGAGTCGGATAGATACATATTGATGTATTTTAATGACATCTTCATATTTCCAAGGGTCTAGTGATTATTCTAGTAATGCAGAAATGGCTCCAGACATTGGCTTTTTTGTGCACCTGTGGTGTAGTGTAACTGACAGGATCAAGGCACTGGCAGGGAAACCAGTGGGACTTCCACCCACGGAGACACCAGCATCCACTCACTCTCTTTTCTTTATGACGCAGTGGAACTGGTTGCTTACTTGATGGCTTTACCTTAAATTATTAGGACAGTGTGTGCTGCTTAAGGCACTTTTACATAAGTAGTGTTAAAAGAAGACTGAACTTGCATTAGTGGAAGGATGTGAAGCTATTGTAGACTGAGATAGTCTCACTGAACAGAAGACTCAGGTTATTGGTCAATGCCTCAGTTTTCCCACCTGAACAGGCTGAACAATCACTATGAAGATATACATTTCATTTTAAATCAAACTTGGATCAGAGATATTTCTTCAGAGGTTTAGAAGACATGTACCCCCATTTGATATACTGATAGAGACTATGAAAATAGTCCATGGAAACAGATAACTCTTGGCTCAATTAATATTGACAGGAGATTGCTGTTCTTTAATGCAATACTTGTGTTCTTCATTAAAAATTACCTCTTAAAATGAGAACCACAAACAATGAAAATGGATATGGCTTGCACAAGTAAGAGGTGGCCTTGATCACATTCAAAAAATTGGCCATGATCTGTAGTCCAATGTTGCTCTGAGGGTCCTGAACTTACCAGTCTCTGAAATGGGTAGAATGTGTCAGTGTTTTGTCAGAACACCACTGAAGAATGACAAACCTATCAGTGTGAGTAGTTCACAGATAGGCATGTTTATCCTTTGAGAAAATTTTCTACTTCTTGGGTGGAAAAATGACTTGAACAGCCTTGCTATGGTAGGCATGAGCCAAAGTTATGCCTTGACATTTGGCAAAGAGTAAACAACAACAACAAAGAGAAATTATTCAATATGTTCTTTAGCTGCCATTTGTACTGGTCAGTTGACAGGAAAAAACGGAGAAAAAGAAGACTGAGTTAGGATGGCTCCTCAGATTATTCATAATGATTCACACCTGAATTCAATGCCTGGAGGAACTTCAGGACAAAGGTTACACCAAAAAGGTAAATATAGCTCTGTAAGACATCCTTAAATCTTCTCCCATGGTAAAAAGAAGATGAAAATAAAGTAAGTGAAGAAAATTCAATGAGAGTGTATGAGATCCAGTGGAAGGCTGAAAGGGAAGACAGAATGAACTATCTTAGCAGTCCTTAATCATTACTCAAGGACAGACTTAATAGACTTTGATGGTGACTTTGGTGAAAACAGAACTACTTGTTATAGTTTAAAAAACACCTAAAGCCAAAACCTGCAAAACAAATAATTAGAAATGGTCAAATTGCAATCTTTATCTCAAACTAAGTTTCTCACAGTTTGGACCAAGGCTTGGATCTGTTTTTTTGTTTCATGTCTAATAGGTACAAGAGAGATGATTATCAGCAGATCTGATGTCTGATAGCAAAATAAGTCATATTATGGCCAATACAATGTTTTGGGATTTTTTTATTTATTTTCTTTTATCATAGATCAAAAATTTCTTTGCTTGAAGCACAAGTTTTTCTAATTTAAATAGCTCTGCTGGTGTGTGATCCATCCTACATGTTTTTGCATGCATTAAACCAGTTGGTTTTGTAAGCTGATACTGTTAACAGATGAGTTTCTGTGCATGCATTTATTAGTCAACCTAAAGTTTATATTTTGTACTCATTATTTGAGTTTGGGTTTTTTAGGGGCTATGTTTGTTTGCTTGGTTTGGTTTGTTTTTCTCTTCTTTTAACTGGATAGATGGAAGCAAGTCTATTATAAGATTATTGCTTCCTGGCATCATCATACAAGGTATATCTGGTAGTTGTTTGATTGATACATAAAGAAGCTTTAAAAATATGTTCTCAATATTGAGTGTACTGATTTAACTGATAGCAAAGTCTAGTGGATAGAATTGATTTACATTTTTAGCTCCAGATAACAGGAGTTCGTGGTGTTAAATCCTCATTCTTTTATGAGTGCATACTTTAAGAATAAGGTCCCTTTGAGGAGGAAAGCCCTATCTCTTTGAAGCTCTGGCATTCTGCTGAGCAACATTTAACAGACTGCTCTTTCCTGTCAGGAAGCTTAATGAGCTACCTTTTTTTGGGAAGAACTGAGGTAAATTTCTGTATTCTTACTGGAGAGCAATTTTGTTACATTAATTTAAGAAGAGTGAAATCGTCCGTTGTCTCTTCTGTTGTTGGCAAGATGTTGACAGACACTGGGCAAATGGAACAAATTTGAACTCTGGACAGTTTCTTTATCTGACAGAAAAAAACAAAACTAAACTATACTTTTAATACTCTATTTTTTTCCTGTTGATTCATTTTACTGCTCTACACTCAAGAAATGAGGGGAAATGTGCTCCTCCACTTTCACATATGCACACTCACATGTTTCTTTATAATTATTTGTGGTTTTATGTTGTGTGAAAGACCAGGACTTTGCTGCATTAGGCACAGCATACAACAAGATAAAAAAAAATAAAAAGGCATTTTTAGTCAAGGAGAGAAATAAGAAGACCTTACCTGTTAATGTGATATGTAGTGGCCTCAGCACACAGCAAGCCAAGCAATCCCAATGCTTCAACTGCTTTTGAAGCAGAAGTAGTAGGCTTTTAGCAGGAAGGGAATGGGAAATGATGTAGATTTATGTGTGATTACTGTAAGCTATTCCCAGGGATAAGGATAAGATTGGAGAAAACTGAAAATGATTGCTTGAAAGTTTGCAACTGGGCAGTGAAGACTGACAGCAATGAAAGGATGTCATATCTGATGGAGTCAATATGATGGATTGGATGGAGATAAATAATTAAGCTTTTCAAGAGTGAAGATGAGTCACTTGAATAATTTCAATGCAGTGGTTGTATGAACTTGTGTCAATCCCTGTATCTCATGCATGGCTTCACAAAAGCACTCAGTTTTGTCTGCTTAACAGACCAACGCTTTTAAGTTGCAGTTTGGAGACTTGTGGTTTATGAGTCATGTGTCACAGTACTGCAGAAGTCCTAAGGATAATCCTTTCCTCCATAAACACCCCAGAAATATTCCTGAACCTACAGATTTGCTATTACCTTTGCTGTAGAGCCTTGGCTATATAGCCTTTGCTATAAAAGAAAGAAGCAAGATTTCCAGTCCCCAGGAAACATGCTGATTTGAGGCCTGTCTACCCTCACAAATACCAGTACAGGCAGCTGTGAGAGTATACTTCTGCACCATTTATGCCACCAGTCACCTTTCCATTCTCTAATTCTCAGGGACTTTTCTTTCTATATGGGAAAAATGTTGACTTTCCACAGCTACTTCCTGGTAGACACATTCACACATTACCATCCTTGCCCTCCCCCCAACTCCTCTCATCATACCCTAGTGCATACACATGCACAGGTCCCAGAAGACAAATAGATAAAATAAATTAATCTTCAGTTTTTAGATACATTTCTGTACTGTGTCATATTCGCATTGAGTCATCCTCTGTTTTTCCTTCTGCCATGTCAGTGACTTTTTCACAGCTGTGAAAAAAAAGAGTTGTAGACACTGTTGTGACCTCAAACTATTTTAGTTTTGGAACTGAAAACAAAATCAATCATGTGTCCAGCTGTCTGGTTCAAAGCCCATGAACAGCATATACTTTCCATGCAAGGCTGTCTGATACAGCTTTTCTATCCAAAGCTGACTGTCCATCATCAAATACCGTTCCAGCCAAAACCACGAGGAGAAAGCAAGCTGACATACTACCGGGGGCTTTTCACATGCTGTATTTACACAGATGGGATGATCACACATATCTTTGAATCAAAAGAAGGGGCGAGTAACCAAAAGTTGAATACAGGTGGTCTTCTGCTCCAACGTCCCTACATATTTGCATTGAGGTGTCTCTGTCTTTCTGTCAGCAGTAGATTTCACCTTAGTTGGCTCTTGAGGAAGTGCTAAATCCTGGAAAAATGTATGAGATTTATCATTTGAATGCAAACTTTGGTCTATTGGGAGAGAATAGGTGCGGTGATAAAGCATTCAGAGCCGGAAAAGAGAGCTATGGCAAGAAAGCCACAAAACACATCATTTGTGATGCAGAAAGCAGACAGATAATGATGTAGGAGGGGTTGCCATGGACTATATTTATTTTCATTTTCTTGAGTGACCCACAAGGATGATGTAGTCAGTGCTGAGTGGAAAGTGAGCAAGCAGAGGCCTAAAATTTATTCTCTGAGGACTGATCAGGGGGAAGGTGGGTCTGAGTGCTGATGACTTCAGCTAGAAAATCTAGCTAAGGTTTTGGAGTCTCTAGGCTGGCTGATGTAGATTTCTATCCCAGCCTTACTCTTAATTCCTTTCTGTGCAATCTGAGACTATTCATGATGTGCAAAGGCAGAAGGTTTGCATCTGTCAGAGAGAATCCTTCTGAAGGCCTGGGTCTGTGTGTTGTAACTAAATGGTAAGACATGAATTTACTGTGAGTCTTAAACACATCCTGGAAAGCAAGATAAAAAAATATGGTAAGAAACTAAAAGAAGTTTTGGAGCTAGCATGAACACTGAATGAATCAGTTATAAACTCTGCAACTGGTCTGCAATATGCTGACCTTCAAGCTTAAGAAATTTGAACATATTGCATGGAGTATCATGAAAGACTGAATTGGGCACAAAGTCAATGGGGAGGCTAATTTACCCTGTTTAACAGGCTAAGATTGAAGTTTTAACTCTTGAGCTGTTCAGAGGGCATTGGCAACAGTATAGTCAAAATTAGGCTGGGTGAAGTTACAACACCTAGAGCCAGAGCTGTCTAAACATATGCAATTTTTTTATCCTGGTGTGTCAAGGAAGAACACAACACAGTAAACCAAAACCCTAACAGTATCTGAGCAATTTTTTGGCATAATGTTCATGTAGCATAGTGGCTGGGGGAGACAGGATCAAAGATTAGAGGAAATGAGAGTCTGAGATGGAGGAAAAGGTGCAGTTGTAAACAGCAGTGAAGAAAAGCAAGAGAAGGGCAGATTTGTAAGGGGAGGAGAGGTTCAAATAAGATGAGCATCATCTGTCAGCAGATAGTCCGAAAACAGCGCATCCAGAAGATAGCATTATAATTCAGAGGTGGGGAAGGGGATGGACAACATGGGGTTTGTTAGCATTCCATTCCTTGGGGAAACAGCCTGGAATGATAAACATACTTTGGTGAAAACGAAACTTCTTACTGTGACAGTGTCAATATTCATAAAAACAAATGTGGGAAGACACACCTTAGCTCAGAGAAAAATGCTCTGTGGGAGCTTTATGCTTTTTCAAACTGGAGTATAGCCTGAAGAAGGTTTATAGCTGTGCTTGAAAGTTTGTCCAAGTAATAGAAAAGGAATGTCCTTTTTGGAAACTTGAAATTTTTTCGCAGCTTAGAAAATCTTGCAGCACTCCCCAGTTACTGAGCAGTGCTATCTCACTGGCAGGTAGGATGGAAACTCTGCAATAACTTTTGAGCAGAAAACTTTGCTTTTCACTGTATCTCTATTAGACTTGGATCAAGTCTGAGAGCATGCAGATAATTTCCCTAGCTGATAAATGGGCTGTAAAATTAGTTTTACCCAATACTTCAGTGGTTTGAATTAGGACTTTCTCTGGCTCCTGGGTCCATCTTTGGCTTGCTTTCACTAGAGGAGCAGCATCACAAAGCCCTTTACTTCAACTGTGTTGCCAAATGGTAAGACAACAGGAAATTGTAAGATGGGACTGGGAAATGCTGTTAGCTTGGTAAGCAGATTTGCTTTGAGTGTTTTGGTGGTGAGATGAGGCAGAATTATTTGTAATCATTCACATCTTCTCACACCTCTTTAGCAACCCGAAGTAGAGACTCGGGTACCAGCAGTACTAACAGCTGAATGTGTGTTAGGTATCACAAGTGACTGCCAAGGTACTTTTGGTACTGCTCCCCTTCTGAGTCTGATCATGTGCTATGCAGTAATATAGACGTATTTTAAATATTCAAGGAAAATTATTCAGATTTTGGAGGCAACAGGTGGCTGACAGAAGGAAAACTGATCAAGTAAGAGATTTTAGCTCAGACTCTTTTTCGAACTTTTCATTCAAGGCTCAGATGTTTGACTTAAAATGTGAGTATATGAATTAGCTTAGCACTCTATCTAAATAAACAAAATTCTGAAGGGCTGCTTTTAGAAGGAGTGCTCTGGAAATTTCAACACCAACCTAGACATATTGACTAATCTCTGATTCATTTAACTACATTTTTATCTGAGCCAAAAATTAAGTTTCAAGGAAATTCAGCAGAAAACCTGTGTCTAGCAGCTCACTTGTCTCCCTAGAAACACAATATTCCAGACAAAGGGACTGCTGGGTCAGAAATAATTTTTTCTGTGAGTCTTTTTACAGCAACATAGTTCAGTCCATGTAAATTGCACTGAAGTTTCTAGATTTCTTTATGGGAGGAATTCTGCAAAAATCCATGACACAGAACTTTTGTTGAGATGAAGTTGTGGTTGGTGGTCACTGGCCCCTGTCCTCTTCTTTGCCCTCTTTCCTCCATTTGCAGCCGTAGAAGAGCCCCTGCTAAGCTGAACAAAAGCTCTCAATGCATTAATTACCCCAACTTCCTCACCTTTCCTAGGTGATTTTTTACATCTTCAGCCTTGAGCCATGATCCAAGACCCTTTGTGCCATTCTGTCACCACTTCTAAGTTAGATTTTAGGTGCCAGAGGAAAGTGCTGTTGCTTAATCCAGATGTGTGATCAACCTCAGTGAAGACACTAGACAGGCAAAACTTTATCCTAGGAACATCAACCACCTGGCTGATCTCTGTATTGATGTTATCAGCCTATGTAATTGTTATTGTTTTGGTTTGACTCTTGGCAAAATGCCAACCACTTCCCAATGTGACAGAGTTTCAGTCAAAAGAAGTGAGGAAAAAAAACTTAAAACTGAAACTGGTATATACACATATATTTACAGAAATTTACAGCATATATA
>JAWWEU010000040.1:43499331-43529764 GCA_035583155.1 Acropternis orthonyx | reverse complement strand
GGGGAAGGGGGGAGAGCTTGCCCCCTGGTAAGGATCGCAGCAGCCGTGCCAGGGGGAAACCCACCACCCGCTATATAATAATGAGCCTTGTAGTGACTCAGGCCACTGTCAAACCCTTACAAAGGTGGTGGTATCATCAGCCTTGCCCTTTTGTGAAGTCTCTAAACTTTCTTGAGCTCACTTTTCAATTTCTTCCAAGTCAACATTAACATGAAACATTTCCAGGCAAACATTCCATTTGGGAAAGGTAGCCCAAGGTACACTGTCCTGCAGGATGCCCTTTACTGCTGCCTGTGGGCCAGCGGGCTGTGCCAAACAGCAGTCCTCATGGAGGATGTAGCTAAGTCTGTGTTCAAATGAAAAGCTCTGGGAGATTATACCCACAGGATAAAAGTAAGAATAAAATTAAGGGAATGCTGCAAGAAATATTTTCATTTACTTTTCAATTTATTGTTAGCTATTTCAACTCTTTCCTTTTTTTTTTTTTTAATATCCATTTCAGCAAAGAATAGAAACTTTCCTTGACCCAATGGGGATGATGATGATATCATTACGGTTAAACCGCTTCTTGTCCTTTCAGCTGCATAAGGCAACTGTGGGTTTTAAGTAAGCTTTGGTTTTCTACATGAATATGTAGGAGAGAGTACTTTCAGAAGTATCAGGAGATAAAACAAAATAACTCTTGAAAGAAGCCAAACAAATTAGGAGAAAATGCCTTAGTCTGTTGGAAAATGATGGCTGGGTAGTTAGACAAAGAGATAGGAAAATATTTAACAATTTCAGAAATTAATTGCTTAATTATAATTGTGTGGATATAAATAACTAGCTGTCATAAATATCCCATTCTTTTCTACTTTTCTGGAGTAAAATGACAAAAGATTGGTATTTAAAAAACATAGTTTCAACAGATGTGTATAAACTCTTTTCATCTGACAAAGTTTTGCTAATTCTAAACTTCTCCTAGGAATACATATCCCCTACACAGGAAGTCTCGTCTGCCTTATACCTAAAGATACTGAAATTGCTTTACAGTATGCTAAAAGGCAGTTTAAATACAGTTTTAATTTTAAAGAGCAATGTTACTCAGACCCATGTTGAAATGCAAAAAATGTATTTTAGAGTTTCAATATCCTCAAGCATTTATAAGGGAAGAAGAAACTACATTCGCTGTTACCAGAGGAGCCAGGTTCAGGCTGTTATGAATCAGAAAAGAAACAGAACCATCAATCAAAGTTTTCTGAATTTATGTAATTTAAAAATCTTATCCACAGACTTTTATGTTAATAGACTGTATGGTTTATGATTCTATGTATTCCTGTCTTTTTTCTAGAAGTACTTATGCCTTTTTCTTAACAAATACAGAAGGAACAGGGAAATTTCTGAAAACAGGAAAAATTGCAGAGTGAACAATTGAAATTGGTTTGTAAGTTCAACAAGAAGCTGAAAAACACAGGTTTGTCTTTGAAATATATTATTATTCAGTCTTGAAATTCGCAGATGAGCCTACAGCTGTAGAAGAGAATGAGGGCACAACCTTTGTGTTGCTGAGTGATCTTCTGTTTGTTGCTGCATCTCACATGGAACCCCTGCAGAGATGAAGGCTGGTCTCTTGGGTAGGAGTATCACTACTGACATCCAAGGACAGCCCAGTAGGCCATCTCTCCCAGATTCTCCATGGACAGGCAGAGACACCTGACTAGTGGCTGAAGTATAAGTCACAAATCAAAGAAGGGTGCATGTTCTCTCATTCCAGAGTGTTGGACTGTTAGTCTAGAAAGTCTCAGGAGAAGGATCACTAACATTCCTTCTAGTAAATGAAAGAAAAGGGAAGAGTTAAAAGAAAAAAAAAAATAGAAAAGAAAGCCACATGTGGTCCAAGAGCTATTAAAACAGCAAAAAGCAAATATGAGGATCTCAGAAACAAGCAGTAAGCTAGCAAAAGGAGTGAAAGGCAGAAGAATAATATTTAAAACACACAACCAACAAAACAAAAAAAAAAAAAAAAAGAAAAAAAAGAAATAAAGCCATAGGGATGTGGAAGATGAGATGATCAAATCAACAGCTTCTTATGAGGATGACTCTTGCCCTCCATAGTGTGCTTGCTGTGGTAATTGAGTCCTCCAGATGAAGTTGTCTAGTCTCATTCTGAGAGTAAGTTGTTTGAAAATAATTATCATAAGATATGTATCTACATGTGATAATGTACAGGGGACTGTCATAGGAGAGTAGTAACAGTCATAGCATAGGATATAAATAATTAGAGGCACATTTATATAAAGTTCCTTTGGGGTTATCCATCACATACATGTGATTACTAAATGAACAAATTGTTTATCAGCATACATCAAAGCATGAGCTATTAATTTACGCTTTCTTGAAATAAAAAAGTGAAAATGTAGGAAACAGATGCTCAAAGAAAGCATTAGAGAGGGATACTGGTGTCAGAGCATACATCATAGACACTCAAATAAGAGAAGAAGAAAATCAGCTTGAAATAGAAACCAAATATATAACCCTAGAGAACTTAGTTTATAAAAGATATTGAGGAGACAGGACTAGTGCTCCAGCTGTAAATAATAACAATTTTATGTTCATATTACCAATACAGAGACATAGATGCCAATATATCTATTATAGCCACTATTACAGCAATATAACTATTTCAGAATATTAGAAAGGAATTTATACACAAAGAATTTTTAAACTCTTCCTTGTGAGGGTTTCACTGTTCTCATTTTCAGAGTGCTTTATTTCTCAGGCAAAAGGTTATGAGATATCCCTGAAGGAATCCCCTTTTAGTGCTAGGTATTTAGGATTCATAAGGAACAGAATAAATTTCATTCAGATGGGTCTCTTGAAGGAATAATTGTCACCATGTTTCTGAGTTCTGAAGGACAAGCAACTCAGCAGTGGAGCTACAAAAGAATCCTGTGAAGACTTTCAAAGGCTCATGTATCTTCATGTGCTTGGCAATAATCTTAGGAGCATTCCAGCAGATGTGCCCTGGTGGAGCTAGGGCTCCTTAAGTGTTGCAGAGTGGGCTTTGGCTCAGCACAGGAACCTGGAAGCACTGAGCCTGCACAGCAGCAGGTTAACCCACCAATGCTTCCTCAAAGCAGAGTGTCACTCCATAACATCTTTGCACATGATGAACTTCAATCAAGTGAGGAGCATTCGTTGCCTCTCTTCTCCCTCTTGCCCTTAGGGAATTATATTTAGCATCCAGTAAAATATCAGTAATTCCTACTGATGTCTTCAGTGAGCTGTCAGAGCTAGAAAAGCTTGATCTCAGTCACAGTAAAATTACTGAGAAGGGCATTAAGAAAGAGGCTTTTTGACAATATGATTAAACTGGAAAACTTGAACTTGGCAGAGTATTTGCTCACTGGAATACCTAAGAATTTGCACACATCTCAAAAAGAGCTCAGGCTTGACAAAAATAGAGGGATTTAGTGAGGCAAGAGGCATTTCTGAAATTAGGAGATCTCACTCAGATTTATCTCTAAAATAAAAGAATATTCCACATAGTATACAGAACATTTAAGAGCCTGCCAGGTCCATTTCCCTTAGATTTAAGTCATAAAAAGCCATCAGAAATTCATCATCAACTTGCTATCTCATTATAGTTTCTTTTTCTCTTCAAAACTTATTTTCAGTCTATGCCACAGGACTCTTTCTATGGAAGTCTCAATGTTGAGAGCCATCTTACATGGTTTAGTGAATAACCAAATAACCCTGGAGAATGCTGGGTTTGTGCACTTAGAGGCCCTTAAGGCTCCCAGGAAATCCACTTTTATTAAAAATATAGTGAGGCAATTGCCTTTAGATAGAAAGGATGGATAGCTATTAGCTTTTGACCTCTGCTGATGCAATAATAAGCATCATATAAATATATTTAATCAGGGGTATACAAGTAGGACAACACCAGAGTTATTTTAAAATATTTAGCAATAGTCTTTTTAAAGATATTTATACTCTATCTCCTTGAGGTAACTAAAGTAAAAATACTTTGATCTTTTAATTGTTCAGGGAAGAACTCCATCATATTTATCCTCCATGTTATGCAATTGACAGTTTGCATATTTGCAGTTGAAAGATGACTTTTTTTTTTAAGAAATCCTGAACATGTCAAAAAGGGAATTCCCAGCATACCCAGATTGAAAATCACTGATAAATTCAGTGCCATAGTATGTAATTTCAGGGATTCATCAGAGTTTTTTAGTGGTCTATATTTTCTATTTAATGTTGCAGTTTTTCTACTACAAAAATCCGCTGCTAGGAAAAGGATAACCTAGGCGATATTTCAGACCTTTGCTGTGTTCACTTAGTGCTTACAAAAATTCAGACATATTTTTAGGTATTAGTTTGATATTCATTTTAACACATAACAACTTCAACATACATGTGTTCTCTCTGATCCTGTAGTCATTGAAGGTGCCAATAGTGATGTAGCCTCCAACCTTGGGGCACTTGTACAGGGGCACTGCACAGGGGCACCTACATTTAAAATAATTACCTTTAGCTCTTTTCCAGCCAACAGAATCAGATCAGTACTTAAAAACTGGTCACTTTCTAGAAGCCCATGGAGTTAGTGAAGGTGAACATTGGCTAAAGTGTTTGTGAATCAGTATTTAAGGAAAGCAATCCTTGTTTGATCTGTATCTCAGCTATCAGGTGGATATAAAGCCTTCCTCACCCAACTCCAATGGCTGTTGTGGCAACCTACATTCACAGTGCATTCCTGCTGCAGAGATAGGTATAGACAAAAAGCTGAAAATAGGACTCCAATCCATGTGTTTGATATTTACTTCCCTGCCTTGCCTAGGTTTCTGCCACAGTGGTGGGGTAGGTAGTCTCCTGTGAGCCTGCTCCCCCACCTCTGGAGCCACCCTGCTGGTCTAACTCCAAATTGAAGTACCTTCAGCTCTGTTGATACAGAGGAAGCATTTCTTCAATTCTGTAGAGAAAAAAAAAATTAATCAATCAATCAATCATTCAGTTCAACAAACAAAGACACAAAAGCCAGTAAGAAAAAAAAAAATAAAAAAAGCCCTCTGCTTTTAAAATTGGCATCAACTCTCAATATTTTAAGAGAGGGGGAGAATTAGAGAAGGCAGAAATTACAGACTGTCACTCTTCCATGGTCTGGATGATCTGAGGTAGTCAGGCTGTGCTGTGCTTCATGCAACAGCTCTAGGTTTGCAGACCAGAAGAGGAGAAAAATGTAACCTGTATCAACCTGATAATAAGCTTACTGCTTAGTTCTACAACTTCCAGGTGTGCACTGGGTATGCAAATAAAGTAAAATCTCATCACTTCAACTTAGTAGCTGAATGGAAACAGACAATGCAGAAAGAACAGCCTTAAAACATGAAAGACTTCTCCTTTTGGGGGAAAGAAACAGCAACAGAAAAAAACCCAACCAAACAACAAAAACCAATACACACACTTGTGAAACACTTTCCTCTTTGGGCTAAATAAAAATTGGGGACACTGCAGCCAGACCCTCTAGTTTCACAGGTCTTGTACCACAGAAATGCAAATGTTCAACATCACAGTTCATTGACAGTACTGATTAGCAGCTGGGGGATATTTCACTATCTGTAAAGAATTGCACCGTTTGTCATTAATCAGTGACATGCCCTTTTAAACATTCTCAGTGCATGTCTGCACAAGATATAGGATAGAGCATTGGTACTGGGAAGAATTAGATACACAGATAGACTAAGCTAGAGATTTATCTGTCTAAAGGGAAAACTGGTGGAAAAAGAAAACTAGGTAGCTTTTGGGCTGTCATTTAACTGCCTGAATGGAGTGTGGCTCCCCCAAAGTTGTTCCCATCAGTTGTAATTCAGTTATTCCTGCTGTGCAGAGTCAGGTCAAACTGCCAGGTGCAGCTGGAACAGCTTTTAGCAGCATCTTTGGATTCAGGCAGCATAAAATTGAATATCTTCTTTTGGCTTTCTTAGAGCCTCCTTAGCTACAATTTCTTTCTTTTTGGTCCATTACTAATGAAAAGAAAATTACATAGATTGTCCTTTCCATTGGTAGGAATGAGGGACTTCCTTACCAGGTTTTTTGAAGGAAAAACTTTGTGCCTTATTGTGTTCCATGTTTTTAAAGCTAAGAGGCCAGTATTCAATTGACCTTCCCTATGAAAGCATCATGCAAGGAAGTTTCAGCAGCCCTCATAGGCAGAAGTGCCAAAAAACAGGCAACATAAATTGTTTTTCTAGTAAGCTGCAGGATTTGATGGAAGTCAGGTAGCACATTGAGGCAAATCACATGCAATGCCAGAGTCTATAAAGATTTTGTGGGTAACCCGAGCCAAGAGAGCAGAAGCAGCATGATGTTACAGCTGTTGTAAACAGCTAAGTTTCTTCACCCCATTTCTGAGGCAGGATCTCCCTGTTTAAATGGGCAGAGCTGCCTCCCCGACACACTACTCTGGGTCGTGGGAGTTTGCTTTGTTTTGTTGTTTGTCCTCCTTCTCATCTTTGAATGTTTGAAATGGATGATTTCTCTTTGCCTGCATGGTACTGGAGAGTTAATGTGCAAGACAAGGGAAATCGAATCATCCTCTCCAAACAGCAGGTGGTGGTGCTGGGTTGTACAGAGTGCTTGAGAAACTGCTTACAGATGTTGCTTCGCTGTTGAATAACAGGCTGAAAAGGGAGGCTAAGCAAAATTTTCTCCATTTTTTTCCCTTCTTATTGGAGGATCACTTAATGTTTACCTGTTTTTATCAGATAGGTTAACAAAGTGTGTTTAAAAAACAAACCGTTCTAAAATAGATCGTTGGTTTTAGGATCAATGTAGGTCACAGTATAAGACGTTATTAGTCCTCTAAGAATTTTGCTGTCTGTCATATTTTTCTGAAACTTGATGAAGTAGTTTTGTTTCTTGACTTCTGGAGTAATTAGATTACATTTTTCAGTCATTTTCCAGATCAGTGTTGTGGGGTATGTATTTGTTTGTCTATGTTCAAAAATATTATTCTTTTCTCTCCTCTCTCGTTTTTTTTTTTTTTTTTTTTTTTTTGTCTGTTTAAATACAGTTCAATTCTAGTTTCCCCTTGGTAATTAGAAATGCTGTGCTGTGTTGCTTATTTGTCAGTGGCTGTCATTTGCAAAACCAATTGTATCAGTATGAGACCTTCTACTAAATATTGACATAATAAACCAAGTTTGAAAGTTTTCTTTGTGTTACTCAGTTACTTTTGACTGACTGCTGCCATTACCTTTCTCACCAGCACCATTATCTGAAATTATCACTTTAACATGAACATGGTAAACAGTTAACATGGTATCATTTTGAAGCTATGCCTGGAGTATCACAGTAACCCAAACATCATTCAGAGCCATATGTGAAAAGTTTCACCTTTCTTTTCCCCACAGACTGTGTGGGCTTTGCCCCAGTGTATGTTTTTTGGAAACCTATTTCGATAAGATTTAAGTTTTATTTTTGAGGGGTTTGATTTTGTTTTGTGTTTGGTTTTGTTTGCGTTTTTTTTCCCATTTATTTCTGATCCAGAGCAATAGTTAAATAAATACTGCTGAGGGTACAATAGCTGCCAGTTACAAAGTAATAATGCTTTAATAGCCTAATAAAGTACATATGACTTTATTCAGACCTTTTCTATTTCCAAAAATTCCCTCTTGCCCAGGCAAAGTGTAGTTGGGGAAATATGCATATGCAAGTGCTGGGTTGACATAAAACCCTTAATGATAAACAATGCATACACAGGGAAACAGCTCAGGACTTCTGTGTTGGTCCTCAGCTACTCACATCCAGTATGGCACAGGACTGAAGCAAAAGGGAAACACAGATCTCATTTTGCAAGATTTTGACAGTCTTCCCCTATCTTGGACTGAAAACTCTTTCTGCTGTGTTTCTGTTTAGAATATGACTGCAAGTACAATAATCCAATATTTTATATAGTTTTGGCTTACCTGTATAAGATAGCGTCATGCACAAAGTAATCAGAGAAAGTGGTTTTGTTAACAGCATAAGCTAACCCCAGCTTTCCCTGGGCTCAGTCATTCAAACAATTTCATTATTGCTTTGCCAAGAGGTTCGCAAAAAAGTTTGCAGAGGCTTCTGCACAGTAGAGGGATGTTTGCAAGCGTTATGGGCAGGAAGGATGATCTTGTGATTCAGGCCCTGGAGTGTCCCAGATGTGCCACAGATTTCTCACACAGACTATTTAATCTTCTGGGGCCATATGTTCAGCTGGTATAAATCAGCACAGCTCCAATAAAGTTAGCTTAGCTTTCCGGATTTTCTGCAGCCGAGGTTTCTGACCCTTTGCAGATCAGTTGACTCTGTGAAGCAGAGATATTAACACTTCCCTGCCTAGTACACTGCAAGAGGATCAGCTTATTAATATTAATTTGCCTAGCATGTAATAGAGTTTAAGCTGCAGAAATGCTCTGGCAAAGAAACTTGGCATGCCAAGTAGATCTGAAAAAGATTTGCTACAGAAATTTTTTTTTTCCTAGCAAGGGGCTGTTGAGTAGGACTTTGTCTGCAGAGAAAATAAACCCCAAACCTCACAAATTTGTCAATTGTTCATCATTCAGAGGGGGACAGTAACTGTATTTTGGTGGTCCTGCCTAAAGTGTTGCTGAGTATGGACCACAACAGGAGGTACAACTCATTGAGGGCTGAAATGGGAGTAATTTAGCAAGGAGCAGCCCTTCTGTAAGGCTGCTTTGGCTCCTCACTTCATCTATTTGGTTTGGATTTGGTTTCTCCAGTATTTGAATTTGGCAAAGATGTTTTTAATATTAAGTAATACAAAGGAAACCAGATGTCTTTTTTGCAGCCGTTACTGAGCAATTAAGGACTCAGCTCTTCAAAGGACTGTAAGCCTGTGGGTGGTCTCATTGATTTTGGAGCTACTTATGTGTTTAAAACTGGGCATGCGCTTGTGCATCTTGTGCAGTTCAGCCCTCCTAGAGCTGCTGCTGAGATTTCCATTTTAGAGTCACTTTACAGTCTCTAAAATTATTACTGGAACTGCGTCCTCCTCTGGGCATTGCACACACTGGCAGTCTGCCTCTGTCTTCTGACTGATTTAATGCCACAACATAAGCATAGAATCATGGCAATGTTTCCATTCAATCCACACCATGCTGCACATTTCTTGGTATTTAACTACTGCACCCTTTCCAGATTATGAAAAAAAAAAAAATTGAGATCAATTTCCTTTAAAAAAATGCTTATTTCACATCAAGCAGGACAAAGGCATGAAAATATGTAGGCATTGAGTAAAACAAATGATCTAACAAACCTTCCCTCAAAAAAGTTTAATCTAGCTAACCAGAATTCCTATGTGGTGTCTTTAAATCAGAGCACATGGAATAGGCTGAGCTGCAAGCAAAGAGAAAATTGTGGTTACATATGTTCAGCTGGTAATGTCTGTTTTTATGCTTTCCAGTGCCCTGCTGGGGTTCTAAGAAAACATTTGCAAGATGCAAATAAAATGTAAATGGTATCGATTTTCCATGAAGAAAAATGAATGAACAGCATCCATGCAGCTCATACAGTTTTACATATTGCACCAATGTTGCCTTATGATCCTCTAGGACCTTTCCTTGCACAGAAAACCGATTACCTGAAACATACCACTGTTTCTTCTTCCTTTTTATTTTTTTTTTCCTAAACAGACATTCTGCTCAAGATTATTTTCCCTTGCAACACATGCCTTCAGATTTTATCTCTTTATCATCTAAACAAAACCTCCTTTCTGAGATGGCTTTCCATTTCCACAGGTGTTTCTTATCAGTTCTACATTTTCTTCTGACAACATGAAAAAAAAAAAAAAATCGTATGTCCTTGCTTGGTAGCTATTGCCTGACCCAATACTAAAGCTTTTCTGAATGCAGAAATGTGTTGCGTGGCTGCTGTAATATCTCTATACCCAAAGGGTCTGCTGCTGCTTTCTTTTTTTACAGCTACAAAGAGTCACATGCTTGGCAGCCAGCACAGAGGAAAATTCAATTTAGAGTCAGAGGAAAGATGTGACCTACTTAAAAACAGTGAAAAAAAATGCAATTATTAGACATTGTACCTCATTATCTGGCCAATCCAATTATTTTTTTGCCACATGCTGGCTTGTGGAGTATCAGTGCTTTATTACTGTTTCTCCTAAGTGGAAGCACACATCATAAAAAGGTAATAAACCAGGTCTCGGAGCAGCCACATGGACTCAGTGGTACTTTTCTTAATTTAAGCTTTATTTTTCTGCATCGATACCTATCCTTCACCTTTCAGCACTTCAAATCTGCTCCTCCCATCCCCACTACTAGAAAAGAAGGTGGTCAGTTCATGCAAGTGAAATGATACATTCTGTGTTCTGAGGTTCTGAGACAGCCACTACAGCAAAGCACACAAGTACCAACGGCGTGTGGATTTGATTCATCTTGTTTTACCTTTTTAAATGTAGAAATGGAAAACCATACACTGGGAATTTGCAGGCCTTCAAATTATGTATACAGTGTACTTGTATTTCTGTCTTTCATGAGCTGTCATAAAAGCATGATTTTACAGAAAATAGACACCTACAAAGCACCTAAAATTCCTTGTGACATTTTAAGTCTTTGAGGTGTACTTTGCTTGCTTATTAAAATGCTTGTCATTTATGAACCCAGACAGTAATAATAATTCATAATACTTCTGGAGTAATATGTGTAATTAAATAGGAAACTTTTAAGGGCAAAGATTGTGTTTTACTGCCGGTTACAATTACCTAGGAGGCTTCAGTTGCTTTACCCATTGAAATAGGTCATCTGTCTTGTGACCCTCCTGCAATCAAAGTCACAGAAACAGTGTGCTACATTTCTGCAACGCTTGCAGTGTCCAGGCAGTTGTGCACAGCTGGGGGTATGCTGACAGTAGCCAGAATACCACTGGCCCCACCATGCATTCCCACTTGGACACCCCATGTATTTCCACCCTGAGACATGGCTGGTGAAGCCTGAGCAGCACCGCCCTGTGGAGGCTGCATGGTCACTAGGATTAATGTAAATTCATGTCATTGTGCTGAAGGGGTTTCTGTAGCCAACTACAGGCTTCTCAGAGGTATCAATCAACTTCTAGAGGTTGTTTTTGTGTTTTGGTTTAGTTTGGGTTTTTTTAATCTAAAAAGAAAGGTCTTTTTTTCATTAATGTATTCATGAAAAATTCTTGCAGTGACAACAATGGGAGGGATGACAGGGGAAGCAGCAGGTTGGTGTTCAGCTGAGTCATGGGGATTGTCAGGCTTCAACACAATTAACAAGCTTTATGAGTACAGCTGGTTTCTGTACATCTGCACTTTAAGTCTTGCAAACAAGTCTGTGTATCTATCCAAAAGGATGGCTCATATGAACAAACCACATTGTTTACAGCACGAGAAGCACATTGTTTCCATCAGTTGTACTTTCTTTGTCCACATATTAGTGTAGTAGTCTCTTAATATATTCTGGAAAACTGCAAAACTTTTCTTCCCTACCAGTAAAGATGACTCTTGAGAGACAGCATGCCTGACCTCAATAGCACTGTTTTGTTCTTCATTTCATGCTAGTACTAATTTAAAGGTAAGAGTGGAACATCACAGAACTACTCTCCTGGTCTTGTTTTGTCTCAGCCTCTTGTGACCAGTGAAAGAATAGTTGTACAGACCTGGACCAAAAAATCCTTTCACACACTGTGACCAGTGCCCAAGCTCCAGTGGTGCCAGTGAAGGGTCATGACATACAGTGTCACACCTCTGGATGCCTGGCAGCACCACAGGGACTCACAGCCATAGGAAACCCAACTTCACCACAGCTTTGCTTCTCCGGAGTGTCTTGAGGTACTCAGAGTACAGCTGACCCTTATGACCTTTTCCTTCATTTGTGCCATTACCAAATGTGAAGAGGAAGCTTGGGTAGTGTTTCTGGTCTAATCTTTGTACAAGTGTGTTATATTGGACCTTCTGTATGTGCTGTCTATCAGAAGGGAGGGAGAAGTGAGATATTATGGTACTTACTGATCTCATTCTGCAGCTTTTGCACCAGTGGGGATCCACAGAAGGGGCTGCAGGATTGCAGGTGTGGGAATTGAGTGAGGCTGGTTCAGATTTAGGGCAGACAGTGGAAGAAGGACAATGAAACACCATATTTTGTGATCGCAGTTTAGCTGTCAGTGGCAACTTGGGTCTCCCGTCTGTGCAGCACATCAGGAAAACTTCCATTTCATCCAGCAAGAGTAGTGTCAGTCCCTCAAACTGCAATGCTTCTTTCAAATGTGTTTTGTTTGCTTGTTCCCCTTACAAAACTCCCTTATTTTCCAGAGCTTGTTTTTACATCTGCAGAAGCCAGGCACAGACACTGACTTGCAGACTTTAGGAAAGTCTTGCTGCTGAATAGCCTGTACTTACAGCACGCTCTCTAACGGCCCAGATAAATAACAGGAGGGTTTTGCTGTGCGAGTGGAGCTGTGAA
This sequence comes from Acropternis orthonyx, assembly GCA_035583155.1. Classification (NCBI taxonomy): domain Eukaryota; kingdom Metazoa; phylum Chordata; class Aves; order Passeriformes; family Rhinocryptidae; genus Acropternis; species Acropternis orthonyx. Next base: position 43,517,294 of record JAWWEU010000040.1, on the reverse strand, counting down.
ACACGCCAGCTCAGCCATATTCATCCCGTCTGGCAGTGAGGAGGCGCCTGTGCAGCCCTGCTCCCTCCCGCGCCCTGTCGTGGAGCCAGGGGAGCCAGGCGGACCCAGGGGCTGAGCCGGCGCTGGTGAGGACAGCCAGGAGCCGAGCAACCCTCCACCAGCTTACGTGGCTATGTAAAATGGAAAGTCCTGTTTACTTTTGGCTGTGATGGGGCTTTCATGTTTCTAATGAGACAAATTTCTCCCTTTGCCTTGCTTTAACTTTCTTGATAAGTTCACATGAGCATGTTTTTCATCCTAAAAATAAACAATTAAAGAAAGCTAAACAAACAGAAGGGAGAGAAAGAACCCCTTCCTGTTCTCACAGCTAATCTCTGCAAAATTTAAACAAGCTTATCAGCCAGCTGTGCTTCATTATTATCTTTTGCTTCCATCTTTTGTCCCAGTCTGCAGCGGATGCAGGCTGTCTGGTTTGTATCATCCAGCAGTTTGCACTGACTGATTCTGATAAAGAACCCATGAGCCTCTTAGGGGCTGGGGGGTGGGGAAGGACGGTAGAAGGTTTGGAAAAGTAACCATGATAACAAAAAAGCCTGCTACAGAGAGCAGAGACGTCATAAAACACATCCTCACTTTGGCACTGAGGAGCAAGGGTTGTTCCTACCTAGCTGAGCAAGACCAATGCCTTGCAGATTTGCCAGGGATTAATCCTGTCATTAAGTTATAAAGGGATGGTTGGGGATATGCAAGGATCGTAGAGACTGGCCACATCTGGTTATTGTCAGTCATGTCAAAGTGTTTTGAGTTTCAATGGAGAAATGAAATCCCAAACAAGTGATTGAACGCTTTGTGTTTCTACCACCCTGACAGTGGCTGGTGGTGTGCCTTGGTGATTCACATGTGGATCGATGAAGGGAAAATGGGGTCCTAGGCAGGGATGTGTGGGAAAAATGGCTCTTGTCCACACCAGTCTTCAGGCAGAGGTTGGGCAATGGTCACACTGAGACTGGAAGGTGGCTGTATGTTGATTATTCTTGCCTGCTGCAAAAAGCAGAATAGAGCAATTCTGTAAGTGGTCTAGTGTATAGCACAGTCCTGTCAGGAATGTGAGGAGGTACAAAGGTGTGCCACAGCAATTTTGTTCTGCTCTATCACTGCCTCTAACCAAGCCCCAGACACATGTGTGCTGAGTTTGCTGTACCACGTTGCCTGGAAGAGAAAGTAGTTGCACACATAAGCAGACCCTTGATTTTCAGAGAACAAAACAAAGCTGATAAAGTTTCATAAAAGTGTTGTGTGACCAGCTGGAGTTCAGGACTATGCCATGGATGCAGGGTAGTGTAGGTGAAGTCTGTTTTGGAGGTGGACATACAACCTGCTTAGTCTGATCTGCTCGGACTAGAATTTAGTGGGAGAGGGCAGGATGGCAGGGGGAGCCCACTTCTTTCTGTAAACACACCAATGCTTTTCAATTTCAGTGTAAAAGGCAGCAGCTGGTGGAGCCACTGGCCCAGACATGTGCAGGACAGCTCCAGCCACAAAGGGGCGATGTTGAGGCTCGCAACGGCACCGGTGGCACTGGAAGCAAATTTGGGGGGTTCCTGGCGGAAAATAGGCAGACCAGTTCCGACTTTCTCAAGCCATAGGACAGTTCAAAGGCACCCTGAAGGCTTCATGTGCGCTAGCCTAGCATTTTAGCAAACTCGGATCAGTTTGTGACTTTGAACAGAAAAACTGCATTCTGGTTTGCAGCTGCAGAAGTGTGTGAAGATGGAATGGTGAGGGGGTTCTTTGTTTGTGTGGGTTGGGTTTTGTTTTGTTTTGTTTTGTTTTGTTTTTTTAACCTAGATTATTCCCCTTGCATTTCATGGTTAAACAAAACGAGATCTTGAAAGGAGATGCAGAGGGGAAAGAGAGAACATGGATGTTGATTAAAAGAGGAGAGAATGCTTGCTTAAAACCCAGGACTGCACAGCTGTGGTGTCCCAGTGATTCCCAGACTGTTGCAGCATCTATTTCAATGAACATACGGGAGCACAGGCAGCTGTGGGGCTGGTGACCAGAAGAAGCCAGTCCCTACCTCAGAGTTTCCTGGACCCTGAGCACTGCGGAGTGGTCTCCACATGCTAGTTCTGAGGGTGACTGGACAGGGACTTGTGGCAGTCCTCCCCTTTTTCACATCCCCGGCATTCTTCTCAGCTGCTTCTTGTTCAGGTTGACAGTCCAGGATTCAGGTTTGTATCCATCTACTCTTGCAGAAGGGAGTGTCAAGCTAGTCTCAGAAACCCTTTAACTGGATTTGATGTGCTTTTTTTCCCCTCCTGTGGCTTTGCAGATGACTTTTTCAGGGCTACAGCTGTCCAGTTTTACCAACACTGTGACTCCTCATATCAACATCCTTCCATGTATTTTATAGTAGGCTTTGTAGTCACCACATGCTACAAAAATATTGTTGACCACTTGCAACATTCAAACAAGCTAGACTGTATTCATCATCCTATTCTGGGAAGGCCAACAGAAAGAAAAGGTCACACAAAGCCTTACAAAAATGCACTGTTTTGAAGCATGTCTTACCACTGCTTTGGATAGAAAGGGATTGTAAATATACCATGTAGCAGAGACTGGAAAGACTTGTGCATGAAATGACAGAGGAAAGTGCCTGATAAATTACTGCCCACACTGTAACTTCATGATATAAATATGTTGCTTTTTTATATATTCTTTCTGACAAATGTTCTATACATTCAGCTCTTAAGAGCTTGTAAACTAGCATTTCACACACTCATTTACAGCTGAAAAAAAAAATAATTAAAAAAGACTGCAATTAAACATTCAGTTTTACAAATCCCCCACAACATATCTAACCCCTGTTTCCATCATACTGCCAGCAGAGTTAAAACACAAGCTTGTCGTCTCACCCTGCATGAGGAACTCTGTTCTCTTGTAACAGCTGTTAGCAGAATTGAAGGGCAGTCATGTTTATCTTAAAAAGAATTTTTGGCAGGGCTTTCTCCTAAAGTTTGGGTTCAAATATTCCTATATCTCAAAATGACTGTCTGGTTAGGGGAAAGGACTGGCTGTATGAAAATGAGTGATTGTGATGAAAAACTGGTGAACCCATTTCAGGACCACTGCAAGGTAATGCACTGGGGAGCTGTGAAGTTAAGTGAAATTAGAAACCCAACGACAAAAAAAAACCAAGCCTGGAAGTAGCTGCTAAGGAGCAGAACTTTGGAAAAGGTGTGTTGTGCAGCTGTAAGGAAGGCAAGATCTCTTTATTGGTCACCTGATGGATGTTGGGAAAGTCCAGTGATTAGAACAAGTAGAGATAGATATTGCTGTGTTATGCTGTAGGTTCTCCATGTCTATGGACATGTGTTCCACCTCTCTGATTCAAAGTTTGCTGAAATAGTCAGAGAAAATATATCCTCATACTCCCTTTGACCATGATCTTAGTATGAGAAGGTTTGAAAAATCATCTCTTACTGCTGTCTACAGACATGCAAACACTGTTTGTTCATTACAGTCAAAGTGAGAGGCTGCTTACATTTCTTGCCTACTGAGCACAGCATCAGTAACATGCACTTTCTCAAGAAAAGGAAACTAAGTAGCTGTTATTTCTTTATGCCTCCCTGGATAGCAGTCCCACCTTTTTCTGGAAGAGAAGGCACAAGACGAAAAGAAGAAATGACAAGAAAGAACATAAGAAGAAAAATTGTTGGAGGTGCTGGTAGGGTGGCATGCTCAGACAGGTTGAGAGGAGTCTAGAGAAGGAAAGGGTAAATGAAACCCACCATTACCAAGAAGGTTTTCTTGTTGTCACAGACTGATCCAAGTAGTAAACAAATACAGCCAGACCTGCAGATGAACATTTCTTAAGGGTGTGCTGGGCATCAGGAGTACATTCTCTGCTTCCTCGGCTGCCTGCAGGGTTAGAGGAGAATGTTTTCTGAGCAACAGCCCCACACATTCCTGTGGGGGAACTGAAATGCAGAGTTCTCCTTGCAGCACTCAACATTGCTGCTTGCCTGGGTCAACAAGGAATTTGCACCAAAAGGAAAGGGCTTGCTGACAGGTGGTAGATTAACCAGCAGTCACAGCCAAACCTCTGTTTTGTAGTGTTCATGGGGACCCAGAACTTCAGTGACTGGTCAGTGAAATGTTTTCCTGCAGGCAATTGCTTGACAATCTAGCAAAAAAAGTATGATTATGGTAGAAAATATATGAACTCCAGAAATATTTAGGATGTTACAACATAGTTGTAGTGTCCCTCTGTAATGTCTATCTCCCTCAAGTGTCTTCCCAAAGAGCAATCAAATTGTTTTCTTAAAGCTTTTTTCTCAGCATGTTAGTGATGGGAGTTGCTTCAAGAAACTTTTTGTCCACCACAGAACACAGAATAACATCTACAATTTCTCAAGAGGAAAGAAAAGTATGTCTGCCTTCCCAAGTGGCAGTTATTGCTTATTGTATTCAGAGCAGTCTAAAATCTCTCAAGGAAACAAAACCCAAGTGGCTTGTTGCCATTTGTTTAGACTTATAGGCCTAAACCTTTCTCTCTGGCATACCAGTTTGCCGTAGCTGTCTTTTTTTTTTTTTTTTTTCCCCCTGGAACTTCATCACAGAACAGACAGCAAGTGGAAATGACAGCATCCTCTGAGGTGCCTGTCCAAGAGGGACTGAGAGCAATCCTGGATACACTTCTTGGATACACTCAGTCCAAATAGCTGTCTCAGGGTATATTATGCTTCACAGAATCACAGAACTGATCAGGTTAGAAGGGCCCATAGTGGGTCACCTGGTCCAATCTCCCTGCTCAAGGTGAGTTGTTTTAGAGCACCCGGCACAGGATTGCATCCAAACTGTTCTTGAATATCTCCAGTGAGGGAGACTCCAAAACCTCTCTGGACAGTCTGATCCGGTGCATGGTCACCCAGACAGTAAAGTTCTTCCTCATGCTCAGGTGGAACTTCCTGTGCATAGGTTTCTGCCTGTTGCCTCTTATTCTATTGGCTGGCAACACGGAGAAGAGCCTGGCCCCATCCTCTTGACACCCTCCCTTCAGATACTATACACACTGATGAGTTATCTTCAGAGTACTCCTTTTAGCTCATTGCCAAATGAAGTGTCTCTGAGGTGGCAGGCAGATGGAGGTGCTGCACATCATAGCTGTCTGCCAGCCTCAGAGCCAGAGCTGTTCATATCGGTGAAGCAAGAGGGAAGTGAGGGCTAGTGGATGATAGAACCTCGTCTCATTATGCAGTCAGAACATTGTCTAGACATGTATTTAGACCATGAGTTTGGAAAGTGCTCATTGGATCTGCCAGCACAGGCTAACCACTGCCCATCTGGGAAGGACTATGCACATTTTTGAGAAGAAGTTGGTTTATTCTTATTTAGTCATGTCTCATATATGGGAGGCAGCAGAATAGCACAGTGTGGCCTAATTGCTTACATCTGGATCCCTGCTGAAAATTTTACAGTGGTGTGCATGCAGTTTCAGTGGAAGAGGCATGATTTATCGAGCTGTTCTTGGAAGCAGTAGAAGGTTACTAAGTACAAAGCATATGCACTCCAAATAGTAACTACAGCCCAGAACTCCTCTCCACCCTTTTGTTCCATGCACATTAGCACACGTACACACACGCATAACTTGAGTGCCAGAGGAGCATTGCTTTCAGAACTTTTTTATTAAAATGAAAGGGACAAAGCCTGTGTAAAGGCTATGATAGCCACAGATACTGTTTACTCCTCAGAGCTCTGTAGTTCTGAATCTTGACGTTTCAATGGAATGAAAATAAACCACTTCACGCTTACTGTTTCTACTACAGTAATAATTGTGCTGTTACCTCTAGCCCATTATTTTCTACCAGACTGCCTCTGTGAAACCAGCCACAGAGGAAGGCACCAGTTTCCTCCCAGGAGCTGCTGCTCTCCCTTGCATTGATTTCACAGTGCTGCAAAGCCATGCACAGCCCTTGTGCCCAGTGCAGCTACTCCATACAAACTGAGCAGCTTTTGGAGGGAAGGAGGACTTGCCATTTTGTGTAACCTGTGCATAAAATTCTGCAAATTTTGTTTGTCTGGGGAACTGAGGGGGCTGGACATCTCAGAGACATCTGTTTAGTTTATGAATGAGTCTGTTAACAACTGTAATTTGAATGTGTGTGCTAACTTTGAAGATTGTCTTTGGAAACAAAAGATTCCCCTCCACCACAACTTCCATATATGAAAGTATCTCCTTCTTTTCTCCCTCCCTGCGCACCTGTAATACAATCTTCTCCTTGTGATTAATTCAGTAATCACATAAATGTCTTTAGGTACATACCAGGCCCACTCTTAGGTCAAGATTTTACTTTGGTCACACTTTGAGAACACTAGTTCTCATTGTCTATTTGAAAAAAAGGGAAGGATAACAAATGACAAAATTGAGAAGGAAGACAGTAATTGAAGCAAAGCATATAATAGTTCCAGAAATGGTTCTGACATTAATTTATAAAGATATCCTATTTTTTCCCTCCTCTGGTATTTGCCCCAGTAACCAATAAATCAGCCCCAGATAGACCCCATCCACATAGTCATCCCCTCATTCTGGAATCCAATTCGCTTAATAATCATAAACTAAAAACCCCTCCCTTCCCCTTGACTTCTCCCATCTTGTCTTTCCCCACCCATAATTGTCTCTGCTCACATTACTGATTGACCAGCTGCCAGATTTATCTTATGCCAGATTAGTATTTTCCATCTAAGATTCTGGGAGGAAAGTTTTGCATATAAATTCTGCATAAGATCATAATTACATCAACCATACATCTAGGTAGGTTACTTCTCTTTGTTTCCTACAGACAAATCCTGCCAAAAATCTTTCAGCTCTACCGCACACAAAAACAGGTTTTTATTCAATTTGTTTGAAATTATTTGTATACAAAAATCAACACACCATCTGAATATTCTTTTTTTAAAATAACTGTCCTTAGTGCATTCTGAGTTTGTTTTACTTTAGCTTGCTTAATTGCCAGTAGGCCCCAGCTGGAATGGCTAATAGGCAGCTACTTATTTTATTCTCAGTTCTTGTGCTGAAATAGAAAGCCATTGACTTGAGTTGCTGTGTAGGGGACGCTTCCTCTTGCACAGAATTCACATATTTTTGGAAAAAAATAAAAACAAGTCAGTTCAACACTTTTGTCTGTTTAAGTTTTCACAGCATGATATTTACACTGCAAAGTTGCAGCTAGAGATGAACGAAACAGTTTTAAATGCAATTTAAAAGCTCTCTAATCTTCTCTTGGCAGTATTGGGAATGGGGAGGGATGTTGCTGACTGCTTGTTTGTGGCCAGACAGAAGAACACGAGTCATAGGACCACCTTACTGACAGGTGTCCTGCCATCAGTCAGGAGAGAGTACCCAGTGCCATGTCAGTGAGGCCTGGGGGGTGGGAGAGTAGAGGTAACCCACCTGGATCTCTCATGCCATTTCTGGTCCACAAACGGATCTGGACATTCTACAGAAGAACAGATGTCAGTGGTGAAAACCTCACTGAACATTTAATTGCTACTATTACCTTTTCTGCAGCTTTTGGTCTCACTCGTTGAGAAAGTATGGTCTCCCTGTTACCTCCCTACTGTTTCCTTTTTTTTTCACCTCTGTCATTTCCTCATTTCTTTCTTTTATTTGCTTTAGTGTGTGCATGTGTGAGTCTGGCTCCTTTGTTAACTCTCCTCTGCTTCTTCCCTTGCTTCAGCAATTTGTTTCTTGGCACCCGAAAATAGTTGCAAAAACAGGACATGGAAATATGCCCTGTGAGTAGTATAAGGAGGAATGTTCTGGAAGTGTAGGAGTGGCTCCAAAGCCTGATCACTCTTTAGATGTAGGTAGCGACACTAATAGAGGTGGCTGCATGGCAAGGAATCAGTGGCACCAAGGGACCAAACTCAATGATCACAGATCATAGAATTTTAAGGGTTGGAAAGGACCTTAAAGATCACCTAGTCCCAACCTCTCCAGCCATGGGCTGGGACACCTCCCACTGGACCAGGTTGCTCAAGGCATTATCCAACCTGGCCTTGAACACTTCCAGGAATGGGGCATTCACAACCTCCCTGGTCAACCTGTTCCATTATCTTACCACCCTCAGTGGTGAGATAGAGGTAAAAAATTTCTTCCTAATATGTAGCCTAAATTTTCCCTCTTTCAATTCGTACCCATTACTCCTTGTCCTATCACTACAATTCCTGATGAAGAGTCCCTCTCTGGCTTCCCTGTAGGCCCCCTTCAGATACTGGAATGTTGCCATGAGGTCTCCCCACAACCTTCTCTTCTCCTGGCTGGACAGCCCCAACTTTCTTAGCCTGTCTTCATAGGAGATGTGCTCCAGACCTCTTACCAACTTCGTGGCACTCCTCTGGACTTGCTCCAACAGTTTTATGCCATCCTTATGTTGGAGGCACCAGAAATCTACTCAGTACTCCAGGTTACTCTGGCAGATCCATCCCGTTTTCTTTCATTTTCTTTTGGACCATCAGGTTTAGTCAGTTTATGCCAAACTAAAACCTCTTAATTAATATTTTGAACAGTGTCATGTCATTAAAGATACAATTGTTATGGACAGTATTCCAGAAATAGTATTTTTCAGTGCTTATAGGGTCTCAAGGGCCCTGGATCCTTTAAGCAGTATCAAAGAGAATGTTAGTCACCCTTTTTTGGTAATCTAACAGTTTTCCAGCTGCAGGCATTCTTGGCACTTACATGAGAATTATCATCCAAGAGAAGAAACTCTGCCTCTGACCAGCACAGTTACTGTATCCAGTGCTCCCAGATGGTGTTTACTTCAAATGTGTCTTCCTTGTGAATGTGTCCCATTTGGCAATAGGTAGAGCAGCAGAGGTAAGCCCATGTGACACCAACCCAGTAACAGAAAATACAAAAGACTTCACAGTCTTCTGAGTTCTGGCCAACAGAAACAGATAATCAAGACTGTGAGGCTGGAAACCACCTTGTCCCTTGCCTGACAAAAATAAAAATCAAATTAGAAGCTTTGTAAGCTTGTTTCACTTGTTTCACTGACAAAATATTTAACAGTATGAGGACTGAATGCTGCTCTTGGACAGAGTATTGATGAGCTAAGCATGATCTGCACATCTAAAAGAAACAAAATCTTTTAATCAATGAGGACATTTTTATCAGTTTTTATCAATTGTTGTTAAGTGTTACAGGGACTTTATTTGTTAAGTGTTATTTGTTCTTGTTCCCCTATGAGAAAAAACAAAGCAAAGCAAACCAAAAAAGCCCTTCTTCTGTCCAGTGTTATAAGATTGAAAGAATTTGTTTCCCGAAGTAAAATGATTTTCAGCTCCTATATCCTTCCAAATATCACATTCCACAAATTTGAGAACAACAGAATTGAATTACTGATATTTATTTAACAAGCCACAAAAATGCTTGGACCTTTCAGCCACTAGTATTGTAATCAGTGTGACTCCTATCTGAGTGCTGATTCTGAAATGGGGACTTTTTTAAAAAATAAGAAGTAACATTCCAAACACTCCCATCTTGGTCTGGATAAATAAAAAATATAATAATAACAAAAATAATTGCTTACATCAGGGAAAGCTTCAGTTAAAAATAAACCTTCATTTCCTTACTATTAATGGCAACTGAAAAGCTCCTAAACTGTCTTAACTGTAGTTGGGTTGTTTGGTTTTTGTTTCTTTTTTTTTATTATTTTTTTTTAAACTTGCTTTTATTGTTATTGTTATTATTAATAATATTAATATTATTATTTAATTGGTAAAATCTTCTGGGAACTGAAATTGTAACTGAAAAAAACAACATAGTGCCATGCTTTTCAGTTGGATGGAATTTCTAATAAAAGCAGTATGAAACAGAGAAACAGAGATTTATCCTAAAATTGCCTATGGTTGGGGGGTGGAGGTCATTATAATATTTGGCAGGTATGTGGTAAAACAAGCTTGCCCAATCAGGCAGAGTAGGGTCCTGAACTATGGCTTTATACACCCAATTACACCATCCAGACTTTGGCTTTAGTTGTCTAATGCAATTAATGTTTTGCTGCTGATATAAAGTAAATCCACTTCAAAAAACCAGCAAACTAGAAGTCCAATACCATAACTAGAACCCAATAAACGAAAAAATAATGTGCATGTAGAGTGATTGTATCCAACTACAGAGCAGGAGTATTGAGAACCACTTGTCTTCTATGAGTTTGTATCTGTACCTATTAAAAATACTCTTTTGGTTTCCAAACAGTTAGAGATGGAGCATGCATTAGTGGTGAGATTGCTGGTGTGAAGTTAAAAAAAAGGCAAACAATGAGAAACTTCAGGATAGTTTATATTTTTAGTCTGTGGGTATAAATTATTAATCACAAGGGACAATGTTTAGAGAAAGAAAGTATCTGACTTTATGGCAGGTCAAAGCATAGGCAAGATAAAAACAACTAAGTGTGAAAAGCTCTATGCTTCTTGGTATTTTTGCAGTGAATAAAGGAGTTAGTAGCAGTGCTTCCATTGTTCAAGGTGTACTGAATTAATTTTTGTTCATTATAAATAGCAAGTTTTATATGTAGTTTCCAAAAAAAGAGCAGTTCAGCACTTTCATGAGCATCAGACAAGATCCTGGGCAAGTCTTTCATCCAAACAGAATATACATTATTCCATGAACTTTTCCCTGTCATGGCAGATATGTCAGCATATATATATATATATATATATATAGACAGCAGTCTTACATGCTTGCAATTTATATTTCCAAAAGAAGTCATCTTATTTAATCTTATTGCAAGAAAAGCTGGTAGATTCATAAATTTATTCCATTTATTGTCAATCCTTAGGAGAGAAAGCTATTAAACAACTAGTGAAAGAGGGGTAAAAGCCTTTTAGGCAATGTTACCTGAGCAGTTGTGCTCATTTTTCCTGCTGCGGTTCAGAGGTGCTTCTGCACAGCCTGTCCCAGCAACTCCTTGGTGCTCAGTACTCTTCTACCCAGTGCAGGGCAAAAAAGGAGAAAATAAGGAACATGGTAAATTGCATTTCTTCTGTAGCAGCTATGATGTTCCCAGCTTTCAGCATTTCTTACAAGAGATGTAGGCTTCTCTAGACTTATTTTGTCTGAATATAATATTAGGAACTTATAAACCTGGAAATACTAATTTGATTTTTCAACACCCATGCCTTCCATCTGCAGTCTCCTACCAGATAGGCTATGCCTGGACACCAATCTTAATACAGAGTTCCCTTGCACAGGGGAATGGATTATTAGATGTATGAAGTGTGCCCTAAATTTCAGTGCTTGTTTCTTGGGTATTTTAGGAATTGAATTAAAGGTCTAGTACAAAACAGAAGGATCACACAAAAATTAGTAAGAAACTGTATATAAGGACCAAAAAAAAATCAGACAAAAATTATTAAATTACAGCAGCTATGGAAGCAAACATATGAAGGTGGATCAGAACATCCTTAGACTTTTACTAAGGACTCAAAGGAAATATGCAGAGTTCATTGTAATGCTAGGGGTTCCTGTGATGCTAATACTGAGGTCTGGAGTATAAGACTTGCAAGGAAAGAGTGGATGGAGAAAGAGAAAAGATTTATGTTCTTTTATTTTGGTGTTCTCTCTTCTGAGTTTTTGGGTTTTTTTAAGGAAAAATTCATTTTTATGTTAAAAAACAAACAAAAAACCCCTATCTTCTGAGTTTAAAAGTCCTTCTGCTAGTCCTGAGATCTTATTTCAAGGAAATAACACAGACCCACCTCACTGTCTGGCTAACAATAACAGTGACATCAACAACAGCAGCAACATTAACAAAAATATAAAACACTCATGCTCAGTATTTTCCTCTGCCTTTTCAAGTACTTTGAAAACAGGAAAATATGGATCTTCTTTTCTGATTATAAAAGTACCAAAGGTATTTTATTTTCATCACCTGCATAGCTCAACATATTTGAGAAATGAAAACAAGAAAAAGCAACTGTAAAAATAGTGAAAAGTTGGGATTTAGTTGTCATAGTTACTTCTTTTTCATGCCTTATAAAACCACAAAAAGATTCTTTGGTCTCAGTTATTCTAATGCAGTGATAAATTAGGTTGTCATTACCCATTCCTCTGGCAGTTCTTTGGGCAAATGGAAAACACCTGTAAAGCCAAATATTTTGGTCCATATGGGTAAAGGTGTTTATTTGTAACTAGGAATAAAAGACATATGCAATTCTCTAAAAGGTGTTGTTTTGGGGGTTTTTTAGCTTTATTTTCTCTGAGATGACTGATGTTGTCAGTTCATTTTTGTTGTTAGTTCTAAAGACCTTATGGGTGCTTTATGATGCCTACTTCAATAACAGTCCCACAGACCCACACAGGAATGTCTCACAACACCAGTGACTAGTCAGTGATATTCAAGTAATCATGATTTAAATGTGTTGGAAAAACTCTGTGCTGCTTTGGTATCTTTACCACTGTTTGGAATATATTTCAGTTATTTTTATGATATTTTATCTGATATTCTGTAAATGGCCATGGGAGAATTACTTTGTAGAGGAGACGTCACACAGAAAAATATATCAATACAAGAAAATGCTTCAGAGTATTTTAAATAATAATTTCTGGGGACATTGCAGTGGGTGAACTGTTTCTCTTTATTTTATTAAATCTTACGTATTTTTGTATTTTCAGTAGAGGCCAAAAGAACAGATGGATAACTTCAAAAACCCTGTCTTTATGCAAGCATCTAAAAATCTTTTGACTACCCAAAACTTTAACTCTTTTCATATGCCCTCTGTATTTTCTAAGTACAATGCAACTTTTTCTTCTGATTCAGCCATAGTCACCTTTCCAGTAAGTTCTAATAATCCATTATTTTAAACTTTGAAAGCTTACTTACCACACTGAAGTCAATTAAAATTATTCTCTAGTATGTGTTCATGAGGTAAACAGTAAAGACAAAATACCTAGCTAGGAATATATTAGGTTTCCTATTAAAGTGATACAAACTCTTATGTTGTTTTCTTTCCTGCTTTTACACCCTAGCCTATGGAAAAGCTCTCACACTGAGTTTTCAGTGGGACATTATTATCTGAATTACTCTTGTTTTCATATCATTCTTGCTGTTTTTTGATTATGAGACTTCTGGTGGCAAGCAAGGTGACTTTCTCCAGGCTCTAATATCATTACATGGTGCAAAGCACTGTTTGAGGATGACCTTTGACTCCAGTTCCTTATGTTCACAACGTAGATTCAAATGCAAAATTTGTCACACAAAGTTGTGCTCTGGGATAACCTCTAACAGGCTACAAGAGTATGCAGCCAAATGTTTGAAGCAGAACTTTTGATGGCAACCTCACTTAATCCATTGTTTATGGAAGGAAAATTAAAGCTATGTTTCCACCGAGTTCAGGCAAGGTTTCTGGAAATATGTGCTTGTAAACAAAATTGCAAAGATTCTTCCCACCTGCTTCTGCTTTCAGTCCTGATTAAACTCTAAGGGTCAATTATCTGAAAATCTGGGGAAACTTCTGAGTCAGAAGTTGATCAGGTTCCAGAAAGAGAAGAAATCCAAATGGGAAAAAGAGAGTGGATAAGGCAAAACTGGTAATGTTGACAAATAGGTTGGCTTTCTTAATGTAGTCTGTCAAGTTAGGACAGGGAAGTTGTAAAGTAATAGGAACATAAATTGTTGGTCATAATATAACCTGACATTTATTTCAAATCAGTGGAAAGTTTGACTTAATCACGTTTTATCCACATTTTTGTCTGTAATGCAAAAATGCTAAGGCCATTTTGTCTTGCTGTTGAATAAAGGGATACATCTGTCAGCTTTTCTATATCTTTTTTAAGGATCTGATCCATCCAGACAATATGTACATCTAATATGAAAATTCTAGATGAAATATTTTATTCATCCATCTTTAAAATGGCACACTGAAGAAAAAAGTACCTGTATGAAGGCAAGGAATTTACTGGAATACACATTAGAGTAAATTTGGAATAAATTTGAAAATACTACCCCTCTTCAGTACACGTATTAAACATTGAGTTTAAAGTGTTGGAGCCAGCTTATATTCTGATTCATACTGACACAATGCTCATAGATTTAGGCAGCAGATTCTGGGGTATATCTGGCCACATAGTTGGATCAGTGCATATGACTAACATTACTGGATACTCTGGCTCTATTTCTACTAGGAAATTAAACAAGGCCAGGCTCCCAGCTAAATGTCTGCAAGTATTGCTTGTTCCTACTGCTTGTTTGGCAGTCTTTGGGACACGGTTTTGACCTGAGCTTGCTGGGACCTCTCCAACAAAGTGACAGCCTGTGGGACAGCATAGGCCGATCCTGTTCTCAGTAGATAGTCTGCATGAATCTATGGTGTTGGGACAGTGGGCCTTAACAGTATAAATGACTACAACATATTTTCCAGGTACCATGCCAGTTGACTGTACGCTGAAAGAGCAAGCTATGGCCCATTTTAAGAGATTCAGCCTCTACAGCCAGTGTTGCCTTGGAATATTTTCTGTAGTGGCAGAAAATAAAGAATGAAAGGTAAGATATATGGAGAAGAAATGGAAACCAGTAGGGTTTTTTTGTTTGTTGTTTTTTATTTGTTTGTTTGTTTGTTTGTGGTTTGGTTGGGGTTTTTTTTGGAGGGGAGGGGTTGGTATTTGTGATGCAGAAGAGTATAACTGTAGTTCATTACCTTCCTTTGGAAGCTAGCAATACAGGAGTGTGGAGAAAAAGGAGACTATATGGGGAAAAAATAAGCTGGAAATAGAAAAGTGGCCTTTTAACAGGATCAAGAGGCCTTCCTGTTCATATGCAGAAGGGACGACAAGAATTTGGTAAAGAATAGAGCCCACATGATATTCCCTGCTTACCCTCCAGACCCAGTTTTTCACTGGCATAAATCAGTGTAGATGTGAGTGCTATTCTCACCTGTACCTGGAATTACAGTTTCAGATAAATAAAATACTTTTCTCTGTTATCAGGATCTGACTCTGTCTCCTGCAGTTAATGGTGAAGATACCATTGATTTCAGTGGGAAAGAGCCAATCGCAGATGCCCAGTGGTCTGGTTGTCCGACCACCCTTATGCTTAGGTAAACTGAAGTCTCAGTTATGTCTTTAATAAAATAGATAAAACATGATCTTGTGAGTTGTAAAAGCTAACCAGAAGCACTGATCTAGTATTGTTGTAGAAACTACAATATCCCTAACACGTTTCATAGACTACTTATTTTCTGAATTTGAGGCAATAAATTCAAAATTCACTAGTTGTATTTTTGTCAGATTGCTTGTGGTAGTTCGTGCAAATAGCATGCAAACAGGCGACTGTCAAAGGTCCAGAATCTAATTTTTTAAAGAGTTAGTTAGACTTTCCTTGAAATATTTTCCTTCTCTCTCTTGTGCTGATCTACACTTACTAGCAGAGGTACTAAATTCTGGATTGACCCTGCTAGTTTATTCCTGAGCTCTGTTTGATGGGGAAGAAATAAATGCTGCTGGCATATTCAGTAGTATAAAAGGGACACACTAAATCCAGAACAGCTAATGAAAATATCAAAAATGTTCAGTGAGGCAAAGCAATAACATTCCAGAAATTGGAAATCCCATCAGATGAAGTCAGTGAAATGGAATGTATGTCAAGAGACATAGAATGTTTGATGAAAATAAAGAGGGTTTAAGAAAGTTATTGAAGACACTGAACCAAAATATTTCAGTCTCCTAATCAGGAAGTCTGAGAGAGAACAGTAAGGTGTATTGGAGCCTCAGGGATCTTAATAAGCATTGAAGGAGGGGTACAAGTTTATGCAGTTGATAGGTGGCTTTTAAACATCTGTTTTTACCAGTGATAATTCAGTTGAGATGTTGTCCAAGACATACGGTTTTAAGGGAAACGCATGAGATCAATGAGGTGTAAAAGAAGAATGATGGAAAAAATTAACAAATTCAGAAGAAAAAATAGTGATATACAACTAGAAATTTTGAAGAGATTCAGCAGTGGATTTCCTGAGCTACAGACAATAAAAATACAAGCTCCATAATATCAGCTGCTACACTAGGAAATTGGATTGTACCAAATAATTTATTTACATTTTAAGTCCTAGAGGATAATATTTTAAAAGAAAAAATAAATTTCTTAATTAGGAAATTGAAAAATAAGATTTTAAAATAATTCTGTAATACAGTCATATAATTTTTCATTGTAATTTTAATTTTCCTTTTAATGTCTAAACAATAGCCAGTCCCATATTAAATTTGCAACTGACAGTCTTTGGGTTTTTATCTGTTAGTCTGAAGTTCTGATTCCACATATGGTGTTTGTTTTTTGTGTTTTTTTGTTTCATGTTCCTTCGTATGTCTGTAGCATCTTCAATGCAGGAGAAAAAAGAAGAGTGGAAGAAATGAATGGGTAGAGCAGTTCATTAAAGAGATTAGATCTGTATTTGGGCACATCTCATAGAAATCTGGATTAACCTTCAGCAAATGAGAGTGGAAACTTTAATTTTGTTCCAAGACTAATAAAAATGTTCTGGATAGAAATGTGTATCATTTAACAGCACAGCCTCCTTTTTACTCACATTGTCTGTGTATTAAATTACTCCCCAGGGAACACATGCCTTCACATTTTTCTCCATCAAAGCCAGATTGCTGCTATGCCACGTAAATTGAGGCAGTACTTGAAAGAGCCGATGGCTCATTGTTATATAAACTCTGCTGACGAGTTCAGAAGTGGTGGGGTTAGAGTTGCTCAGTTCTGCCTGTTCAGCAGCGGGGATTTCAGTGAGCAGCAGCTGAGCTTGCGGCATGCCCTGAGATGGTGGCTGGCTGCAGTGTCCGGAGCCACAGAGCCGAGCTCTGCGTGCTGCTGTGCCCTCACCTCCCAGCCCACGCACTGAGCAGTCCAGTGTTTTGTGCAAGCCAGTTTGCAGGGTATCTCAGCTTCATTACAGACTGTAGGGTAGGGTAGGTGGGGACGGAGATAGAGTGAGGTGTAGGGTGTCTGCCCAGTGTTATGAGTGGTCATAGTAGCACTTTGCAGAGGATCCTGTGGCTATTGCTGGGCTATTGCCTTTTCTGAGACTGCGGGAGCATAATTCCTGTCTTATCCTTTTCCTTCTCTGTTTCATGTTATTCCTTTACAGGGTGCTTGTCCCATGAAGTGCCATGTTATAAACCTCCCTATTCAACAACTCTCAGCCCAGATCAATACACTTGGACCCCTTAGCCTTGATAAAACAGCCTTTGATTTTTTTTTTTCATCAGATAATCTGGGCGTGGTGGAAGAAGTTTTTTGTACAAGGCTACAATTTTCTTATTCTGATAATTTCACTGTCAGAATTCTGTCCCTAATGTGATACTCTGTGACAGTCAGTATCTTGGCAAGATAAGGAGAAAGCTCAAAACTGACGAAAGGAGACCCCATTCCCGCAGTTTCTCTCTTTTCTTGAATCTTCCTATGGACTATGTAAATAAGTTGTTGGCAGGAGCTCCTGACACAAGATGAGGGAAAGCAGTGAGGCAAAGTAAGAGGAGGGAAAACAGATATGAAAGACACTTTAGTAAAACTATATTAAAAGCCTGGAAAACAGTTATTACTAAGTAGATTTTAGTAAGCAAAAGAAGCAATTTGTTTGAATTTTTTCTTCCACTTTGACAAGCTATTGAAGGTGAACAGCATGGTCCAAGTCACATTCAAGGGCAATATAAATATGCTCTTCTGTAACTTGCTTCAGTTTCTGGATGGAATTTGGCCATGCCTTTGGAAGCTTTCTAGGAGGCTCACAGAAGAATTTCAGATGTCAAAAACATTAGGTCCAAATAAATGTTTTCAAAGCTAAACTAGACAATACCTTTCTCCCAGCTGCCTCACTGCTACTGCTTTTAGTGCCTGGCACTGATCTCGGTCCAGATCAACAGAGAACGGGTACCATATATTCTATTTTAGCTTGGGGGG
>JAWWEU010000040.1:43426545-43499231 GCA_035583155.1 Acropternis orthonyx | reverse complement strand
GGGGAAGGTCAGAGCAGAAAAGTGTTTTGATAACAGTTTGGCAGCAGCAAATAAGGAGCAGCCAACAAAAAGCATCTGGACAAACACTGAACTGCTTAAAGCAATGAAAACAGAAGTGTTGTCTGCCCTTGTTTCCCCTAACTGCTTATTTAAAGTTAGCAATCTTATTTTATCCTGGTAATTTTCTCTACCTTTTGATCCCAAGAAACTAAGTGGTGTATTATAAACTATGAATGCTCTAACTGCACAGTACAACTCTAGTTTCTAGACCAGCTCTGTAGATTGTGGTTAGATATCACATGTGCTTGTCCCAAGCCCAAAGCATTATACAATGCTTTATTATAAGTATTTTTTGACACTGTGTAAAACAATAGCAAATTACAATGTGTGCTGTTCCACTAAGCGCTCTTTCATCTGCCCAATGCAACACTCTCACAGATATTGTGAAGTTTCTAACACGAAAACAATGAGAAAATATTGGTTATTTAATTCCTTCATAACTTAAATGCTGATCTGTGCTTATCACAATGTCAGACACGTGTCCAAGAAAAGAAAATAGCAGACATAGTATGGACAAGAAAGATCAAAAGCAGAAAAAAGTCTTGCTGGGTTTGAGATTTAGGAATCTGATCTCACAGGAAAGTCAAGCCAGCACTGTATGGGCAGACTCAGTATAGTGCTAAAACAGCAATGCTTTTGGAATTTCCATGGAAAAAATAGATACAGAGTTAGGTTGCAGAATTATTTTCATGTACCTCTAAGCAGAAACTCTCTAGTGTCTCAGGCAAGCTGTTAGGAGCTATATTGGAAAAGTTGGTAAGAAACTATTAGACATTTCTAAATCTGCCTAGATATAGACAATTATGAATGTATAGTTTCCCCTCCTTACCCTTGGCACTGTTGGATTAGATACATATAGGACTAAATACACAAGGAGTTATGACAGAAGTCAAAAGGTGAAGAAAATTCTTTTTGAATAAGAAAAATATCACAGAGGACTCATCTCAGAGAAAATTTGGAGGGGTGGAGACCTTGAACAGAAATCTCCTCCCCCACAATCAATACCCCTGGTTTCTCCAACACAGAGAAACCAAATACTCCTGGATGTAAGTGAAAAAATAACTCTTTACCAAAAAGAAATGCTAATAACAGTACTGATAAAACTGAGTTAAACCAACTGATGAGGGGAAAACTTCCCAAGTTCTGCCCACTCGGCATTGAGATGGTGGCCCATCCTCCCCCACCTGAAAAAAAAACACACGTGGCCACAGGACAGAGACAAGACTGTTGCCCTTCCATGTGGTTCACCTCCCCCATGCCTGGGAAACCTGATAGGAACAGTTGGAGAGTGGGCACTGGCAGGAAATGGCAGATAGCTGGGAGTCAATATACCAGCAGATGCTTGTGTGGTGCTGTAGGGAGGCTGTTGTGCTGGTACAGGCAGTCAGAGCAGGGGCATGGACCCTCTGAGTGACTGGGAGGACCCACAAGACACCCATTGGATCCAGCAACAAGTTGTTGCAATTTAGATGTTCATGGGTCAAAATGGTCGTTGTAGTCCAGATGTATGAGGTGGTGGTAGAAGCTCCAGGTGATTAAGGAAAGTCCCATGTGGTGAGGGAAGAAAACTGTGCTGAAGGAAGTCCAAACCTGATCTTTTATTGTCCTGAGGCTAGGTGGGATGCACCTCCCCTCCCCAGTACCTCCTCTGGGGCTGGGAGTTCTGCACTAGATGGATCACAGGACATTTCAGTACTCTTTGACACTTTATAAGGTGTTCCAGCTGCCTGTTTGTAACAGGCACAGGTGGATCCATTATGGCCCATCAGCAGAGATGAATATCTTCAGGCTATGAAGTGAATTGTCCTGATGCTTCTCCAGAGGGAAGTCATCACAGCTGAGTCATTTGTGTAAAGACAAGGAAACTATCCTGTCTAGCAGGATTTGGCTCTCTCCTGAACTTCTTCAACACCCAGCTTGTAGCCTGAGGTGGCAGGCTCATGGCTACTCTGCACACTGCTAGCAAAGCACCCGCTGATTGAGCCAGTAACACCAACAGTCCAACCTCTCACAGCAGGTAGTCCAATGTTGAACTCGCTAGCCACTAGCAGTTCAGTCTCTTTAAAGAAGACAAAACACCAAAAAGACATATTTGGAGAAAAGAGAAAAGGTAGACACCAGAATTTTTGCGTAACCTAAGACAGAACTGAATTATATCTGCCTCAGACTTTCAAACTTTCTTGTCTGGGTTTCATAAATACTGTGAAATGCTTTGTGGTCTCTATTATAAACATAATGTACCCAAAGGCCTTTGTTAAAAAAATCTGCTTGCCCACTCTATTCTCCATCCCCTGCCCCTGAATTGCCAAAAAGTTTGGTCAAAAATCATAACAGACTGCAGCAAGAAGGAAAAAAAAAAAGGAAAAATATGGGTGTAAAGTGCATGCAACATGCAACCTTCTGGTTACTGTTCTTTCAGAGTGATCCTTAGTGATAATTTATGTTGTTTTTTTCTCTTCCAAAACTTACTTTAAGAAACAGGATACAGTTCCTAGATCATACCTCAAAAGAACTTACATCTGAAACTTGCAGGACTGAGATTTCCCAGGCACCATCAAGTATTGCACCTTTATATTAATATAATGAAACCTGGCAATTCTTGAAAACTCTGATGATCATTTCAAATCCTACTTTTAGAGATCCCAAAGGGAAACTTGTAAGAAGGGCATAAGGAGGCCTATTGAAGTGTGAGCTGACATGTCAAGTGAAAACTCTAATAACATGCCCAACTAATTTGAAATTTGGCACTGAGTTTCCTTGACCTCGTAGTGCTGTCAAAAAACCTCTTTGACAAACAAGATATTTTTTTCAGGTCAGAAAATATCTGTTTGCTGTCACTGAGTCTTTCCAAAGAAACGCACTATTTAAACAAAATTTATTAGGAAAGCCTTTTTAGGTTCAGGATAGAATTGTTGATTAAGTGTGAAAGAGAAAAGCAGAGAGAGACCCCACACTCAACAGTTGCTTGGTGTTTAGAGCACACATTCCAATCCAAGAGCTTTGTGCTAGTCTCAGGGCTAGTCCCAAATAATACTTGAACTTGGGTTTGTCAAATGAGAGGTGACAGCCTCAGCTCTCCAGAAAATGACTATTTTGGGACACAGTGATTACTGTTATTGTTCTTAGCATAAGAACAAAATTTATGAAGTCTTAGGACCATTATGAAACCTTCAGAAATGCAGTTCCACTCAGTTGTATTTCTGAGCTTGCAAATTCCAAAATACAAAAAGTAAGTGGCAACACTTTTAACATACTCTTTTCATGGAAACAGAGGAAAATTCAAAATCCAAGTCTTTCTATTAATTACAACAATCAAAGATTACAGTATCTGTAAAGTTTAAGATGTTTCAGGATATTTTTTAAACGTCTGAAGACAAAGCAGACTGCATTATC
Source organism: Acropternis orthonyx (assembly GCA_035583155.1). Lineage (NCBI taxonomy): Eukaryota > Metazoa > Chordata > Aves > Passeriformes > Rhinocryptidae > Acropternis > Acropternis orthonyx. The sequence continues at coordinate 43,495,778 of JAWWEU010000040.1, read as the reverse complement.
TAAGCAGGTCTCTGGATTCTGGAAGATTGTTTGACAGATGAATCTGTCTTCACTATGGAGACTAGCATAAAGCACAGGCTTGAAATGGGGCTGAAGTACAGTACACTCATGTTCTGGGAAATTGTCCCAAGAAAAGGCATGCCATGGACTTTCACGTTTTTAAGACAGCCGAGGATAAACTAACTTCACAGAAAAATGTTTCTGAAGTAGCAGCCTCACATTATCCCTAGGTAAAAATGCTCCTTCAGATACTGTTCTTACTGTAGCTATACTATATACTCTAGCTATATATATGTAAAGAATGGAAATCCTGGAAAGGTGAGTTGTAAAATTACTGCCTTCCTTTCATAAATTGGTGAGGTCCTGGTGCCTGTCACTGATTGTGAACAGCATGTGGAAGAAGCAGTATGTGGATGGAAGGGGGACCTGGATGCAAGGTATTGATGTTAAAATTACAAATATTCCTCAAAGCTTAACACTGCAGTGCTGTTTTGGATGGCAAGGTGAGGGAAAGGACATGTTTTAAAGGGTTTCCGGTACTTTAGGGATGTAGTTTATGGATCTTAGGTTTCCAAACTCAGCTATCCACCTGGGCTTCTTCTGTAATCTGTGGAAAGAAATTGCATAGCCATGTGGTGCTGGAATTGTCTTAATACAGATGTATGATTAACAGGGTGAATCACTTCCTACAACAGCCTAACCATCTCTATGCACTAGAGAGGTTGCATACATAACATATCACTTTAGATGCTTAATGTGGAGATAAAAGAAGTGAGATGAAATGAAAGTCCTTTTCCCTTAGCATTGTTACTTCTAATTGCATAACTTGTGACCAAGGTATCTTGGTCTTCGTGAAAAACCTTGATACGTAAGACAAAATTTTCAAGCTCCCCACATGAAGTTTCTTTTTCTGTTTTAGGGACAACTCAGGTGTTAAGAGGAATCAATCCCTTGGGTTCATTATGACTCAACTGTTTTTTATCTTATACTTTATAGACAAAGGAATATGCATTTTCATCTCTCTTGATATATGGAGGCAAGATCTGTAAATAGGTGAAAGTGAAGGTCCCCAGAAATTTTGTGGAAACACTGAGATCTTTATGGCTATAAACTTGGAGTACCAGCTGGGAAATTTGATTTAAAATTTGACCTACAATAAAAGATTAACTCATACCAATCAAAATATTTTTTGTATGTGATTTCTTTGCAGAGTTTGAATTTTGTACTCACTGATTGTACCACACTATGACATTCATATAAGCAAAATCCCTTGAGATTATCTTCAGGGTCAATTAATCTTTAAAATCTATAAAAGTGCATCTTTAATTTCCAGTAACCCAGGCCTGGAACATAAATACGTAATATGTAGGCATAATTCAGTCTTAAGCATTTTCGGTGGTAATCACAAAGGAAACAAAAATGAGGTTGCTCTCTTTTAAAATTGCTACAATATCTGAACCAGTTGAATATCCCTGACTAACTCCTCTTATTTTCACTTCTAGAAAATGCAAAATGAACATCTGCTGTCTTCTTGAAAAGCTGTAATGCAAATATCTGCTGCAGGCATTTGAATACTGCTAAACACCAAAAAGGCCAGTCTGGCATACGGCATATTACTATGAATGCAATATATGAAATCTCATTCAGAGCAATGGGCTTTTTGCTGGGACAGTTCCGCAGTCTTATTCAACTGTCTGTGATGGAATTCAGAGTTTTCTCAGTCCTCGTGAAACAGTGTGTCTTTTTGATTCATAGAGAAGTGTCTTGTTACTAGTAGTTTCCCTCTGGTTCAAATGAGATGGATTTGCTGATAATAAGCAGCATGTCACAACCCTGGGAAGAATAAACTTTACTGATATTTTACCTCCATTACTAAGTGACCATTATTAGAATTCTAACCAATTTAAAAGAGAGTAAAAACAGGGGGTTGATACCTCCTTGGATTTCTACGTATGTCTGTATTGAACAAAATGAACCTAAATCTCAGATTGACAGCTGAATTTTCATAATATATTTACATATTATAATCTAATGAATTTTTAATCTCACTTCCCTTCCTATTTTTTTAATAAGCATGTGGAAGCTATGTGAACCTTTTTCTGTCAGTGTTAGGGGCATTTAAAACAACCATGGAGCATGGGAGTTGACAAATCAGAGTCCTACGTGCTGTACACATTACTTGCACTGCAAGCAATATCACTGTTGTGAGAGGAAGTGCACCTTTTTATCTTAAAGGTCATAGGAGGTACAGTGTCAAATAAATCACTAAGGTTTGAGCATCTCTAGTTATTACATGTATTCTCCTCAAAATGCAAAATTCAAGAGCTCGGATGTTTTGCTGTGTACATGGGGGATTCATGGTGCTGGGGCCCAACTGCACATTAAAATTAGATGGTTTAAAATCCATTCCTCCTTCAAATACCTTTCAAGTCTGAACATATTGGAAGCCCTGAGGGTTCTAAATATGACCTTCTCTGGAAGCAGTTTGCGAGATTAACTCTCAAAGCACAGCTGGTCTCTGTATCCTGTTAAGCTACATATTAGTGATGCCATCAGACTCTATTTGGAAAAGAACAAAAAATTTGCAAGCCTGAACTCAAATTTGACTGAGTAAAGCTTTCTTCAAATTCCTTATGTTTCCTTCCTCTTTATTTAGAGTCCTTCATAGAAACTGCTTCCAGAAAGAATTCCGTGTGTTAATATAGTCATAAATTGTATTTCAGAGTTCTTTACAACTATGGAGAGACTTTATGTTTTCTCTTATGTACAGTGGATCAGTCAATATCAGAGTGAAGAAAAGAAGCTCATTTTCTCCCAACTTTATACTTAGCAATTTTGGTCGGAGAGGTCTGCTTCATAACACTGACAGTGGTAGATGAACAGTTGTTAGGAAATAGGATTCAGCAACTAATCTAAAGAAATGTGAAGTGAAGTAGAAGCCTTCTTCTTGCTCACATCCTGTGATTAACTGCCAAGATCAATCCATGGAGCTTTCTTTTAAATTGAATTTATTCAAAAGTCCTTTATATAAACAACACAGAAAGAATGAAGACTCAGACTTTATTAGTTACATCACAGTTCCTGTTTGCGTTTACAGAGGAAGTCTGTGGCTGTTAGAAATAGAAAAAGAGGAGAATTTGTCTTCATTTGAGTACTACAATTAGACAGTGTCTGGACCAAAATGGAGTGAATTAGAAACAAATATTTTCCAAGACTCCTCTCTTTCAGTCATCATCATAAAAATGGAAGTTCCTGTGTGGTCACTGTGCATGTGCCCTGTCATCTTGTTACCTGCCTTGGGATGGACCTGCTCTGAAGTTGTGCTCCTTTAGCTGATCCAAACACTAAAGTAGACATAACAAAACTGTATATCATGTATTCCACTGTTACACCTTGAAAACCTAAAATGTTCTCGTTCCTTTGCTTGTTTGCTACTTGATTTTTATCTGAATATGAGATCGCATTACACCAAGGATCATCCCTCAAAAGAAAATCTTGAGGCCGATAGTTTTAAATCCTGAAAAGAACAGACTTTATTGAAGGGTTACACCTGGAGAGATATCATAAAAATGGCAGCAGAGGAGTAGGGAAGAAGTAAAATTTGAACACAAGATTATAAGAGGACATGATTTTGGAGATCAACTGGGGTTTCCAAACTATAAAAAAACTAGTCCCTCTCTGGATTTTTATTCAGTTTGTTCCCTAGTACTAGAAGAAAGCCTGTATAACATTATTTTAAAAGATACTTTTTTCCCCTTTTCATGCAGTATAAAGCATAATGACTTCATGATCCTGGTGGAACATCATGCATCTGTTGTTACTTTGTTTTCAGAGCAAGCTGTCTTCTGTCTCATGAGACTAAAGGGTCTGGATAATATTTCTTGGAATTTCTAAAACTAGTAAAGGATATATTGAGATTTGCAGTTGAAGCTATACTGGAAAAAAATTACCAATAAATCATACTAAGTTATAAAGTGGGTGGAGTAGAGTATCTGCCTCAGCCCTGTTTCAGTCAAAGCCTCAAATGCAAATTTTTTTGCTCATGCCCCTGGAAAATCAGGTGGCTCCTATTTAGCTTTACTAGCCAGTTATAGCCACCCTTGACAAAGGTATCAAGTAGAAAAAGATACATTCCTGGTAATTCTGAATAAGCAGAAAAAGGAAGTAATAATAACACAATCATAATTTCTGCAATTAAAGGAATAACACCTCAGTTCCTCTTTGAAAATAGAAATAAAAAATACATTTTTTTGGAACAGAATAAAAAAGAAGACTGGAGACTTCCAGAGAAACCCACACAGTTATTGACAGTCACTGGCCAGAAACTTTCTGATAAATGGTTTTTATAATGTTCTTATAATTTGGAACATGTGACAGAGCAAATGAATGACTGCACCAGAGAAAGAGGACAATCAGCACTTGGCACAATTTGCTTTGCCTCAGGGATTTCTAGAGAATCAGTCTTTCATTTTAGCATGAGCCCAAACCCAGGGTTTTTAACAATCTATAACTTTTGTGGTTGGTTGCTAGAAATGTGGGTTAAAAAGGAGCCTGGAAACCCAGTACACAGCTGCACTTCCAAAACCTACATCAGGACTTGGATTGTTCATTTTCCTGGAGCAGGGGAGAGGAAGAGAGAAAAATAATTAAAGCAAATATTTTGTACCTTTCATTCTTTCTCTGCAGGAATAAAGGATTCTAGATCAAAGAGGTTCTTTGTTAGCACTATCCAAGTCAAGTCTGAACTAAAGACAAATCCAAATGGTGTCCTTTTGATCTTTTTCAGTTTTATTCTTGAAACCACTCCCTTAATGCTCTTCTTACCTTCCATCATATGAGCTTGGATGGTAGTAGACTTCCCTGACTGTCAAACAGGGGCTGATTAACCCCTCTTGGGGCCAAAATCAGCAGCATTATCTTTGAAGGGACGGTCTGCATATTGAGCAACTTTCCTCACTCTTCCACGTGTAAAACCAGCACTCTGGAGAAACAAGCAGTAGCCTTTAACTCTATAACATGAACTGTGGACACTAGACCAATGAGCTGGACAAGAACTTGTTTTCAACATTTTTGTGGATTACTGGTAGCCTTTCTTTATCTGCATCTGTAGTTCTGTGATTTGGCTACTTGAAGGGAGTTAAATAGCATCGGTGATCAGGGTCTTTCTCTGCTCTGAACTTTAATTAAGGTATGTATAATTATCTGTGGAATGTTTGTTGTTTTCATATTAAAAACCAAACCAAACCCAAATGAGTGTTATGTGAGCAATTTAACTGCAGAAGTCTTTAATGTTTACTGCAGTTGTAATTAGAGTGTCAGCAAACTCTTTCAAATATCCAACTACTATGTGAAGGCATATACAAGGCAGTGGAGGAACTGTACATGCAGGGGTTTTGGTTCCCATGCAGGACCTCTGAAAAAATGATGCCACAGCACCATGGCAGCTTGATGTTACTGAAAATATGTCAGAGTGTAGCCCTGCAAAAGATATGTGGTGAAAACTTTGGGTTTTAATTTAATTTCTGGTTTGCCATTTAACAGTAAGTATTCAAGAGTATTCTAAACTAGTCAGTCTGATTTGAGAGTAAAATTTGAGAGGTGGCTTTCTGGAAGTAGTTAAGGTGCCACAGCTATAAAATCAGAATATCAGGAACTGCTCTTTTGCAGGTATACAAACACACATCCACATATGCATAAGCATATTTGTTTTAAACACTTCTATGCGGAACTACCTTTACCAGATATATTTGTGTGACCCAATAAACAAGAAAAACCACTGCTTTCAGATATCACTGCAATATGTGACAAAATGCAATTGGCAAACAGTACACAACCAGCTGAAGAGCTGTTTTTAACTAATCTCACTGCAAGATGATAATGGAAGTGCATTTCCCTATTCCAGTTGAATGAAGATGCACTGACTCAGCAATAGTTGAACACTAAACACTTTGTAAACCTCTTCAGGAAGGAACTGCAGGAAGTGCCAGCAAAGTCATCTGTGAGTCATTAAGAAGAAGGAGAGAGGACTCTCTTGAAGCTGATCTTCCCAGTCCCAGATTACAAAGGGAAGTCAGTGATAGTGGCTGGCCATCTTAAGTATCCTACTTGGTATAAGCAGGCATGTTGTGAGTTTTCAGAAAGCAGTTGTTATGAGACAATAGGGTAGTCTGATGTGGTCTAAGATTTCTTTATCAAAGATGCTGTCATCTAACAGCTCTTTTACACATTACAGTAGAACTATTTTTATAGTGTTTGTGCTAGAAAAGCAGGACTGCATTTATGTTTCTGCTCTGTGTCTGCCAGAGCCCTCAAGTTCTTTATTATAGTACATTGCCAGTTTTGTAGTAACTAAGATGGAGAACTCCTTATGTTGCAAGCTTTTTTTTTCGTGTAAAACCATAACCATAAGCTCTTGCTGATCTTGTTTAGAATTGCTCATGATGCAGGATTGGTTTTGTGGTCCAGACCTCAGGTTCAATAAGCAAAAGGTTTTTCAGATACAACTTTCTGAATAAAACACCATGAAATCTGTTGCTGTGTGTACATGTGAACAGCTATGTAACTCCCTCTGGAGCTACAAAGCTTGGTTTCACTCCCACTCCAGGACCTCTCAGGTATTCACTGCAAACCTGATGCTTCCCTGGGAAACAAGACTAGGAAAGATGTGTTTTTTTTCAAATTAAAAAAAAAAAAAAAAAAAAAAAAAAAAAAAAAAAAAAAAAAAGGAAAGAAAAGAAAAGAATAAGATGAAGAAGAAAGGGAAAAATTAGACTCTACAGAGAGCTATGTTTAGCTGCAAGGCACTGGATGAATTAAAGTGAGCACTGGCAGGCAGAATACCCCATTCAGTATCTGCCCATGAGCTGGGGGTTATATGAACTTAATTGCTCGAAGGGAACATACTTGGGTTGCTGCTTCCGTGTCACACCCAAGCAATGTAAATCTGACCCTTGCTCTTGACTGAAATCTGAGAAACATCTGCAGGCATTTCTCTAAAACACAGCTCTGCTGAAGGGGGTGTGTGTGCATGGAAGAATTGTAATCAGAGTTTACTGTCTAACTAGAAGCTGGTTGTGAAAAGAAAGTGTAAGATGTGTGTGCTGGAGGGGAAGTGATGGAGGAATACCAAGCAATAGCTTTGGGAAAGGAGAAACTGCAGAGGCAGAGAATAAATGGAATAAGAACTCAGGGAACAGTTAAAGGGTAAAGGAGGGGGCTGGGAATACAGGGCAGCAGAAGGAGGAACGAAGCAGGCAAGGGAAATTGGGGGATGTCAGATGTGTCTGGGACCAATGATGACTTTGCTTTTCCTTCTCAGATGTGTTCTGGGTTACAGAGCCTGGTCACGGGTCAACACGACCCTCCTACTGTCTCCAGTTTTGTCAAAAATTGGGCTAGGTAAGAAGCAAAGAGAGAAGACTCATATGGATTTAATGTTTAAAAAAGGAAGTAATTTAAAGTTAAAGCATGGACAACCTGAAGAATGCTGGTGGCCTAGAAGGCATACCATGGACAGGGAAAGCCTTGGATGTGCATGGGTCAGATAGATCAAGAAGAGAAGAAAACTGACTGAAAAATGTTTAATTTCAGTGTATCCTAGACATGACCTGCTTGAATGACAGCTCCATAACCCAGGAAAATTTCAAAACTTCCTCTTTCTAGCATCTTCTACAACCGAGGATGGTAAAAAGAGCAAGTCTCTGTTGTGTGCTAGCTGGCTTCTGCAGAGTTAATCGCTCAAAAAGGTAGGGAGCAAAGGAAGGATAGAGGAAGACTGAGGAAAGAACTGAAAAAAAAATTGGCAAATTGCAAGTAACTTGTGGGAAGGGAAGGAAAGATGAAGGAGGGAGACTGTATATTTGTATTTTCCCTACAATGCCTATTTTTCATTGGAAATGAAATTTTTCTGGAAATATCTGTATGGATAGTGTGTATTTTCCATCAGATGAGCAGCTGTTTGATAGTGCTGGAAGATGAGATGTGGTTGCTCTTAGTCAGAACCTCCATCCAGGCTGCCATACATCCAAAATTCTCAGGTATGTCCCTAAGCATCTGGATGGTGCAATGTACATACATGGATCTGAAAAGCTCTGGACCTACTTTGTATCTGCTTCCTAGGCAAGCAACTATGATCAGTGTCAGTGCCCTGAGATAATTAAATTTACTCTACAAAAACTAATAATGTAAAATGTGTGTAGGAAGTAAATCCAATATATCTTGAGTGCAGTCACCTGTACCTCAGTACTTGAGAGAAGTGTGGCAGCCCCACATAACTGTTTTCTTCCAAGCCTTTTAATTTGCTATAGCTACTATTTAGTTTATGTATTTGTGATTTATTTCAGAAACCTTATTAAAATATACAAAAGGTATGCATTTACCTATCATCTTATCCCCTTACTACAGGAAAAGGTATACTGGAAGGTATAGAAGTGATTAGGACTCCAAATAGCAGCCATGTTGGTGTAGAAAGAGAAACCTAGATTAGCACCCTTGCACTCAAAGAAACACAGAATTAACCATGACCAAAAGCACTTATAACTTGGGAGGATCACATCATTTTCTTACAGTGAGAACAGGGATTTCTCCTTCAGCTCACTGAGCACTCTGGAGTGGGAAGAGTGTTCGGGCCACCATGCCATAGACTTCCATACTTTCTTTTAATGCAGTACAAGGTGGAAGGTTTGTTAAGAAGGTTCATGACGTTTTCTGGATCAGACAAGTCTTTTCCTTGAAAGTTTCTTAGAACACTTAGCATGTTATCCTAGGCATTTTCCTCCAGGACTTAGTATGACCATACGTAGGTAAAAGCTGGCATTAACACCTCCTCACTGTGCTGCTGTTCACAGTCTGTGATAGAATTAGAAAACACATTTCTGTCACACCCAGGGGATCCTTTTATCCCTTTCCATAGGGCTGATCTGAGGCCAATGGGCAAACAGCTTCTCATCTTGCTGTTGATGTGGCACTGGTTCTGTCAGTGGAGCATCCCGCAGAGCAGGGAGAGGACAGGAGAGATGGCTGTGGCTCCCCACTTGGCTCCACTCAGTGGCCCTTGCTCAGTGTGAGGCTCCATTCATGCTGGGGGAAGCTGTCTGGCAACCTCTGAAAAAAATCAGGCTGTCCGCTACAATCTTCTGGGGACATCACGTGCTGGGTTGTGGATTGGATGTTGTATTGCCAGCAGCCATCTTCAAAACTCACACAGCACGTTTGGCTGGATCAGCCCTGCATCTGCAAGTAGCTGGCTGCAGCAGGGGTGCTCTGACGGCTCCCTGTGAAGGCTCCTGCATACTCTTTTCAATATGGAGATACATGCCACTTGCTGTGCATGGTTTCTAGACAAGAGCAATATCCAAAAAATCGGTGAAAGAAGATGTCAAAAGGGAAAAATTGCACATCCTGATTGGGATTATGAAACAGGAAAGGCTCTGCACTGTCAGTACAGCTAGTTGCTGATGGTAGTTACAGCATCAATGACAAATACCACCCTCAGTGAAGCAACAAGTGCATTTGTACCATGAAGTGTGAGGCACTCCTTGCAAATGCTAAGCAGAACACTCAATGTAGCATGTGAAGCACTGGGACAGGTTGAGCAGGAACCTCTGAGATCATCCATCTTTTCAGTTTCTGCTGTCAGATGTAAGTTTCCTTTACTTCATGCAATTGAAGTTGCCTAGACAGCTGGAGAGAAAGAGAGAGGAATCTGGAAGGAGAGATTATTTTTTACAATTGTAAACATGGTGGTTCCAGAGTCCCCTGGTATATTTGCTACCTACCAGTCTGAAACTATCCAGAGCACTAAATCCATTTGCACATGAGAGCTTTTTAGATGATATCAAGCTATGAAAACCTCTTTTGAAATTTCTGTTGCTTATCTTGAAATACTTGATATTACCTTATTATTTCTAGTGTGTAGATAATAGATGCTTAGTCCCAGATTTCAAAGTTAAGCCTATAAGCTGGTCTGTGGTTTCCTACTAAACAAACAGTAAATAAGATTTATGTGGAAAAGCTGAGAGAGCTGGGTTTGTTTAGTCTGTAAAGGAGGAGTTGAAAAGGCAAATGATAGGTATGAGCGTCTGGATCGTGGGGAATAGGACATGAAGAAACCGGCTCATTTTGCATCAAGACAGGCTTAGATCAGTCATTAACTGAGCACTTGAATGGTTAGTTAGAGAAATTGCAGAATCCATTTAAACACCTAAGATATGTTCTTGCAAATGCACAGGTATCTATAAGACATAGTATGCTTGCAACTGCCCTCAAACACAAGGATGAGCTGAACATCTGCCATCTTTGAGGTACCTTCCAACCACCTGCTTCTATGATGTTGCCCCAAGAAAATATTACTGGGACGGCCCCTGAAACCTGCCAGTACTGGAAGAAGATGTCACTCTACCTGACATTAAGCAGAGATTCAGCAGGTAAAAGGTGGAGGGTTTAGAGGCCATGATATTCAGAGCCCCAAGATAGTCATCAGAGGAAGCACCGGCAGCACTGCAGTTTAGCTGCCCAGCGTAACACGGTGTAGGTGAAGTTTACTATAGGTGTTCCAAGAGCAGGGTGCAGTTACCTTAAAGTCCTGTGGGCTGCTTTAGCCCACATGGGCTATTGCTTCCTGTGTTCCATCCATGTACCACAGGAGCTGGGTATAGCCAATCAAATGGGGAAAAGTAATCAGGAGAAAGACCACTCTCTCCTTCCCTTGGCTGTCCAAGAAGTCTGACCAAAGCTCTCAATAGTAGCTCTGATGCCGGTGGAAACAAAATCCTTCCCTATTCCTGCTCTAACATTGTAGCTGTCCCAGCCTTCTCACATGTAATTCTCCTCACACGTCATTCTCCTCACACCACACAGATTTCACTTTGATAATTCCTTCACTTTCTGGGATCCTGTGGGGCCTCTGTGAAACAGCCTCAGATGTTTTCTTTGCATTAATTGTCTAGGTCGTATCTGTGTAGAAGTCCTCAGGTGTTTCCTTCTATGGATACTGCTGTGCTCTGTTGTCACAGTAACGAGTTATGGAGTACTGTAGGAGACACACACTGAGTAAAAATGAAATAACTCAAAGACTCAAACAGTATTGTGGTGCAGAAATTTGGTAAGAGTTTCTTGAAACTACTTATTTTTTCCTGTGCTAATGATGACTGCATCTACCAATCTTGGACAGAAGTGGAAATTCCAAAATGCTCATGGAAAATTTTTACTTGTGGTCTATGACCAAGCCATAGGCATAAGTTCTGGAAACATTGTGAGACCATTCTACCTATCAGTTTGGCAAATATTAGCAATACTTATTTATTGCCTAGACCAGCTCAGGCATTTAAGTGGTAAGCACCAGGGCTTCTCAGACCTTTATTTATAGCATATTTTTCTGTTTTATAAACAAGAGAGTTCGTGTTTGTGACTGCCAACATATCCTTCTCTACTCTGTACTGCTTCAGCATGCCCTGAACAAACCACTAAATAAAACACCTTCCAAATTTCTGAACTAGTTTTGCTGTCATCAGAGTACTGTAAGCAGCCTCAGTGCAGTACTAGCTCAATCAGCTAGTCTACATCAAGAGATGAAACACAGAGGGTTTCCTTCTGTCCCAGGAGTCACTTTTTTCTACTTCCTGACAAACATCTTATTGACAAGCTTCAGAATGGTCATGGTGGTGATATTGTCTTGTCTACTTCCCTGCTTTTAAGTGTCCCTGATTTTTTGCTTAATAGGAAGCCTTTGTCAACTCTTAATTTGATCTCAATATGTTGAAACCATTAATTGATTTTTCTGGTGTTTATTTTTCTTTCGTACTTGCCTTACCACTACTACATTATTTTTACCTTTTAATGTGTATTTTACTCAAACAATAAGGCAATATCTTTCTGTACTGGAAGTACTGCAAAATGTTGCCATTTTCTACAAAAGGAACCAAGGTTTCATATTTACCTTGAAACTTTACAAAATTACACTGATTTTGCAATAGGTAGAGCCTTATCCTCATATTATAAAGCCTTCAAATGACTTTTTTTTCTTGAATTATATCTGTGTATTTTCCCTACATCTTCATTTGTTTTTCTTAGTTCTGGGTCAGGCCCATTTTAGTATTCAATTCAACACCTGTCTGCTTAATTCAGTCTGTCTGTATTGCTAAAACACAGTTTTCTTGGACAGGTGTTTGGTGAGGTTCTGGTATATCTGTCCTTAAACTTATTCAAAATCTGACTGGACACAGCTCTGAACAGCTTGCTTTTCATGGAGGTGGATTAGGTGACACCTACAGGTCCCTACCCTGTGATTCTGTGAAAATATGGACATTTTCCTTTCCCTCCTGACAAGATTTTCTGTTCTTTCCCTCTCCTAGAATTCTGTTGGGTACTCACTGGAGCTTCACTTGATGGTTTGGGGTTTTTTTCCCCTGACAAAGAGAGCATGATTGCATGAGACAGAAATTTCTGTAACCCAACCTAATTTATTTACAATGAATGCCAAGTCCTATTTGCACGCAAAGGAAGAGGTAGATGGAGACTATTTCCTTACTCAAATTTTCCAAGTCTTCAGTCTGTGTCTTTTAGAATGTTCTCAGGGCCACACTTGTTTTTCTTACTGTTTGCAGTCTAATTTCTGTCTGCTTCTGACAAAGTAGCCAGTTTCAACCAAAAAAATGACCCAGTTCTGTACTCTCATGAGTTTGTGGAAACAGTTTCACCCATGTTACTCAACCTCTGCTGAGGCATTGCATACATTGGAGCTCTGGCTTTGAGAGTGCCAACTGTCTTATTCTGGGAAGGAGTTTCACAGTTTCTATCATTTGGCCATAAAGAACAATCCAAATATTCATGGCTTATAAACTAGCTCAGTTGCACTCTCAGAACATCTTTTTGATTACTGTATGAAAACTGTAGGCTAACAGGTATGAAGCTGACAATTTAAACCTGAGAGCTAAATTTGTAGTGCTTTGTTTCACAATGAAAAAGTTAATTTCAATTCCTGCACAGCTGCTGAATGAATACTACCTCTGATCCCCGAAACCAAACCTCCACAACCAGTAATTAAAAAACAAACAAACACACACACACACCCCCAAAAAACACAAAAAAAAAAAAAAACCAACCAAAAAAACCCACCAAAACCAAAAAAACGACAAACACAAAAGACAGCTTAGGGCCTGATTTCTGTTCAGATTTCATTGTGTGAGTTAAAAGATTGCACACACATTTCACAGATGAAAAGAGAAAAAAAGTGATAATTAAACATTCTAGCTTGGCAATCAAGGTTCTTAAAACCATGATGAGTGTCAACAGTTACAAGCTCTTTTGGACTGATACTGCAGCCTCTATCCCAGTGGAAACAGCTGTCATTATAACATTGTATTCAATCATGAAAGGAAGAAAAGAGCTCTGTAGCAAAATTGATTCTTTCTCTGGAAAATTGCAGAGATTTCCTTTTCTCCCAAACTGAGTTATACTAGCAAACCCACAATTAGCTCAAAAGAAAACCCACTTTTTGGAAGAAAATCTTGCATTTTGTGTAACACTAGACTGACACCTCACCACAAGGTTTTCCAAGCAGAAAGAAAATGCACTTTGAATTTAATTCTTACCTGCTTTCCCCTGTATAAAACATATGTTCTCATCTCTGTTAAGAACATAAAAATTAACCTGTTGTAGTAAAGGGAAATATTTATGCAGGCCTCACATCCCAAAGGTTTTTACAATTAGCCTATTTTCCAGAGTAAATATGAGATACATTGTTCTTCTTTCCAATACAAGTCTCTACATATGTAAAACATCGCTAGAGGTTCCTTCCTTTCTTCAAGCAGACTTTCCTGGCCTCTCTAGTTTGGCCATTCCAGCACTTTTAAAGCACTCCACATGTTGATGAATAAACCGTCATTTCCCACTTGTAATGAGATTACTCAGTCCTTGGGAGAAGATTTATTAGCTAGTTATTTCATGTCGAGTCACAGCCTTACTTTCCGTAAAGAAAATGAACAGGCATGGATTGCATTTGAGAGCTTGGGGTCCTAAATATTTGGGTTACATTCATGTAGACTTTGCTAAATGGAAGAATACCAAAAAGGAAACAATAAAAGACAGAGGAAGGGCTTTATATAAACCTAGGCTAATAATGAACCTTCTGCACATGTTTTAGACCTTTTGCAAAGGCTGAAAACACCTTCACCATATATTTGTCCAGCAACGATGTCATCTGTTATGAATAAATGATGGGTGGGAACAGAAAAACACAAAGGAGGGAATATGCAACAAGAGTGGAATAAACAGGCCTTGTAGTAACTGTGTGGTGAGAGAGAGACTGTGTGTGAGGTAGAAACCACATTTTTACCGGATGGCATGGGCAGCTGTCCTGATGAAGAAGGGATATGATGGGGCCCAGCTGTTAACTCTTGGCCTCCCAAGTATCACTCTGATCCCAGACCCATGCAAAAGAGAGTTTTGGGAAAACTAAAATTCAGGTCATCTCCCTCGTTTCCAACCCATTCACCAGGGTGAAATTCAGTGGCAAGATCTGGCCAGAAACTTCAGCTACAAGGGTAGCTTCAGGTGTAGCCTAAGGAAAGTTCTGTGAGGATTTGGAGACATTCTTTCTTAAGGGAGATATGGACTTGTAAATTATCATGGACTCACCTCCATCCAAGCCACAGCTGCCACTCATCTTACACTGTTTCATTATTCCCTGTTTCTTTCAATGTCCCCTTTCTCTTTAATTTTGCATCTACTTAGTGTTTTCCTCCAAAGTGTTGCCCTCTCTCTGACACTACTGCCAGCCTGAGATATACTCCAGGGGTAATGTTTGTGGTGTCAAACCCATTTAGGAGTCTATCTTGCCTATTTAGAGTAGATGGTTTTAGCAGCAAGCTGCAGCAGCTGTGATTCTTCCAGGCTGCCTTGTAGGTTTATGCTAATGTGTAGTCATTCTCCATTGTTAACGCATAAATAAACAAAGAATCAATAAACAGGAAAATCAATCCTTTTTCTTCCATTCCAGAATCCCCTTGGGTGTTTTACTGGATGGCTAGTGCAGTTAGATGTGATGAAATAATGGAAAATATAATTTTTCCAATTACATTTCTTAATGTGAGATTTCAGTTTCCACCATTTCCTTTCTCTTAATAAATGTGTCACTGCAGTTTTTGGGAGTTAAGATAAAAAGTTATAAATTAGTTCAGAATCTCTTACTGATTGGGAAGAAGTAGCATATTTGAATATAAGCAAATGAGCTATAAATATTTTTCTAACCATGGTAACCTCATTTTGGTTATGACTTCACTCCTACAGAACAGTTTAGTGACCTTCTCAGTTTTCAAAGGGTTATATTAGCTAAAAGATCCAGACAATGCTATTGGGATTTATAGGGCTCACTGGCTGACACCTCTGTCACACAGTGCCTCTGTTGCCAAGTTACATTGGAAGAGCACTATAGTGCTTCACTGCTATAAGAGCATACAATTATGGTGTCTGGTATATTTGACAAAATCATAGAAAACCTTGAGTGGCAAGGGACCCATTAGGATCATTGAGTCCAACTCATGGCCCTATGCAGGACACTCCAAAAATCACACCATGTGATACTATCCCATTGATTCAATATATTAGTATATTTGAAATTAGAACTAGGAATTGAAATGGAGAAAATGGACAGTTCTGGGATTTCTGCTAGATCCCAAAAAATCACGTATTTTTGTTCTCCAAATAAATGCCAAATATTGAATTCAGCACAGGTGGAGAATGTTTGAAAGAAAGGTGCTTTTATGCATCTTAAGAATCAGAGAAGCCTCAAGCCTACTCTGTTGTGGGTACCTGAAGCACTGTCCTACCCTAAAGTTCAAACCTGAAATTTACTGAGAAGTAAGGACTTTCAGAGACCTTTGGAATTTTGCACTCTCTATCCAGAGACTGCAGTTCTACAAAGATGTAGAACACTGTATAAATCCACTTCTGGACTATCAGATGCCTGTATGTTGAGTACTTAACATGGTTTTAGCAATACAACACCTGCAAGTACCTTATTGTATACGTTTTGGGGCACTTCACACAAATTGCTAAACATAGAGTAGGACCAGTGGATGTACTAAGATTATATCTAATTATGGCAAAACTTGAATTAATCTACAATTTTCAACAACCAGGACATTAAATATTAGCCAAATTGACCAAAGTCAGTAAAAGGAAGGAAGGAAGGAAGGAAGGAAGGAAGGAAGGAAGGAAGGAAGGACGGAAGGAAGGAAGGAAGGAAGGACGGAAGGAAGGAAGGAAGGAAGGAAGGAAGGAAGGAAGGAAGGAAGGAAGGAAGGAAGGAAGGAAGGAAGGAAGGAAGGAGGGAGGGATGAGCACAAGAACTGTAGTGCTGCATTGCTTTATTCACTTGTCACTCTTTTCACATTAAAGGATATCAGTATCTCTCAAATCTCACAAACAGTACTCAAAATAATTTTCCCTGTAGAAACAGATCCATTTTTAGGGCATGATTTGTTTCTAACACCTACAAATTTATGAGAAAACTGCTGAAAATTATCCTGCAGCTGTTACTGAGAAATTCAGTTTTCATACTTGTGGACATGGCAGATGGGAATTCCAGAGATTTCTGAAAACAAAATTGACATTTGAATGACAGATGGTTTGTGCACTAATGCAAAGAACATGGACTAAACTGGTGGCATGTATGCTTTATCAGCAACTGTAGAACACATTCTTGCTTTGGCTTTGGGGGAAAAAAAAAAGGTTATCTTATTCTTTTAATTAGCAGTGACAACTTGTAGAGAGCACTGAAGAGATTTGGTCTGTGCCAAAAAACTTCCTGGGGCATGTGGGGTCTGTGTTTTGAGGAATTTGCACAGGAATAGACAGGACTAAGGGCAAAGTTTACTGTGGGAACAAGAATATAGATTCATGAAATGATGCCTACAGCTGCAAAACAAGCATGGGAACTTCCCACTCCTTGTGTATTGCCTTTGGTAATTCCTCTTCTGTACTCCCTCCTCAGTTATAGTGTTACAACTGGTCTTAGCGTTGTCAAATACTTTACTGAGACTACCACAAACAGCATTTCAGGAAAGAGAAAGTACTTTTAGTCTTCAGTCTGAATAAAACAGTGGTCTTGGAGGTACAGAGAAGTGAATACAGGGGACATTCACACTGGTTTTCCTGTCATGGGCAGAACCCTATAAGACTGTAGACAAAAGGTCTAAAATTACTAAAATGATTTCTCAAAATTAAGGCCATGCCAAAATTCAACTATGAATTAGAAAAAGGACTTCCAGTGTCTCTGGGAAACCCAGTCTGGATTCAAGATTCCCTGATTTCTGGGACATTGATTAAAGCTTTTCCCAACCAAAAAGACTGAGTTGGAGCTAGTCATACCATTTTGTGACTTGAGGAATCTGTGAGGAGTCTCAGTGAGTGATAATACCACTGAGCAGATCACACACCTTATCAGGGAGGTGGGATCCCTCTTCTGCATCTCTGTGTTAAAAGTGTACAGTCAACTCCTGAATGCTAAATAGAAACCAGTATCTGCTCCACACATGGGATAGTGCCCTCACTGCCTTCCCCAAAGAAGTGGTAGGAGCCATATTACTACTATATACATCATGATAGGCTGAGTTTGGGCATCTGGTTTCAGGTACATATATCAATCTACTATTATTTAAGATGCATACTTTAAGCTGCTATAATAGCATAATTAGTATTCTGTATGTCTAATAATTTCTTCTATCTTAACTAAGCAGTTTAAATATTTCAGTTTTATAAGAGCAATTATTTGGTAAACCTACATGTTGGAATTCCTATGTCAGCTATTTTTTAACAAAAAAATTTACTTCTGCATGTAGTTTGAAAGACTTGAGAGAGCTTTTGACTTGGCATTTTTTCCTCTACTCTACTGCTCACAAAATAGTGTGAAGTACTTTTTAAAATGTGATTACAAAAATGTTATTCAATAGTGTAAGCAATTGCCCGTATACTTGTGGCTATGTAGTCACAGCTACACAAGGGGGAAAAAAAAGAAACCATGGTAACAATATTACTTTTAAAAAAAGAATGGAATAATGAGTTTAGAATAGAATAGCATTACAGAAATTATGCAGTTCATAGATAGGCTAGTAAAAAATATGCCCAAATCTGTTCAGATTTATATGGCTAATATCCTTACATGTAAAAAAGAAAAAAACATTTTGAAAAGAGAGAGGAAAAAGCAAACAAACAAAAAGAGAAAAAAATACTAGTATTTTATTACTTACAACAAGAACAATGTCCTCATATTTGCTTCACTTAATCCTTAAAGAAAAGTTCATTTTTCAATACTTGGAAATATATTTGAAAATTACTCTTCTGATAGAAAGGAAGTACAAGTAGACTGGACTTTTTTTAAGGTAATGTTTGAAGTTTAAATCAGTGATTTTAGAGAACTGTTTTTAGTAAAATGTGTTAAGAAAGTAGTCAAAGAGCCTTGTAAATGCAGGAAGACTGAATACCATTAATTAAGCTAATATCCCACTCCTTCAATCCCTTTAGCAATAATGGCACTGTAGCCAATAGGAGAGGAAACAGTATTTGGTGGTATAATAAGTTTTAATTTCATTTAAAATTCAAGAAGTAAAATAGTGTGCAATTGTCTGCCTGTTTGTGAATCTTTTTCTCATTTTCTCTCTTCTGTTTTTCCCATTTCCTACAAACTCTGCTCCACCATTGTTTGAAATCATTTTAATGGGGTTTTAAAGACAGAATAAAGATCTCTGGCACTGAAATGCAACATTATTTATGTGACAAATGTTCTTCAAGCACACCTCTTGTAACCATTTCCATACTGGTATGTGTGAAAGTAGACTACATTTTCAGAGGGAATTATTTAAGCTCTTCATATATAGCTGCTTTTGCTTAATTTGATATGCCTCACTTAAACAGGTAGCATCGACAAGTCTTGTGAAGACAGCTGGTAACAGTAAGAGCTTAGCACCTTGGAAATTCCCGTCTTTTAGCATCTAACAACTATTCACATTTAATATCATTTTTGAGTGTGAGACTTTAAGGTTTAGTGTAGAACAACATAGGGTTTCTGAAGCCTTTAGAGGACCCATTTCTCCACTAACAGCTCTCGTAATTTCTTCGCACTTTGGAGGCCACTCTGACACATGGTAACTCCTTCACCTTACTCATCCTCCTCTTCTTTCTTCTCTTCATCCTCTTCCTCCTTCTCTTCTTTTCACAGTAATAGGGTCTTGGATTGGCTGAAGGGTCAATAATCTGGTTTTGTGTCAGTGATTTGCTCCCTTCTACCACCACTGTCCCTTCTTAGACCACGGTTTTTAACATAAAGAATCCAAATTCAGGCTTGAGTAGAAAAAAATTTTCTAGTTCGAGATCAAGTAAAGAGGAATTCTTCAGTTATAATTTCTGCCATTGTACCTAGTTGGGTTATTTGGGGGGTTGTTTGGTTGGTTTTGGTTGTTGTGTTTTTTTGTTTGCTTGTTTGGTTTTTTTTTTGTATTTTCATTTGATATATTAGCCCTGCCTTTATTTTTCAATGATTTTCCATCAAAAACTTCATTCCTTTGGAGAACTTGCAGTACAGCAACTGTAATAAGCAAACAGTTGAAAAAAGGGAGTTCCTAAAATCAGCAGGAGATACCTCCCTCTTTGTCTTCAAAAGATAAGTATAAAAAACTCTGCAAACCCAGCTGTTTGATGATAGTGCAGCATCTAAACCACAGTACTATTTAGCTTTTTTGAGAGTTGAAATGCTGTATAAGTAGTGAGATTAGTACATTTTTCCTTTGGCTTTGGATAATAATGGGTTTACGAAGAATTTTTGTCTATTCTGGTGGTTTTACTGGACTTTGTCCCTTCATGCCTTCATGCCCATCTTGAGATCCGGCTCCTACTAATATGCAGGAGTCAGTTGAAAATGTCATTTGAAACAACCCTTTTGTCTAAAGGTATGATATTACTTCTTAGAGAAAATTTTTTCATATGCTCTTTAAATTGCAGATACTCAGGCATCTGCATCTAAGTCAGACTCTTACATCTAAGTCATTCAAAACAGTGATTATAGTACTCATGCTATTGAGGCACAAATGTCTTTTTACTTCATCAGGAAACATTTTAAACCCATAAACAGACAGGTAGAACATTCAGAATTAAGGCTGTCGATTTGTCCTCAGTCCAGATAGTTTTAAAACGAAATACTATGTTGTTTTATCTGAAAAGAAAAGGTTGTGAAATTAGATATGAAATCTGAAATAGCTGGAAAAAACCCAAAGTTGACCCTTTTGAATCTCTGGCTTAAGGGGGCTTGTACAGTGGCTGTCACTACTGCTGGCATTCCCTCCCTCCTGTAGAGGAAAAAATTCCTTTCGCCTTACTCTGAAACAAGGACATTTGCTGTGACAATAATTTTTTTAATAAGTTTATTTGTTTGGTCTTCCTACAGGAATGCAACTTTACTCTCCTTTTGAGGCCCAAACCTAGTCTCCCATGTTCAATAGTAGTGCTATTGTCTTAACTCCTTTCTTGATAAAGAAGAATTTGAAACTGATCATTATACTCACTTGGAACCCAACAACAACACCACAAACAATTTTACTGCATTAACTACTATAAATGCTCTACCTTACCTGAAATAAGGAAAAATGTTCGCCTTAAAGAGGCAATATTCTTTTGAAGTGTACTCAGCTTCAAGAAAGTGATTTGAGATGGCCAGCACAGCTTCACCAAGGAAGCACTTATCAGAACTTCTTAAAGCCTTTGACACGGTCCCCCACAACTTCCTTCTCTGTAAACTGGAGAGTGATGGATTTGATGGGTGGACTGTTATATAAATAAGGAAAGTGGTTGGATGGTCACATCCAGAGGGTGGTGGTCAATGGTTCAGAGTCCCAGTGGATATCAGTGACAAGTGGTGTCTCTCAGAATTGGGACTGGTGTTGTTTAATGTCTTCCTTAATGAAATAGACGAAGGGTTCAAGTTCACCCTCACCAAGTTTGCAGATGACACCAAGCTGAGTGGTGCTATTGACACACCTGAAGGATGGGATGACATCCAGAGGGACCTGGACAAGCTCGAGAAGTGGGCCCATGGGAATCTCATGAGATTTAACAGGAGCAAGCGGAAGATGCTACACCTGGGTTGGGGCAACTCCCAGTATCAATCCAGGCTGGGGGATGAACAGATTGAAAGCAGCCTTGCTGAGAAGGACTTGGGGATGGTGGTGGATGAGAAGCTGGACATGACCCAGCAATGTGCACTCACAGCCCAGAAAGCCAATTGTGTCCCGGGCTGCATCCAAAGCAGCGTGACCAGCAGGCTGAGGGAGGTGATTCTGTCCTCTACTCTGCTCTGGTGACACCCCACCTGCAGTGCTGCGTCCAGCTCTGGAGTCCCCAGCACAGGAAGGACATCAACCTGTTGGGGCAAGTCCAGAGGAGGACATAAAGTTGATTAGAGGGATGGAGCATCTTTCCTACAAGGAAAGGCTGACAGAATTGGGATTGTTCAGCCTAGAAAAGAGAAGGTTTCAGGGTGACAATTGTGGCCTTCCTGTATATGAAGGGAGCCTATGAGAAAGATAGAGATGGACTATTTGCAAGGGCATGTAGTGACAGGACAAGGGGGGATGACTTCAAACTGAAAGGGTGCATGACTTCAAACTGAAAGTGGGCACATTTAGATTAGA
This sequence comes from Acropternis orthonyx, assembly GCA_035583155.1. Lineage (NCBI taxonomy): Eukaryota > Metazoa > Chordata > Aves > Passeriformes > Rhinocryptidae > Acropternis > Acropternis orthonyx. The sequence goes on along the minus strand of JAWWEU010000040.1, from coordinate 43,474,101 downwards.
TATCAGGAAGAAATTCTCTGCTGTGAGCATAGTGAGACAGTAGAATAGATTAACCAGAAGAGTTGTGGATGCCCCATCCCTGAAAGTGATTAAGGCCAGGCTGGATGGGGCTCTTGAGCAACCCAATCGAGTGAAAGATGTCCTTGCCCATGACAGGGGAGTTGGAACTTAATGACGTTGGAGGTCCCTTCCAGCACAAACCACTCTGTGATTCTTTGATTCTATGAATTTGAAGTTTCAGTGCACTTATTTTTTTTATTTGAAAATTTTCATATCTAGTTTCTCTTCCTATAGTTGACAATTTAAATCATCCCATTTCCCATTGCAACACAAAACAGTGGAAAGCTGTCTGTGTACACTTTGGAAAAGTCAAAATCATAAAATTTTGTATTTAGTGACAGAGCTCTGAATCACTAATCAGTATCAAAACTGTTTGTCATAAATGATGAAAAGCTCACTTCCTAGGCAGAAGGCCTAAAAATGATAAGGTGGGGTAGACCCCTACACCGATGGAGTAGCCACAGTCCCCTGCTGATACCCAACAACCCTCCACTGGAAAATAGGACAGTGGAACCTCTCCATGCTTCTGGCTTCAATTTAAATTCACTTTTTTCTACTTGTACAGTTTCCTGACTGCAGTTATATTTATACTCTCTTATGCATAATTTGCTTTATTCTACTAAATATTTAAGGAACTGTCATAGTAGAAGTTATGTTTTATGACTCTCTGTAGCAGAGAGGAATAAAACTGCCATTCATTTGCTTTCTGTTAATAGTTCCCAATTTTCTAGATTTACTCTTAACTTGTCAGCTGTCTGTTTGTTAATTAATTTTAAGGAAGCTTACAGAATGCTAACACAATTTTACTTAGGAAACCCAAACACTGTTTAGTAACTCAAACCCTTTCTCTTTTGTCTGTTTACAAATTATGTTTATGCAGGTTCAGTGGAATTAGCAGCAAAACATATCCAAACGATGTTTATAAAGGTAGCATATTTGCAGTACCAAAGGTGTTAAGACAGCCATTTGTCATCAGGCAAATAATACATTTAATGAAATCAGGAACAGTTTGCAGTCTTCTATTTGGTTTTCCACATTCTTCACCTGTTAATTTTTCAGATTACCTATGAAGTAAGCTATAATTCTGAAATAGTTGGAGAAAAGCAGTTGCCAACCAATAAAAAAAAAAAATACAAAAGCTTCCACATTGCCTGTCTCTCATGCATTAGTCTCCAGTCCTTTGGGAACATAGCTTTCACTTTACTTCAGATGTGCAGTAACTCCAGAGTGCACGGGACGGACCCTGGTTGTGCCTTGTGCCACAAGCAGCCACCTGCCAGTGCAGCTGTGAGGGCACCATCTTCACTTCATCCACCTTCTGCAGGTGCAGCTTTGGTTCAGGTAGCCCCAGGAAGGCCTGCATGCCCCACGGGTGAATGTACCCCCTACATGTGCTGCTGAGGGGTGCCCTAGCACAGAGCATCAGCGTAGCTTCCAGTGAGAGACCCCATCTGACCCTGGGGCCAGACTTCTTCATCCACTCCTTCCAAAATCAGGAAATCCATTTTCTTCAGAGACCTCTGGCTCTTATATTTTCAACCTTCATAATTTGAAAGAAACTTGGGGAAAAAATCATGACTGGATTCAGCACCTATCTGCAAAAATCTCTGTATGAACAAACTTGAGCTGTAAATTTTACACACCTATAGGAAGTAAAAAATATTGAAACTCGACTGAGTTAGTGCTACATTTAGGTGTGTATGAGGGCAAAATATTTTCAGGTATTCAAACAAGTTGTAAACTATTTTCCTTTTGGTTTCTGTATTTCTTTTTACTGAACTTACACATGGAAGTTGGTTCAAATGAATATCTGAATGTTACCTTTCTCAGCAATTTACTAAGCAAAAATTGCAACAAACTTCCATATATTTTAAAGTCACTGAGATTGAAAAATTCAAAGGCAGAAATGGTCCATTTTTGAAAGACAAGTTATATGCCAAGAATGTTACTCAAGTTTAATTATTATTGTTGTTTTCTAGTTGCTGCCTTAGTCAATTTCCCTGTATTTCCATGAGTGCTGCTAAGTGCAAACAAAGAATATATTCCAAAAAAGTCATGTGGATGGAACATAAAGAACAGTCTTCAAAATGTCGCTTAAATACATATCATTTTAATATTAAGATTTATACCATAGCTCCTGAAGATCTGAAATGACAGATAAGTCTTGTATTCTTGCTACGAGATACATACCTGATAAAAAGCCCTGCTAGTCAAAACCAAAAAGTCTTCCAGCCTTAAATTTCCTACTGTTTCAACTGGCAAAAATATGTTTTTTGTAATAAAAACTTATTCTGGTTGATATGTAGAAGTAGTCCTAGTACACTGAAAAGCAATAAGTGAAAGCATAAGGCTGCCAAGAAGCCTGTGCATTCTGTCTGGATAATTCACTGAATGTTATTTTACCATAAGTACCTGGTACTCTGCTTATTCTGATACTCTGCATGTACAGTAGTAAAATAAAACTCAGAAGCAACTATCAGACAGCAGTATATTGCATGTTATTTCCAAAATATTCCCTACATGAAGAATGTCAGACCAATGCCAGGCCAAGAAAAGATAAAGTACTAGATACTGGAGCTGGGAGATGTGAAATGGTTTCTTATCATTAGTGGAGAAAAATGCAGTCTGGACAAGATCCATATTAGTGAAATTAGTGGTCATTCTAAATGTGTTCTGCAGAAGTAAAATACGAATCTTTATTAAAATGTATATGAGTCAACTTTTTCTTTTTCAGTACCTGAAATATCTGCTTACTCTTCCTGTAATGTTTTATTCATACACGATTTCACAGTAGCTTAAATTTGCTGATACTATTCCCAAAATATAAACTTGTATCCAGATATGTGGTGTCATTTTAGAACCACTGAATTTTACCACATCTCCCACTAAGCAAACACAACTGATCTAATGGACAAAACTGATGTATTTGTTTATGGTCCTATCCAACATTCTCTGAAATTAAGGAAAAGAATCCCTTGTGTGCAATAAGATTAAGGGGTTTAACATTAGAGAACCCACTCAAACAAAAGTTTGTGAAAAGAATTTTTAAAACATAAAAAAGCAGAATTTGGTAAAAAAATGCTGGATTTAGAGGAAAATGTTTATTTCTGATCATTGACACATTTTGAAAAATGTGTTTCCTACAGTAATTTGTTGTTGATAAAACCAGTGGCAAAAATCTATATATTACAAGATTTGTTATTCAGAATATCACACAAAAAATTGCCTTCCAAACTATTTGGGAGAAAAAAGAGATGTTATTTTTCATTGTTCTGCCATATGGCAAAAGAGATGTATCTGTAGAATAATGAAAACAGCCTTGAGCAAATGTACTATAATAATAGCATCAAATTATTTTCATTTCTCAGCCTATTAAAGCAGGCAGTTTTCTCACGGCCTCTCATATAATCTGTTTTGTGTCTGTCTGAACCATATGTGACTGAGAATGGTATTTATTTTACTTTTACATCATACCAGGCAGCATTCATTGCCCTCTTTTAAATAAGCATTTAGAACTTCCTGCAGCTTATGCAGAAAAAAAAGCAAAAACAAAAACCAAAAACATTTCTTTTAAATTATGTGAAAGGCAGAATGACTTTGGAGAGAAAAAAATCCACTTTTTGAAAAACTTACTCCAAATAGAAATTTGTTAAATAAAGGCAACATATATTTGAGAAAAAAAACCTTGAGAAAAAAAACCTTGAGAAAAAAAAACTTAAGAAAAAAATCATTCTATGCATATCTAGTAAACAGATTTACCTGCTAATTTATGAATGTCCACAAGCTTTGTGCTTCCCATGGAGCTACCCAAGCTTTCCAACATGCCTGTGAGAGCCTTTACTTTGCTGTTCTGATCATACTCTGCACAACCCTAGAACGACACCAGGGCAACCCAGCTGAAATGTCCAACCAAAACTCTGCCTAGCAGCAGTCAGTGAGCAGCCAAATTTCTTTCAGTGGCCTCTGTGTGACATACAAACTTGAAAGGACTCTAGTGCTTAATGACATTACTCCAGTATTCATTCCACTCTACCTGTCATTTAGAAATTTTTAGAAAGCCCACTTTTTAAATTAAGAAAATTGAAATATAGAATTTGCCTTGTAACAATAGAGTTTCTTTTTTTTTTCTAGAAGTGACTAAAGAAATTTCTTAGCATGAGAGAAAGTAGAAAGAGGTATTACCCTGTGGGAGTGTTCAAGTCTACATATTTTTAATGTTTCATTGGTGAATAATGGCAAAAGATGTCAGAAAAATATGTGTGCTAGAGGAGGAAAACTTTAAATGATTTAGTCCAGAAAGCAATAGGCTCAGATTTTAATCTTCTTCCATCTAGCACTCTCCTTCCACATTTTTTGTCTTGCTTTTTTTTAATTTCCTCCTTTAATTTATTTAGTATTTTAATTTATTCACATTCAATTATATGAGTGACTTATTTTTTTAAAAAAGAGATGCTGATTCCCAATCATTATTTATAGCATTATATGCTAAAGTATAAACTTTTCAGATATTCAAGGGATAGGTATTTTTGCATACTGTACTGCCTTTTAATACTGGCATTTAATATAAAATATAATTAATATAAATCCTTTGCCCTTTCCTTACTGTGCTCTAATAATAGCTTTCAATATCTGGATTGCAAACAGTCTCTTCAATGCCAGAAAAAAGTGATGTTGTCTCTATATGACTCTATGGGTTTGTTGAGCTGCAATTTTAAAGTTGTCTGGCTATTCTTTCATGTCTACATATTACATAATTTTGTGCCTCTGTGTTAATATGTTCCCTCAGTAGCTGGTTGATGTGAAATAGATTGCTATAAAATTTGCATCCACATTTTCCTTGTACAAGTGAAGAGGAAATCCCAGGCTCAATGGCATTGCAAATTTATTCCATAATTCCTTATTTCAGGCACATTAAAAGATAGGAATCTTTTGTTTGGACCAAATTAAACAAATCACAAGATTTCTCTGAAATTATATGTGCTTCCCCTGAAATATTTACAAATAATGTCTGCAAGGGTAAAAAGAACTAATTCTGTCCAATTTAAATGACTCTGTAAACCCAGTTATAGTAGGTTGGACATAGACATATTAAATTTTAATCTGCAATATTTACGCTAGACAAACAGAAGAAATCCAAGCCTGCAATCCCTTAATGAAAGCCACAATCTTTGTGCATGGCTTATGTTTGTAAAGTCTCAGAAAAATCTCTTACTCCAGACATTTGAAGTATATGACCAGTGTAATTAATTCTCTCTTAGTGTTCAGAAATACCATCCACATCATAGGTACATTTTTGTTGCTGATCTCTTATTCTGCCTTCAAGACACTCACAATGGAGTTTGGCTCCAATCTGATCAGATGTGATTTGCTGGGTTCTGCCTGTGTTTATTGATGTGCTCACACAATCAGTACACAAAAACACAACTGAAATATATTACTGTGCCTAGTTTTAGAATAGTTTTTAGGCTTTGACACTGATATTCACTGTCAAACCTGAAGAGGGTATTTAGACATTGGCCTTTCAATGGCTGAACTCGTGTCTGTTTATTCAACCAGTTCTGAAGTCTACAGAAAATCCAGGAATTCAAGATGGTCCCCTTTTACAAGGTTTTAACTGGAAGATGATGTGCCAGCTATTCCTTCTTGTTTCAGAATATGTAGTCAATTTTGGTTTTAGAAGAGTCATTTGTTTGGGTACTGTTTCATTGGATTCTGATGTGGGAGAATTGACTGCTGGAAGCAGATCTTATTTCAGTACTGCAAGTCAGGTAGATAAAAATTGTGAGGGAGTACCAGGCATTCAAATAGTCTATCTCAAAATTCTTTTTGGTGTGCTAATAATGCCACCATGATGCAGAAATCCTTGGCAAGCTCAAGAATACTTTTCATGGAAAGTCAGTGTCACCGTTTTCCACAAAGAGGCAAAAACCAGATGCAAGATGCAATGAAGGCATACCACTTGGACTTGGGACTGTTGTTGGATGAGGATCTTAGCATGAGTTGGCAGTGTGCACTCACAGCCCAGAAAGCCAACTGTGTCCTGAGCTGTATCAAACGACCCATGGCCAGCAGGTCAAGGAAGGTGATTCTACATTTCTGCTCTGCATCTATATACTATGAGCTCTATAGAAAAAATTTAATTTTCCATTAGTTTTCTATTTGAGTCTGTTGTCTGTTTTAAAAATACTATACAACCCCAATTTTGATTCTCGGACTTTTTCATATGCACAACTCAGACAATCAGCTTTCCTATCTGATGATTTTGAATCCTTTTCTCTTCAAAAAGATGGATGATTATAAAGAAAAAAAAAAGACATTCTGATAAAATAGCTTAATTCTACATTTTCTGAATAAAAAATACATGTGGATATAAAGCTGTTGCTCATGGTGATAGAAAATATCCTTTTGTCCAATTACTGCCTATATGGAGTATATGCTTTCCAAGAGCAAAAAGACTGAAAAAAGTAAGCAATTAATGAGAGTTTTCTGTGTCTTGTGTAACAATGAGTTGATGGGTCTTGGACTACCAATTGGGCTTCTGAAAAGCTAACACAAAAATCCAAAATTCCATAAGCAGTAGATCTAAACCAAAATCAAGATTTTACACTTAAGGAAAGCCTGGGAATTATGGGCAAAGGCTACACTATAGGTCAGAGACTGGTAAAATGGTTGCATATGTCACATCAGTCACTTCTGTTCTCCAGCTTTATACAAACAAAATTAAACTAGGGGGAAAAAAGAGAGTAAAGTTCTCTGAGTGTCTAGAAATCTCATATTTAATTAAGCCACTTACTATATAATTGCCAGCTGCCTTGACTCAAGTTTATAGTCATGGGAATCAAGGGGTCACTGCAATATTTTTTAGAGTCCCACTTAGCACCCAGCACACGGCTTATCTTTCCTCACTACCAAACAACAATTCCTTCTCCTTTAGAATACAAAATGGTAAATTCTTAAAGGCACATCACTTCTTTATCAGATAAGATGAAAATATGCACTTATACATATGTTTGACAAATAGACTAGGATTAATAGATAGGTATTTAATACTAAATAGCAGGTGTGCTTTAGGCTTAAATATAACATAAATTAGGGGGACATATGAAAAAAATCCAAAAAATCTCCCCCCCCAAAAAAAACAAAAATGAAAAAAATAAAGACAATAAAGCCACAAAAGTAAGGATTTTATGAAGCCTTAAAGTTTCTACAGAGTTTACAAATTGCTAGCATTTTCTTGGATATATTTTTTAAACCTCGTTTTCTCTCTTTTATCCTATAATTTGAATATTAATTATTTATTTTCTGTGACTTAATTCCATTGTTTGTTTTGTCAACTGTTTCACATTTTAAATTGGAACCAAAATGGCATTGCAAGCCATATGGGTTACATAGAGTGTAAACTCCTCAGACAGATGAATTTTCTAATTGTGACTGAAATACAGGTAATTCCTCTTGTGAAGCTGACTCAAACTGTTTGGAGGAGACACAACGTGCAGGAACACAGAGGAAAACCCTGAACAACATGATGAGAAACAACTGTTCTAACCCATTGAAGTCTCAAGAACCAGTTTGGAGTGGGTTTGATTTTATAAGCAAAGAACTGTCTCTGAATAGATTTCTGCTTGCAGACATATGGCTTCTTCAGAGGCAAGCTTTCTATCTTGCTATACAAAGGTGATATGTTCATTTTGAAATATCCTATTTAATTTTATATGTAAAGCAGAGTAAGTTGATCCTTAAATTTAGTTGGTAGTTTCTAACTGCGACGATACACTGATCTCAAAAGCTGTTAGATAGCACAGTTGCCTGTCTGTTTTCTGTGTCCATTCTCCAGTGCATTATGCAAGACCTGATTTTCAAAAACTGTTCTTTGAAAGTCTCTTTGAAAATCAAGTCTATCAGAGATACTTTGGAAAACTGTTAGTCACTTTTACAAATACTGACTTAGGTCTCTAAGGGTTTTGGTTCCTCTTATATTTTGATAGATGAAGATGAGTCAAGAAAATCAGTGGCTAAGTTTAGAAATGGCATAAATCACAGGATGCTGCAATTTCAATAAGATGGTAGGATTTATGTCTTCTGGAGTTGTGTCCCAGCATGCTCATGGATTAGTCTATTATGTACACAGATCTAAAGAAAAACCAACTGAAAAACCAAGGAAAAAACTAAAAGTGGGATAAATAAATGCCAACCAAGAATATTAATAGTGACAGTAGTTTAACTTTTATTCACTTGAAACACAATGAATATGTGTTATTGTTTAAATTAAAATGTAGCTGGTGTTTTTGGAACACCATGCTCCAGAAAGTAACTGAGAAACAAATTGTAAAGAAGGAAATAAAACAATGAATCATGTTGAAAAAGGATAGCCTTCATTTTTTTCTTATTATCAATAGATATTTCACTGTAATTCAGTAGCTGAAGGAATCGCATTAAGAGTAAAGGTTTTTACATGTAGAATTAAACTCTCTTTAGGAGACCTCACTATGTTTTATCCAGATTGACTATGGAAAATTTCTGTTGAGGAATATCGGTGCAATTACTTGGTCAGAGGGATCCTTTGAAGAGCTTATTTATAAGAATAAAAGTAGAATATATATACTTTAAATAGTAGCCAAATAAAAAAAGCATATCTGGTTAATGTCAAGTTAAAGTGAATGACTCTTCAATTGCTTAATGAAATGCAATTGATATTTTGAAGACCGTTCCCAAAATATCCAAGACATTTTTCTCTTTTTTTTGCCATTATACTGTGAAAATCACTTTAAAAGTTTCTATTGCCTCGTTTTATAAACTTCCATTTCACCCATCTTTCGTTTATAATGAGGACACACAGTTCATATAAAACTGGCACTGCTTATATCTTCAAAGTCATCATTTTGCATGTTTAACTGAAGTTAGAAAATCTTGTTTTCTCAGCAGATTGCCAAAATACAAAAACGAGCATTTTAATACAGGGGAAAAAAATCACAAAACTTCATGTAAATGTCCTTTTTTCAGGGTTTTCCTTAGTAACACAGTCAGCAGCTCCCCCTCATCTCTGTGACAACTAAACGGGAAATCCAGGGCGACCCGGGTATTCACATGTTTTCATAATCTGGGAATACGCAGTTCAGAGCTGCACAGGATGTGTCTCATTTTGAATGCTGGTCATAACCCATGACTAAAAGAGGACATGCAAGGAATACAGTTCCAACATTTGCATGAATTACTGTCATTCTTTTCTGGGGCATTGTGTAATTCAGCTGGGATGACGAGGCTTGTCCAGGGCATGATCTAGCGGCAATAAAATGAGAATTAAGGTTTGGATTTTTCATCTGAACCTTGAAAATAGTTGGACTCCAACTCAAGATACTGCAGAACACAGAGAAAGGCCAAAATCTGATGAAACAGCTGCTCACTTGAAAGATTAATCTCTTATTACCTAAATTAATCCTCTATCCTCCTGTCATCACTCCCTCTTTCACAGCCCATGCTCCCAGAGTGACACTCTTTCCTATCAAAGTGTTTTCCATGGGAACCTGCAGCCTCCTGGAACCTTTGCTGAGGGGTATCTACCAGCACACTCTTTCCTTCATATAAGAGATTTTCTGGAGGACAGGAGGCTGCTGACACTCACAGAGAAGCCAGGTAGGAGCAAAATGCAATGCTCCTGCTCCTCTTGCTGAAGGACAGCAAATGGAACACCTGGGTACTGATACAGAGGTATATCCTTGTGTGTGATAGCAAAAGTTTTTCTCTATGTTTTGTCCACCATTAATTAAAGGTGAAGAGGTAAGGTCAAAGTGAGGTTCTGGAGTCCTTGATTCACAGTTGTCTTTACTTTTCTCTCATTCTTTGTTTCTAGGATGCCTAGGAGCTGGAAGGATTAGTACAAAGTCTGGTTTTACCTATTTGCTGCATTTTTGAGGAAGAGAGGTAACAGTGATCTCAAAGTGTACATCTATACTACAAAAGCATGAGGAATAGTTAGGAAAGGCTTCCTCCTCAAGGGTGGAAATTAAGTTCAGAGCATTTGAAATCATAGTGAGTAATAAGACTACATGGATATGTGGTTAACTTCTGCAGCTTCTAGATATGCCTGGACAAAACAATTTGATTCAGGAGAGAATAGAAATGACAGTGGAAAGGAAAGCAGGTGTTGAGAACAGGAACAAATGGGCCTTTCCAAAGAAAAGAGACCGAAGTAAAGAATATGAACACATTGGATACTTTAGCTGGGGAAGACTGGAATTTGTTTTCTAGAGTGATTTGTATGTGCCACAGACTGCCCAAAGAAGAAAGCAGAGAGATGACCTTGAGAGGTAAATAGAACCATGCTCTTGCAGAGTAGGAAAGGCAGAGATGGGAAGACAGACAGTGACAGAAGAGACTATTCCTCCAAAGAGAGAGCTCTCTCTTTTGAGGTTTGTTTGCATTTTGTTCAAACTGTTATACAAGAAATGCTTTTCACAACTGCATAAAAGAAAAATGCTACTGGTAGCACACATTCAAAATCTGATACATTAGTCCTTTTGATCTGTAGAAATCTGAAGAAGTTCAAGAGGATCATTTCTGAGGTCACAGAGCACTGAAGGAAACTCTCTTTCTCAGAATATCCAGAAACTACATTTCTGTCTCTTTAACAACCTTGTTGGGCTGTGCCGGAGTCAATATTTACCTGGATCAATGTTTACTAAGCTGGAATGACTATTTAATCACATTTTTAGTAGAAGAACTCCACTGCTATGGTAAAGAACAGTTTACTACAGTTAATTGGAAGAAATTATTATGCCTGGTGTAGAAACAAGAGATAGGCAATAGTACCTAGAGAATCTGGAGGATGCCATGCTAGGGGGGTGGTAAAGCCCAGGTATGAGACACGGAGAACACAGAGAGGGCCCCCGTGAGGCAGCAAAGCAGGGGATCAGGTTTCAGCCCTTCCTGATAGGATTGGCACTTACCTAGCTGGATCATGAGGACTTTGAGGCAGATTTGCCTGCCCTTTACCACAACCACAACAATGCTAACTAGTCTTTGATCATCAAAGCCAGGATCTATTAAAAGGCAGACCATGAAAAGTGCTTTTTTCTCTAGTGAAAGATTAGAATTAGGAAGTATCTGAATGTCTGGGGTACTGTGTTTCTACAGAACAGATCCTGTCCTCCTGCTTTGGCTTTGCTCTGGATTGCAGTAAATGCTACCCATTTTTTTTTCCCCAGACTCCCTAAATAAAAACCCTTCTTTCCACCCCCAGGGACAGATTATGTCAGGCCTTCTGAGGAGTCTGCAACCTGTTCTGACAGCATTGGGTACCTGTTGGATGTGCCTCTCTCCCAGCCCATTTCCGTGCTCCAAGAGTAATTTCCCCAGGGTATGCTTGCTCTTTACAAGGCAATGTTCATTTCTTTTCTGCAGAAACTTCCACTGGACCCAGGCAGAGCAGTCACCAGCAAGTAGGCTTCCTGCCTTCTTTCCCATGACTTCCCTTTGAAAGATCCACAAAGTAATTTAAGAGCAAATGAAGCAGATGCTATCCATCAAAGTTTAATAAAAATATTGTTATATAAGTAACATTAGCATGGAGTTGCCGTGACTTTCTGGGAATCAGTATTTGAGGCAGCACGTAGCCCTAAAAGTTTGTTAAATTGGAGTAATAAAATCACATAGAAACCAAGACTGTTCTAATAATGATTTTTTATATTGACTAAGCAGTAGTCAAAGGAGGTCAGACTGGAAAGGATAGGTTATCGATGCTAGGCCTTCTGTATAGTCATGGGTCATAAAATTACATAATTACTTAATAGTTGGTTGTTGGAGTTTTTTAAGGTTGTTTATCTTCTGAGTGACATAGCAAGGAACAAAGACTGGAGTTAAAGGAATACTTGTATCAGAAAGGATCGCACATTCCCATAAAGGCACACAAATACGTGCATCCAGAGCAGAGCAACAAATCTGGTGAAGGGTCTAGGGAGTAAGTCCTGTGAGAAGCAGCTGAGGGAGCTGGGGGTGTTCAACCTGGAGAAAAGGAGGCTCAGGGGAGACCTTATCACTCTGTACAACTACCTGAAAGGAGGATGCAGCCGGGTGGGAGTTGGCCTCTTTTCCCAAGCAACAGGAAAGTACTTAGCCTCAAGCTGCATCAAAGGAGGTTCAGATTGGACAACAGAAAGAATTTTTTCATGGAAAAGTTTGTTAAGCATTGGAACAGACTGCTCAGGGAGGTGGTGGAGTCACCATTTCTGGAGATGTTCAAGAAAAGGCTGGACGTGGCATTTAGTGCCATGGTCTAATTGACAAGGTGGTAATCAGTCAGAGGTTGGACTTAAAGGTCTTAGAGGTCTTCTCCAACCTAAATGATTCTGTGATTCTGTGACTTTTTTGACTGAAAACAATTAATAGGACACTGAACCAGTATTCAATGTCATAAGGCTTCTCCCACTCAGTTTCTCCATCTTCTACATACTCCGCTTTCCATTTCAGGGTGGCTTGGACTCCTAACACATACCCTTTCTATTCCAGGTATCAACACATAGCATAACTTTTCATAATTCCTAAATGGAATAGGGTAACATCTTTTCGCATGTAAGCTTCTTGGAATGGATCCCCAGTTAACCCAGCAGGCACTTTGTGCTCCACTTGTTCCCACCTTTATCTTCACATTTTGGTTTGACACTCCTCAAAGCCTAAGACATAAAGAAGAAGAGCTGGCTATTCATCCCTCCTCTGTCTTCAAAGAAATGACTAAGTTATTTAAATTATAACACCTTTCACCCTGTAACAGATATCAGAACAAATGTATTAAGATTTTGCTGGCAAAGGATATGAATGGGTTTTGTGAAGCAAACTGACAACGAGTTTACCCTGACCTGTTCCTCATCAAAATCTTGCTTTGAAATGTTTTTAAACACCAGATGCAGCTGGTGACCAAGGTTCAAATAACTGACATTACTAAGATGCAGCCAAGATTTCATCAAGCCTCATGGCGACACTTCTGAACAAAGATAAGGCTTTGTTGTAAGCTTGAAAGCTTGGAACACCACTAATCAAATGTAGAAAAATGTCACAACAAAAACCATTAGCAGTCTTGAATCCATTGAAGCAGCAGGGAAAATAAGTTTTCTTAAGGACTATGGATGAATAAATGATTCTTAACTTTTAGAGTGAGTTATATAAAGAAGCTGTAATGTAAGATGTCTGATTACACCTTTGTTCTACACAAACCAAAACTAGCAGTCAATTATTCTGCCATGTCTTCTTCCACCAAAGGAGAACAACTGTAAGAGCTCTTGCAAGGGCTCTTGAACTTAAATTAAGAGGACAGCTAAAATTTCAAAAGTCTATTGTGTTTCTAAAAACTCTGCCTTCTTTTAAACATCATTTCACATTTTACAGGCTTTGAGATTTGCACCTGGTCTTAGCCTAGAGGCAGAAATAAAAGGTTACAAGTCAAAACACAGAGACACAAGCCTTCAGTATTTAGAAAGGACAGCTAACAGCACAGGGAAGCTACATGTGTTCACAATGTTTGGATTACTGAATAAATACTAATTATTATATTTTCTCTCCTTTCAGTTTGCTAGACTTTTAAAATTGTGCATGAATAAAGAAACTGCGTTTTAGCTTCCATTGTAATTTGCATAAAACCAGAAATTGCTAAGATAAAATATAAATCTGAACAATGAGTCAGATATATTTTTCCTTTCATGCTTTAAAAAAATCTCTCCTGTCTCTTAAAAACCTCAAATAGCAACAACAACAACAACAACAACAAAAAAACCCACTTAAAAAACCCCATAGTCCCCCCTTCTCCCAAAGCCCCCCCAGCAAACCAACAAAAAACCCCCATCCAAACCCAAACTGTTAAAGCTAATTTCCCCTTTGCTTTGCTGTCCTGGTGAGAAAGCAGTCAAGAAGGGGGGAAAAAAAAAAAAAAGCAAAGTTTATATAAAGCAGCTCTAACCACAAATGTTAGAATCGTTTTACTAAAGAAAACATGATTTTCATATATATCAAAAACATGTTGCAGTTTGAAAAAATTCACACAAACTCTATTATTAGACAAGATAATAGTATATTAAACTATATACTACTTGGTTTGACAGTGATTATAGCATAAGCAAAGGCAGGTTGATATCTGTTTAAGTAGTTTTACTTAAAGCTAACTCTTTTTTTCCCTGATATTAATCTCCACTTTGCCTAACTCTAAGATTAATTTTTTATCATTTCCGTGACTTACAAGTACTATAAACAAGAGGAACAGCCTAACATTTTTTTCTTTAATGAGTCATGAAAAACTCCATAGTTAAAACAAGAAAACTTTCCTACATATATGTCGCAGGGACATAAAATAAGTTAGATGAATTACAGCTAAGAATCTGTCTTATAATGTATGAGCAGTTTGGGACTGTAAACAGTTGAAAGAGAAATAAAACCAATGAAAAAGAAAAAGGAGGAAAAGAAAGCAAAAGAGCTGATAAAGTTTCTGGCTACAATACAGGAGACATATCATTACCATATGATCTAATGTGGGTGTCAGCCTGGATTGTGTTCATTGAGAGAAACCTTATTTTTAAACTGTGCTATGGAATAGAAGCAGGAGGGTTTTCCACCAAGTGACAGTCACTGAGCTGAATTTACCCCCTCCTCCTTTCCACACCTGCAAAGCCTTTTCCCTGGGTTGAATATTTAGTTTAATTACATCTCAGCTTTGAGAGCTCCTGTTGCAAATCCCTGGATTAAAAGGTACGATTTTTAGTAATTCTCCAGAACTATGCTGCACTAATAAAACTTCAGGCAAGTCTGTGGCAAGAACTACTTGATTTTTAATTTAAAAATCCTACTAAATATTTAGCAATGTTAAGTTTTCTCTCCAGCACTTTTGCTTCTTGAAAACACGAGCATGCATTCTCAAGGACTGTGCAGATTTCCGACTGTTTATTTGGCTATTCTGTCTCTTGTTTTGATTTGTATAAGTACTGCTATAGCCCTTTCTTTTTCTTTGCTGTAAACTTTTGCGGCAGTATATTCTCTCTTTGCAATCCAGTGTTTAGAATTGGTGATACAGCGAGTGTAAAAAATGTGTGTATGCTTACATTTGTTTTAAACTGCACTCTGTGATTTCTTTTTCATTCGGATTTCTTCATATATATTCCAGACGCTGATGAATATAATTTCAATTTCAGAGAAAAATAAACTGTAGTAGTTAGTTAAATGGGCTCAGTGTATGCTTTTGTAATGTTAGAAAGTGCTATGTTACAGGGTATAAACAAGGGAATCACATTTAAAGAAGGTTCTTATGAATGAAATA
Organism: Acropternis orthonyx; assembly: GCA_035583155.1. Lineage (NCBI taxonomy): Eukaryota > Metazoa > Chordata > Aves > Passeriformes > Rhinocryptidae > Acropternis > Acropternis orthonyx. Next base: position 43,458,752 of record JAWWEU010000040.1, on the reverse strand, counting down.
GAAAAGAAAATTCCTGGAGTTGAAACTCCTGTTAACAGAGTTTTAATCTCTTTAAAACCCCAACTCCTTGCACATCCAGACTTTATTACACAAAATGAGTAAAACATAAAATGGAGGGGAATTTTTTGAAACTGCACATACTGTTTAACTTGTCTTTTGTTGAATTTTGAGAGATTTCTGACATAGATGAACTGACTTTTAAACCTTAATATTAAACTGACAAGAAGACCCCCAATACAGTGGTGACGTGAACTGATGAAACATATTTCCAGTGGTATTTTAAACTGAAATGTGGCCAAGCCTATGGTATAGTTTCTTCTGTTTGTGGAAAAGTCTTCCTCATTGTAAATGCACAATTAAAGCAAATTTAAACAGTTATGTCCTGCAGACATAAATATTGTGTCACAGAACTTTAAGAATTTAGACTTTTTGCCCTCTCTATTTTTTTTTTGTAAGTGAAGTGTAAACATTTCTTACTAGTACAGTTTTGGATATATCTTTTCCTTTGTTTATGTTCATTTACACAGGCAAACAATAGGAACAGATACATGTGTCTGCAAGATGAATATGTATTTGACTGAAGATATGCAGACCCATATTTATTCCTATATCCTGATTAATGTGTAGCTTGTGTCTGCTATTCTCTCTGCTGTGTCCTCAGATTATATATTTGATATCCTTTGTTGTCCTACAGTTTTACTTTATAGCCAACTCTTTCTGATTTTATAGCAGTTCTTACAAAATGGGGACCAAAGGAAAAGGCCTACTACAGGGTTTAACTGAGATATATGAAGTCATCAATATTAATATGCATAAGAAGCAAAGTGTGAAGACACTTCCAAAGTGCCTTTGCATTTTCTTGGGCTTTTTTGAGTGGTAGCAACTTAACTCCAGTATAAGATCCTGATTGTGCATTCTTAGGATGGATGTTACTTCAGCAGTGACCCTAAGAGGGCACACAAGAAGTTTTAAATATTTAAAAATATTTTAAAATCATATTAATACATAAAAAAGTGTTGAGGAAGGTCTTTAGAAAGTACTGACTGCCATTGGCTTTCCAGGACTAGAGTGTAACATCCCCAATGTTTATTGATGTTAATGTACATTATGAAAAATAATTTTTACTGGAGTAGAGTAATATTTTATTGATTATTTTCACAAGGCATCTTGTTGCAATGAATGGTGATGTTTAGCAAATTTGTCTTCTCATTTCAGATTGCTAATACATTGCATGGTTATTTTACAATAATTTGCACATAATAATTATTATATCAAAAATCTCAGATTAAACCCTGGTAACAACTCACCACAATGCCTTAACATCACTTTGCTGCGACATCCTGACTTGTTCACATGTACTCTGCCTGCACTGTGGGGGTGTTTTTGGGGAAAGGACACAGTGCCAGTGTCAGTGGGGGGTCAGGACAGGAGGAAGCACAGAAGGACGGTCCACGTGGGAAGACAGCCTGCCCTGCCACAAGTCATGAGTTTACACAGCACTGAACTGAGCTGTCAGGACATGCTAAAAACTCTGACTCTCTAGTTGATGCTGGGGTCCATGAAACACCTCAGTGCATGCAGTAAGTAAGATGTCTGTTCCAGGAATAGAAATACTTTCATGTCCAACTATGTCTCTTAAAGAGACAACATAAGTAGTGTTTTACTCCATGTGATGTCACTTGGGGGTCTTTGAGATATCTGAGGATGTTACATACATGTCCTTCTGTCAGATGGATCACAGGAATGTAGGCTAAGATTTTAAACCATTAGCATACCTTATAATGCAACCATATCATCCTTTCAAGAAACAAACCTAAAGCTTTCTGCAGGACTAGACAATACAAATTGTATCTAATTCCAGTTCTGTGGTTATTTTTTTATTTATTCAGCCTTGTTTGTTTGTTTGTTTGTTTTGTGGGGGTTTTTTTGTTTGTTTGTTTTTTGGATTTTTTTTTGGGGGGGAGGGGGGGGATGTTTGGTTTTGGGGTTTTTTTGGGGTATGTGGGTATTTTTCGGTTTTTTTTTTTTTTTTTTTTTTTTTTTTACACTAATCACACCTGTTTAAATACCTGGTTGTAGTATTTTAGAAAGACAGGTTTCAGTAAACCACTCTCCCTTAACATCACCTATTCTTGTGAGTCATCTACCTGGTAGGTTCCATGTGTCAATGTAGGGAGGGAGGCAGTCCTCCTCTTCTGCCTTTCCCACAGTTTTTTTATCTTTCTATCACTGAATATAGAGCTGAAAAATGTTATACCACACCCCTAGCTGTCAGATAATTTCTGTTAAAAAAGAAGTAATCCCAGCTAGCATGCAGACAAGATATTTCAAAATAAGCAAGTGGACACTTTTGCTTTCATTACAAAGAGTAACATCTGTATTCAGAACTATGCCATCTATTTTAAGAAAAGGGTCCTATATAAATGACAAATTAGCCTTTCTTCTCTTGGCAACTGGAAGGTAAATTTCTTAATTTTACTTTTTTTGTGAGTTCTTTTAGACCAATGAAGGTTTATAAAATAAAATTCTTTTATATAAAATACACAGTAAAAAGAAAATAATTTTCAGAAAGTTAGGTGATCTATACAGTCTTGATACAAAACCTGCAAACAATTTTGTAATTTCTCCTTAGTACACAATAACACAGGTAGCACAATGTACAGAGTGTTGAAATGCATTTAGGCCTAGGTAGTGAGAACATTTTTTAGGCAGTTTTCCACACTAATATCTATGATAATACATACTTGTGTAAAGTTGATCCCGAGCATGAAAGTCTGCAGAGTGAAACCCTGAAGTCCCATTAGAAAGTGTACACACAACACTACAAGCATCAATTTGAATGCTTATGTAGTGCAAAGAACAGGATTATCGGGATGCATGTCAAAATTTTGGAAATAAAGCCAAGGGTATTTGATATAACACAACATTTATTCAATTTATTTTGCTGTTTAAACTAGGAAAGAAGTATAGTGCATTTAAACAGCTAAAGATCTTCCCCTCTCCCTCCACCCTGTCACTAGATCCTACTCATGCTCAGTCAGTTTTACTAGGCTGTAATTTAAAACACACACCAAGCTGGCACTTAAAAAAAATGTATTTCTCAAGACATGTAATACTGAATTACAGTGAGTTTGGGAACCTCAGGTTTGTCCCCAGGGGACAAACCCATTGCTATGAAATAAATCTTAATGAAATCAAATAGACTGTTATGTTGGCTGAAAACAGACACATGGAAAATGTGGCTTATTGCTTTGACTGTTTTGCATAACAAAGTTGACAGCGCTGCCTGTTCCTAATAAATATTACTCTAAATATTCAAACAGATGTGTTTACAGTTGCCTTCAAACTGCTGTGTAAAAAAACAGCCTATTGACAAGCAGTTACCAGAGTCCTATCACATAACTGTCCTATTTTCACAATTCAGTTTTCTTTTATTGAAAGGAACAGTTATGCAATTGGTGGATGTCCTGGACCTCCTTCAGCAGGAACTGTGCAGCTATGGGAAACTGCTACTTTTGTTGTTAATCTCCTGTTTTGAATCTCAGGTTCTGCTGGGAGTCGTCAAACTAAGCCATGAAGAGGCTGGCTCTCCTCTTCATCCTACTGCTGCCAGCATGCTTGGCCAAGCCATTCCACCAGCAGGGCCTCTTTGACTTTATGCTGGAAGATGAAGGGTCAGCCGACATGCCTCCAACAGATGATCCTGTCATATCTGGATTTGGACCAGTGTGCCCCTTCCGTTGCCAGTGCCATCTTCGCGTGGTGCAGTGCTCCGACCTAGGTAAGCCCCAAGGGTACCTTCACAGGTTATGTACTTACATTCTAGTCATGGGATTTGCAGTGGAGATGGTGAAGCTGCTGTTCACTGCCATTCTAACTGTTTGTTTTTTTCCAAAGAAATATGCTACAGCTACTGTTAACTAGAATTTACTGTGCAAAGTAGGCCATTAAACCCTGACAAGATGGGCATTTGTTGTGATCATGAAGAATGTTTGATTTTATTTAATGTATATTTTGTATATATACATTTCATTTGTTCTTTGAAAGACCACAGACTTCTCTTGCAGAGAAAATAACTTTTCCAAGCTATTCCTTCAAATGCATATTAAATAAATTCAGTGAGGTCAGATGTGGGGATGGAAACATTTTAAAAGGTTCTAAATTATGTGGTCCAGGCTCCAGCACCCTTAATCATTCTGTCTGGTACCTCAACATAGAAATCATCCCATTTCCATTGGAATACATGTGCATGGAATAACCAACTCTGAATCATATATCCCACAACCAGCTCTTTGGAGGTAAGAGCTTGGAAACACTCCAAAACAATGAACATATTTTGGAGTTCTTTATTAAATATCTTTCTTAGACACTATACGAGCTGAAACCATGAGAACCTTTCTCACAAACTCCCCTTACTCCCTCATGCACAAGGGCTTGTCTGCACAGTCAGAGCAGCAGGATGTGAAGCCATGTCTGCCACCACTATATTTGACTTTTCCACGGAGAAGTCTTAAGTAATGAAATTGACTTTAGTGAGACTGCTCTTGGTTTAAACCAGTGTTATTCAATCTGAGACAGTGCAGAAAATCAATTAAAGTTGATCTTGCTTACAAAGAAATTAGAGAATTTTTTCAGTGGACAGACAGAAGACTCAGAGACAGTTGAGTCTTCTGTCAGCTCTTTAAATGTATAGCTGAGTGTTTCTATTTTCCTATGTTATAGTGTTGGTTTTGATAATTATTGTAAATCATGGCACAAATCCTCCAATTAGAACCTGTGTCTCATTGTGGTGGGTGTTGTAAAATTAAAGAAAGGAGAGGGAAGCTTTAGTTACCCCCCTAGAAACTTCTGTGACTTTATTAAGGCAAGCCACATAATTATGCAACAGATATGTTTGGCAAAGACCCAGTGAACAATGCAAGCCAAGTTGCACAAATGAGTTCAGGCTAACCTAGCCATGCATTCATAAAGCTTTCACAGTACTGTCCCTGTTGAAAGATACTTTTTTCTTTTTTACCATTTATGTGCCAGAGAGTAGCAAACATGGAATGGAGAGGAGATTGCCCCACTTGTCATGAAAGTCTTAGGTTTTATTATTGTTATACTTGGTAATGCTGATGGAATTTGAGTTATTTTGGAAACTTGTTCCCAGTCTGCTTCAATTCTGCCGAATGTAAGGAGCTTTCACTTGGTAAAAAAGTAGAGATATTCACATAGGGACCCTTTGCTGCTGCACTTGTTCTGATGGTCGTTCAGTTCTCCTTCACGTGGTTTACAAAGGGTTGCACTATAGTCCACTGTATACAGATATGTCTAGGTTAATAGAGTTCCATACTGACCATGAGACTCAGAAATACTGCAATTAAGGTCCCAGGTCTGTGTTTCCCTCATAATTTTGAGTGGGTGAAAAGAAGGAGATATATTTTGAGCTTGGTTTAAACCCACATGCTGCATAACTTGCAAAGAAAAGACTGTGCTTTTGAAGCATCTGGGTTGATAACATCCAGCCTCTGGGCATGAAGAAAGAGAGATCTCCCTGGGCTCAAAATATGCAGCCATAAAAAAAAAAAAAATAATATTTCCCTGGCAGAGCTCCAAGAAGTAATAATCACTCAGTGCCAGCCTTGGCATAAAGTTTCACCCACCCTTGTAGCATATGGCTACAACAACCCTTTATGGATCGTGGGAGGCTCCTGAGGATACAGGTCTGATGGCCACTCTGCAACAGGGACAGGACAGTTGTGTGTGCCACCAGCTCACAGGCAAACCTGCCTTCCACTCTTCTCTCTTCTGGCCTTCAGTCTGCTTCTGTGTTACTCAGACTCAGACCCAATCATATTTGCCTACTGACTTGAGGAAAGCCATGTGCTGGCCCTGAGAGATCAAACTTTTGTTACAAATTTTGGAGGTGTCCTAGCACAATCCTGAGCAGTGAGATGAAGGGTGCTTGGGGTGCAGCTATCAGGTAGGTGCATTTGCACACAGGAGCCATGAAACCAGCAGTGACAGTCTCACTTCCCTGTTAACCACTGCTCCTGGCCTGACTCGCCCTTCAGCTCTGGGCATTTCCGACCCAACCAAATTAGCTACCTCCCTTCCCTCAAATTATCAAGTTTAGTCATCTAGTCCCATGAGTACTAATTGAAGAAAAACTTCAGGCAATAACAAGATGCCTCCCAGGGACATGTTAAGACCTTATTAAGTAAAGTCCCACAAAGGAAAGTTGAAATCTGAGTTAGGATTCTTTTTTCTGTTCATTGTCTGGCATGGAAAGGCTCTTTGCAGCCACAAGCACAGGGGTGCAGAGGGCAGGTCAGAGCAAGGTTTCTGGAGGACCCTAATGTGGGCAACATATGGAGGGGTGTTGTCTTCTTCAGCCTGTTTATTTTTGTGCCCAAAGGGGCATTTGCTGTTTGTAAACTCTTGTTTCATAAGGAAAAAATTATCTGACACAAGGTTATGTGAATAAACCGCAGGAAAACTATTGGATCCGGAGTCCAGAGATCAGGTTTTGCTTTTTTCTCATGAGTGGGTGGGAATAATAAAAAACAATAAAATCCAAGTTCTATAAAAGCAGTGAAAAAAAAAAAAAAAGGTAAAAAAAGCCCACTGGTCCAATTACACTCTTGTCAGCTAAATTTTTGCATTCCTATACTTTTAAGCTTCAGTCACATCTTCCTAAGCACACACCTACAAATTAATCTATTTTGTCTCCAGGCCAAGAGCTGAGTTGGCAGGAAAGCAAACTCTGCCTTCTCACATCCTGAAGAAGAATTGTCTCTGAACTGTGGTTATTGATGAGTGGTGAGCAGAGCCACATGTGGCTACTTTTAATGAGGTGTATTACCTTTGTCAACAGGCTCAAGGACCTCATCAAGGAAGGCCATTGTGGTATCCTTATAAAAGTGTTGCCTTTTCCGAATCTGCCTCCTGTTGCTAAAAGGGAGCCACAGGTTGACTTTTTAAGCATAACTCAATATGAGACATTACTATGTTGTAGCCATTCTTGCCATAGAAATCACAAACATATTCCTTACTAGTGAACACTACAGGTGAGAAGTAGCTGATATAGCTGATCAGGGGCCACTCTTCCTGTTTTAAAATAGTAAGTACAGGGAAGATGTGCAGTTGGCCAGGCAAACATGCCTCATAAAAACTATAAAAAGGATTAATAGTTCCATTTAAAGTCTCATCCTCCCAAAGAGAGTCTCAAGTAAAGTTCACCCCAGAGTGCCCTGGTAGGCAGTAGGATGAATGTGTGACTACTCAGCCCTGCAGCAGATGCAGGATGCTTCATAAGCACTTTCAGAGGTGGTGGTCAGAGCTTTATTTCACCTTCAGAAAAGTATGGCAGCCCCTTACTAAGAAAGCAGTGTCTCTGTACAGGATGCAATGAGATCACCTTCCTTGGAGATTTTACAGGACGTAAGGGTGTCTCTCCATTGCTCTGAGTGTCCATGGAGGTTTTGTTGTCTCTGAAAGACACGCTAAGATAAATGTCAATAATCAAGATTCAAGCAGTAATATGGCTAAAGTTGAAATTTTACTCATAGCTAAGAAATATAGGGTTTCTCCAGCTCGTAAAATAAAGAAGAGAGCTCAGCATGGGTGTTTGACTGTGTGTTTCAACAGTACTTTGACATCAGTCGGTGAAAACTTGCAGATCTGGTAACATGAGGCATTTTATCTGCACACATACAGTGTCTCAGTATATTAACTGATGGCCCTTCGCACCTGAACCATGGTAACATGACAATTTATTTGTTGACAAATGATTATTTATCTCATTGTATAAAATCTTCCAGAAATATCTGAACATGCATTTTCTGATCATGACTCCATGTGAGAATCTCACCTCTCATTTTAAAGGAAATTATCTCCTTTGTTATATACCTTGATTTGAATTACTCTTGTCAACATAAAATCTTTTTGAAGAAAAATCCTACATACCTCATTGGTTAGCCCTGAGATTTGCTCAATTGGTTAGAGCAGGGTGTTGATAATGCCAAAGTGGTGTGTTCAATCCCTCTATGGACCATTCAGTTAAGAGCTGGACTTGATGATCCTTGTGGGTCCCTTCCATCTCAGAATATTCCTTTATTCTGTGGTGATCAGGCTCAGTCATTTTATGAGATCAAGAGAACAGATAGACTTACTTTTCGTTGTGTACTTAGCTTTAGAATCCCTTCCATTATTTGAAAGTTTACCAGCCTTTCAAAACTATAATCTTTAAAGCCAAATGTTTAGTTCAAAATCTTACAGGTGTCTAAATATGCAATAAGAGAAAGCATGGATCTTTAAATGGTCAGGCATCAACAAACATAATTTCTAAATAAAAAAGTTTTAGTTAATTTACATTGTAGTTGATGAGCCTTTAGGACAAGTTAATTCATATTTTTTGCATTATTTTTCTTCTAACAATAAGGATTGGTAACTTACTCCTTTTATGTTTGTTAAAAGCTGAGAATATCATGAAATGCCCTGGCTTCATTAAACTAGTTCATTTAACAAGATTATTGCAATTAAAAATGGAACCATGAAATCTGTGAACATATACTGTCACTTATGCTAAGAACAGCCTGTACATCACAATAACCTGATCTTAATGCTGAAGAGTGAATACCTTTTTGGACAATATTATTTAGCTGAACATAAATTAGACTGTCACTGGGTGAATTGCAATGTTCTTAACATGTTGGAGGTCAAACTGGAGGATCTATATGAAATATTACAGGTATTATCTGTAATATAGGAGCTATCTCAGGTGATGTTAGGACTCTAAGAGTCATCTGGTTTCCTTTCACAGCTGTGAAGTGAGTTAGGCAGCTGCACAAACAGCTGTTCATCCTGTCTAAGGTAGATGTCAGTGACAGAAAGAGTACATCACTCTTGGAGAATCAAACTGCCAGAACAAGGCAAAGACCACTCGAGCTTATACAACTTACTTTCAGATTAATGAAGTTATGTGTATTAAAACTGAGGCATGGAAAAATAAACTCATGTTGCCATCATTATTTTGTGATAAATTTGTTATGGATTATTAAAATTTTAATATGTATTTTGCTTCAATGCAATTTTGGAGATGCCCTGGAAGCAAAGGAATCATGAATTAAAAAGACCTGTACTCACTACATTCTGAAAAATGATTAAATGAAGAACCCAATAATTAGAAAACACTCTTGGAAAACTGTCAAAAAAAATATTACCCTGGATGTAGTCTGCTTTATATTAACAAAAATCCATTATATTTAGGTAGTGTAACAGTGAAAAACAGGCCTTGTTGCATTGCCACCTGATTTACTTATGTGCCAGTTCTGGATGATAAACAGGATTCTAGATGAAAACTAATCCACTCCAAATATATCCCTTCCTTATTGACTGCTTGCTCCAAGGAATGGAAATATGGATTGCTAAGTCCAAGTGATACAAAATGTGGCTGTTTTCTGGCTTACTCTGTGAGAAGGATTCCTTTCTAAAATGACCCAATGCACAAATAAATAGCTAATAGATAGCTAGGAAAATATGAGTCAATTATAAATCATAGCAGGGGATTACAATGCTTAAAACATGCTAAGTAATCAGTTCTCACACCACCTAGTGTTATGGAAAACTGTTCACAAATTCCAGTTGCCATGGTATTCTCAAAATATTCTAGCTTTCAGCAGGTTTTCAAAAAACCTGTTTCAAACCCAGATTTGAGTGTGTCCCCTCCTTATCAGCTTTGGACTCATTGGTCTGTCTCTTGCCTTGCACATGTCCTAGATTTGTCATGGGCTTAAAAGCAACTGATCCAAAAGAAGATAATCAGGTTACACAAAAAACCAGTATTTTTCTGAATATACTTTTATTGTTTCCTAAAGTTATTTCAATTAATATATTCTTCAAAGTATGTTGTCATATTTTTTAAATTATTCTTTCTGCTTTACAAGTCTGACCAAAAAAAAATATTGACAAATGAAAAATGATAGATCTTTTCAGTAGTATTTTATTTAATATACTCACACAGAATTTTTTGCCTTTACACTATGAAAACAAAGCAAATAGATGGGGTATCACAGAATCACTAAATATTCTGGGTTGGAAGGGACACAGGATCATCAAAGACCAGCTCCTGACCCTGCACATTACAGCCCCAAGAATCACACCACGTGCCTAGGAGTGTTGTCAAACACTTCTTGAACTCTGACAGGCTCAGTGCTGTGACCACCTCCCTGGGGAGCCTGTTCCAATGTGCAACTGCCCTCTGGGTGAACAACCTTTTACTAATATCCAACCTAAACCTTCCCTGACACAGCTTCAGGCCATTCCCTCAGGTCCTGTCACTGGTCACCACAGAGAAGAGATCAGTGCCTGCCCCTTCTCTTCTTCTCACAAGGAAGCTGTAACTGCAGCTACGTCTCTCCTCAGTCTCCTCTTCTCCAGGCTGAATAGTAGAGTAGAACTTGCTTATTGGCTTCTCTGCAAGGAAAGAGGTGAAAACAATGAACACAAGCACACAGGGACCTTAAGACCAAGGACCAAGGTTTTTTTGAGTTTTAAAGTTATGCCACCATTATTAGACTTAACCTGCTCTGTACATATGACCCTGATTTTACTGCAGTTACTTTTGCTATACAGGCAACTCTACTGCAAACCTCTTATGCAGTCAATAGGGAGCAAAAATGGTGAAAAGCAGTATTTAAAAAATTTGTGTGCTTTCTTCATGCACACTCACGTGAGAGGGCACTGAGGAGAGCATCCCATACCATCTTTGTGTTTGTTTCCTGGAATCTATTTGGAGTGGTTTTAGTTGCTTCAAAAATACTTGCAGTTTTGATTTTAATAAGAAAAGGAATGCAATAAATATATTTTAAAAAAGCAGTGAAAACAAGAAACTTTTCCTGTCCACCTGATTTCATGGCGACCTTAGGTATTTAATGGCAAAAAAACCACAAATGGACATATTATTTATATAAATGCTAGAGCTTTTAAAACATGTGCAAGTGTAAATAGGGCTGCAGTCTGGTCCTGTAATACATTTAGCACAATAGAAATATGTTGTAGGGCATCCCAGAACCAGTTTCTGCTTGCATCTTCTCTACTGCCTAAAATGTGAGAGCCTAGGACACCTTCAGTTTCTATGCTAGAGTAAATGTTTTCCCTTCTACTGCTTCAGAGTAAGACTCAGAAACTAAAGAGGTTCTCGATGAATTCTTATTTTAGAGTGACATGGAAGAAGAGTGTTTGTAGTGATGGAATAATCAAACTCATTGCTGAGTAGCTTTACCTCAGAGATACAGGAGCAAAGGCAAAGAATTGAATTTAAGTCTTTCTGTTTTCAGGGTTAGGGGGACAAATGTACTTTCTCTTCTTTATTCTTTTACTCTGTGGCAGAGAGTTTACATTCTCTGGGCTGGAGATGACTGTTACCTTTATAGCTGGTGAAGGTCTAACAATAAATGGCTAGCAAAATAAAAGAAGTTACAAAGAAAAAATTTCCAAGAGCTACAAGGATACATACAACATCATGCAGTAGAAAGAGGGAACTACAGGTCTGAGACTTCCTGGTTCAGTCAGGAAATTCTCTCCCAAAATTTATTAAAGGTTTTTCACGATGTTCGGACATAACCACAGCAGCTCCTTCCATTGTTTGTTTGCATGAGAGCAGGTTGACAACAATCCTACAACTTTTAAGAAAAATGGCCAGGTTATGTTTAGAAGTACCTGAAATAACCATGAACATACCTCTGCTCTCAGGTTATAATAAAACTAGGGCTGTGTAATGACCGTGTGGTCAGAACAGGAAGGGGTAATTTTACTTGAAACCAGAGATGATCACCCCCAAATGACTCTTTATGACATTATGTTGATGCTAATTCTGGTAAATCCCAAAGTAAATAGTGAGGGAACTATGCTCAAATTGTCATCAGTTGACTGTTGCTTATTTAAACTGCAAAACAGGTAAACTTCAAATTATATTACTCCAAAGGGTCATTCAAAATATAATGTTAGATAATGCTCACTTTTCTGAGTTACTGAGTCTCTGTTATGACTACTGTAATATACTTGTAAGAAATAAATGTTTCACCTTAAAGCATGAATACTCATAGACAGTACATCTGCATTGCATCCACTTTGAGTAAAGCCATTGTGCACATGGTGTTGGCAGATTGCATGAATCACACAGGTCAGTTACTGTTCTCTGACAAGATGTTTTATGTCTGTAACCATCGTAGTAGGAAACGTAAAGCTGATGATCCTAGGAGTTCAAAAATCCCATAATATTTTATTTTAATTTACTTAATGTCTTAATCCTTTAAGTCTCAAGATTATTTCAGATTATTTTTCTGCCTTTCTAAAATGCTCCATTGTTTCTTGAGCAGGTATATACCTTCCAGATAATTGAAATTAAAATTCAGTTAGAAAGAACAGAAATAGAAGTTGTTTGAATTTTAGCTTCAAGAATATATCATTACTCTTAGTATCACTTTTGGAGCCAGGAGGCTAAATCTATTTGTATGAAAAATGTGACTAACACTGAAAAATAATTCATAACATCTGTGACTTGCAATATCTGTTATACTCCAAAATATGTGTTCACTACACACAATGGGCTGAAATGGAAAAGAGCAGTTAAAGCAAGGCACTCATTTTTAAACATTAGTTAGAGCATTTATGTGTGGTTTTGTTTCTAGTTTGTTGGATGGTTGTTTTTTTTGGTTTTTTTTTTTTGTTTTTTTTTTTTTTTTTTTTTTTTTTTTTTTTTTTTTGTGGTGTTCCTCACTCTATTCTGGGAAGCAATGTCATAAATGTTTGGGGAAAAACCCTCCAGTGTAGTAACCAGTCAGTAGGCCTACCATTGTGAGAGGCCACCTCAGCAGGGAATTAAGTTTGTTTTCTTGTTCTTTCCCATGGGAAGGGTCAGACAGATACAAAAATATTTATCTGTGATAAAAATAAGTCCAAAATGGATCTTAATAGAATATCAGTCTTACAGACTGCAGAACAGAAAAAAAGTGATTATAAATCACATTTAAGGGGTGTTTTAAGAGACTTATGCATTCAGTAATGGGTTTTTTATATCTCTTAGGAAAATATTACTGCTGATTTCATAGCAAGAGAGGAGAAGGTGGAGAACAAACTTTTAATTTGAAAGTGGGAGAAAGAAGGAGGCTGTGGATACTTCTGTGTAGAAAAAGACAGTGGTTTCTTATATTATGGATGGTAGGATGCAAGTAATGAAATTATTCCTATTTGCAAATCTTCCACAATAGAGAACAAATTTCCAGTAAATACTGTAACAAAAAGCCTGGGAAAGTGTCAGTAAACTTTTCTAAGTCAAAGCATTCAAAGCAGTTCCTTGCCATTCTTCCAGAAAGCACTCCTTGGATCCTGTTATTTTTCCGTGATTAAGTATCCTGACCCTGTAAACTTGCCATTCGCCTCATTTGCCCCAGAGTCCACTAAGGGCATTGCTAAGATCATTCACCCCTGGGAGGATTGCTGTCTGTCAGTGGGATGCAGCAGAGCTGGGCTTGGAGCAAGGGAGAGCACACAGCAGTGTGCACAAGGCAGCCCAGGCAGCTGCTGAAGAGGCTGCCTCCACTGGGAGTGCAGCCACTGATGATCACAGATGGGAAATACATGTAGCTCAGTCCAAATTCCTCAGCTGGCGGCAGCTGTTTGTGGAAACTGAGGGAGTCTCTAGAAGAGCCCCATTTTATGGCCTCTGTGATAATAATCATAAGTGTTGCAATGTAATAACACACGTATCTGAGCTACAGCATGCAAATGTCTCTCTGCCTTTTGGCCCCTGTTCTCCAGCTGAGGAAGTGAAGGTTTCCTCAGAGGAATAAATCCCATCTCTACTGCTTGTAAAATGGATAGGTGGAGGAAAAATCTCCCCAAATACCCCAAACACACACAAAAGTCAAACCACATGCACTGTTGCATTGTAAAAAAATGTTTGTAATTGGCACTGTTCACATATTTTTTATTTTGATGTTGTGGTCTCAGTGTGGCAAGGATGTAATTCTCAGGAAACTGTCCTCATCTCTGGGCTACAGACTCAGACTTCCATTTGCTTAGTCTCCCTCACTGGCCCCATAAATCTTGCATTCCTTTTCTGCATAGTAGTATAGCTTCAGCAGAAATGTGGCTCCATGCCAAGGTACAGACTAACTTGTGGCTCTCACTGCTGAGCAGCTGGAGCAGTGGGCTGAAACCTCTTCATAGCAAGGTGGGTCCAAAATCCATCCTTCTCCTTCGGGTTAAACAATTCCACAGCCATTTCATCACAGCTCCTGTAGCTGAGCAGGTTATTCCCTCAGCTGCAAAAATAATAAAGCCTGTTGTGTGTACCAAACCCCATAACCTCCCTTACTCCTCACACTATTCTCAAATGCTTTCTACATCTCCTACACCTGTTTGTCCGGCTAAACAGCAGCATGTGCTAGTTGGGCTGGTGCAGTGCTACACAGGAGATCGCTAACCATTGATTGATTCTCTCTCAGGGACCGGATAAGGGAGGATTTATGCCAGTCTTGGCTCTTCTCTGCCTAATTTCTGGTCTCATAAAATCTCCAGACCCATCAGTCTCCTGTCCACTCCAGGAGGTGAGGCAATCACAGCGAAAGAGCCAGACACTGCAATTTGCTTAAGACATTATAAGAAAAGGCTACCGTCCACAAGGATGCCATCCCACAGAGCCAAGCTTGATTTCTGCAGTTACTTTCTCCATCCTCCCACTAAGGAGGGATTTCTGATCCATGTAACCTCTCCTCAACAAAGGTGATTCTGGATGAGCCTTTCACGTGTGGACCCTTGTCCGCATGAAAGAAATACATTAATGATTCAACTTTGTTGGATTTTTTGAACACATTTTTATTGTGTTTGTTATTTCAAATACCTGTGATGCAGTGACTAACTGTAAGAAAAATTAGGAATACTTCTGCAGGGGATAATAAAAGTTCAGCTTATCCTGACTACCAAAGAGAAATATCCAAGCTTGCTTATATACCTTTTTCTTTCCATTTTGTAGTCCTTTAGCCTATTCTGTTTTAACGTGTTTTAATGTGCATGCATTTTTAGACACATATATGTACACTCGTGGGAATAGTTGATTGTTACAGGTTGATAATTTAAAACAGTAGGAAATTTCTATTTCTAAAAATCCACATAGGATAATACAGTTCTGACCTGTAATACAGGAACTGATAACTGTTCAGCTTCTATCAGGAAGCCATGATTTCTCCCAAAGAAATATTTTAACGCAAATCAAAATGATATTTTGACTAAGATACATGAACTGGTTAATTAAGTTTCTTCTATTTCCAGAATTTTTAAGTGGGTTTACACTGTAAACAAGGATTTTGGAAGGGTGGAGCTATACTTTTTCTACTTATTTGTGAATAAATAGAACTTTTTAAAGTGTATTTACTAACTTAAATAACTGACTTAGTTTTATTCAACCAAAATAAATAAAGACATATGTGGTTTCAATTTAACATATGTGGGAAAGGCAAAAGGATCAAAATTTTTCAGAAGTTCTAAGTTAATTTTAGGAACCAGGGGCCTGAAATATTTCCAGGGAACTGAATACCAAACTGTGTAGCACTGATTATTCACATAAAAATGCAGACTTCTATGAGAGGTTTTCATATGGCTTTTTAAGAAGCAAGATATAATGTAAAGAAAGAATCACAGCCAAGGGCTGGAGTACGCTGTTCTTAAAATGGTTGAGAGGTGGCTCAATTGACATTTTCCAACAGCAGTTCCCCATTTGGTTTGTATTACATAAATTTCACTGGAAGGAATTTGTAGGGGGATGTGTGGTCATACTGTACAACATGGCTTCAGAAGTGTGTGGGCATCACTTGAGTTTCTCAGAAATGAGTACTAAGCACAGCCCACAGTTCCCCTCTAAACTTCTGTCTCCCAGAGAGAAGAATAGAAAAATCCTTCTGAGATATAATAGTCCTAACCCAAGAGGCAAAAACCATGTGAGATTCTATTGGGATTACAATTTTCTGCATTGAATTTAAATTCTGTCACTCTGTCATGTCAGTTCAGGCTCCCCCACTCATCTGAACTAGCTATCTGTTGATCTGTCCTGACCAGAAAAGTTAGAAGGTTTGCTCTCCAGGATGAGAGCCTTCAGCACAGAAACTAGCGTGCACTACTACACCGATGCTTCTCCTACACATTGTCTGTCAGGAGATACATCATATAGAGACCTGAACCTGCAAGCTGAAACACAAGCCAATGTAGATGTGCATCCAGTCCACTCCTCAAACTCAGCTTAGTCCTGAATTATTTAAATCCTGATTTTACAAGGCAGTGTCCAGATTCACCCAATTATAAACCCTTCATCTGTTGGAGAGCTCCCATTGATGTAGCTTTCAGCTGGAGGATGTACTAAACTGCTTACTGATAACACAAGGTCTCTCCAGCAGTTGGTGTGCATCCTGTACTCCTCTATGCTTTGCTCTTCAAAACTCACACAAGTCAAGAAAAAAAAGAAAAATCAAATATAATGTTTATAGCTGGTTTTGTAAACAGTTTAAAAAACAGATTCAGGAAATGCATAGCAGAGTATACATGAGATAGGTAATAAGTTTAACACTTGAAGTGATGACAACTACACTCTGCATGCAGAGCTAATTATTGTATTGCACATCCTTCTAGTTGCTAGTACAAGACAGGAAAATGAGTTTATAAATAATCTTTACAAATAGATATTTGATTATTAAATTTTTCTTATCTTTATAATATGAAACATTTAAAGTTTAGCTTCATTGCTTTCAGAAATTATCAGTTCTACCATATTCCTGGGTAACACTTAAGTTTTTAGAAGCTGACACATGAAGCTGGAAAAGTGCAATCGTAAATTTAGTTTGAAGTTTAGTCTCTGGTAAATTATCCCTTCAGTGGCAATACAAGTATTCTCCAAGAGTTCTTACAAAATATGTTCCAAGGGCATCACATAAAGTATAGCTGTGTAGCTCTTATGCCCTATTGTCTGCCATAAACACTTATTAGAGATACCAGTCTACTAATATGAAGGTACTGACAAACAGAATATACTAATATTACTTTGAATACAAATAATTATACCCTTGTGGTTTTGTATTTGTATGTGAAAAATGTTACAGAAGTTGCTAGACTGTAAGAACTTATAAACAAACTATGGTCTTGGAAAAGTAATGCTTTTCAGGTAAGAATTTTTAGTTGCTGATACCATTCCTGTTCACTGAAGATAGAAACTGTCCAAAGTCAACCAACATACAAATTATATAGTATCACATTTTTATATATTTGGAACTCTAGTGCTACAATTCTGAAGGTAATACGGGTTTTGCAACTGCTGCAGTAAAAATGAAGTCCATGCCTGAATCAAGAAAGGTTTAGTAATATGAAGAATCTTAATCTGTATCGAATACTTATAAAAATAATGGCCAGACTTTGGGAATGAAGATCTGGGGAAGGGCTCTCCCCCCGTGGGCGTGCCCTTCCAACCTGCACAGTGGATTTTTTAGGTGAGGCACAGCGTGCGCAGAACTGGCCCCACTGTTGAAGTCCTAAGGTTCATTTGCCACGGCCGAGTGAGGTGGGACAGTGACAGTGAAATCCTCGGGACTGTCTACAGCACCTGGTACTAACCGGGGCTGACCCTGCTGAGCATCCGAGATCTGACGGGATCGGATGGGCAGGGAGGCATTTAACTGCCCAGGGGACAGTCCCTACTGAGGACTCAAACTCGGGCCCTTGGGATTCAGAGTCCAGAATGCTAACCATTATGCCACGGGACCGCCATCAAATACTTATGCACTGAATATCAGGAAAGTAAACAAGACAAGATGTGAGTTTTGGCTCTTGTCAGTTTATGAAGCTTTTACTAATTCATCCAAAGCTGGATGATTTTGCTTTTTAAAACTCTTGAATTCTGGTATGATTAAAACTCAGATAATTTATATTGCACTGAATTTTAATAAAAATCTGATCCAAATATTTTATTTTTTTAATTTAATTAGATAGAGAATTTATAGGTGGGAAAATAAATTTGAAAGGTGTCCAGGATCTTTTTTAAATTCAGACACCCAACTTTCTTAATGATAAGACAACAGAATATTTTCTATCATCATCATGGCTAGGCTTCGCGAACAAAGATTTGGGAATATGTTCTATACAGATTAATATTATCACTTCAAAAGTAAGATTAAAAGAAGTAAACACTTTTCAAAAGTTTAGGTCTCCTGCTCCCATAAATAATTTAAAACACAATGTTGTTTCCAGAATTTACTAAGCACAAAACAGCAGTAACAAATACCAGTGAGGTCTCTGAGATGCTCGTCATTTTGGAAGATTAACACCAGGTGTCAAAAGATGGATTGGAGGCCTCATCTGCATGCAGATATTTTTAAGAATATGGCCAAATCTCTAGTGAATTCTTAGGACATCATTAATTGTAGAATCTCTAGAGTTTACAGTAGAGTTTTAGAGTAGTAGCTATAGAATCATGCTCTTTTTGTAGGTTAAAAACATTAAATACAGTACCAAATCATTCCTTCTTTTTCATGGTTTGCATAATCCTTCCAAATAAGAGCCTATGATATCTTTACTTTGTAGATATACATATATATTCTAAAATAGGATTGAAAGAGAAGGGCTTTTGCTTAACATAGAACTTTGACAGAGAAACCTACATTCTATGTGTGAAAACATATTTTTGATGAATGTCAACAAAATCATAGAATTGTTGAGTTTGGACATCAACTCTTGAGATCATCTACTCCACCCCCTGCTTAGGGGGATTTCTTAGGGCTGTGTCCAGGCAACTTTAGAGTATTCCCAAGGATGGAGTCTCGCAGCCATTGTGGGCAAAGCGTATCTTAACTCTGGGATGCATAATCTCACTGTGTTTTCTATTCCATGCTTGAGATTGAAATATATAGGTTTGAAAATATAATATATACAGGCATATATCTTTCATCTGAGAAGAATATCATGGAGTCTACCATGATAGACAATGGCAATACTTGCAGAGAGATCTCTCCACAGCTTCAGGAATACTAGTTAGAACCTTTACTGGTTCTGCCCAAAGAAGGACACATGTTAGATGCCCATATAGAGACTTTATTAATGTCTATAAATTTTTCCCTACCAACTAACCATTTAGAATTTCATGTTCTGTTAAAAAAAAAAAAAACAAAAACAAAAACAAAAAACAAACTGGTTAGGAAAGAACATTTTAATTTTGTGGTAAATCTGAATGACCATAAAAGATTTGTTTTATTCCAAGTCACAGTATGAAAGGAAAGCTGGGTAAAGCAAGTGTTATTTAACACTAAATAATTTCATTTCCATGACTTCATCAGACTTACATATCAGCTATTCAGAAAATAGTCCCAGAGAGAGTCTTTAATTTAAACTGTCTGATGTTCTTTTGGCAGTTGTAGTGAAACCAAGCGATTTGTTCTCCAGAAAACCTGGACACAGTTTCAGTCCAAAAAAAAGGAGGGAGGTGGATTTTTTTTTTGTTTTGTTTTGTTATGTTTTTAAGGTGGACTGTACTGCAATTTACTCAGTTACTGCCAAACAAACAATACTTTTTCTGGAAATGATTATAATTAACTAAGGTAGTTCTTTCAAAAAGCTTCGTACCTCTTAAATAACAGGAAATGTTCTCTGTCCACAAAAGCTTGCACAGAGTGAAATTAATAAATACCATATCTGTTTCCAAAAGAAATTTTTATTCACACAGTTCAGTGGAATTAAACAAGTTAGAAATAATTTTCCCAAACTAAATGTTTTACTTCAGGCTAAAACTCATATATTCTCAGAAAAGACATAATGGAAAAGTTAATAAGTAAATTTTGGGTTTACTTAGTAAAACAAAACTCTCTTTGACTGGTTGGAGAGAGAAACACTTTCTTCAGATAAGTCTTCATAAACTTCTTCCGGAAATGAGTTCTAGAAATGGTGTTTATTGAAAGAAAAGTGCTACTAAGAAAAGTACTGTCCCCTATTTAAGTTTCTTTCAAAGTCAATTTTCTGTTCTTTTCACTGTTGTTAGGTCTGGAAAAAGTGCCAAGAGACCTTCCTCCGGACACAACTCTGCTAGACTTACAGAACAACAAAATCACTGAAATTAAAGAAGGAGATTTCAAGAACCTGAAGAATCTTCATGTAAGTGTCTAAGTGAACTGGCATTTGCCAACAAAAATGGGGAGAAAATGTGGTTTTGCCCTGGTACTGCAGTTTTTAAGGAAAACTGATGAAATACTCTGATCTTCCTCCACCAGCCCAGCCTATTTGTTTCTTTTCCCATTCCTCTCCTGCAAATTCCCTTTCTGTACAACAGAAGCGTTTTGTCCTTTTTTTCAGCAAATCATACTTGTCTCCTGTCCATTCACTCTTCTCATCTCCATCATAATTTCTCTCACCTATTTATGTTTTCAGTCTCTTTGGCATAGTCACTTGGTTATTTCTGTATCAACACTGCTCCCTCACTCATTGCTGTATTCCTTCTCCTCCCACCTCTGAGCTCACAGAGATTTGAGTGTGCCATGTTTGTCAGCAGATTTTCTGTACAAATTTTAGTTCAAAATTTTTTTCCAAATCACTCTTCTGCCCTCTGAACTACAGTAAAATTGTGGTTTTGCAATAAAATGCTCATAGGAAAGCTCCATCCTCATCCTCCTTTACTTGCCAGTCACCCAACACTGCTGTCTGGTTTGCTCTTTGCTGAAATATTTTCCTTCCTGCTTTCTGTGACTGCTTCATTTTTTCTGGTTCACCTCTTCTTTTCCAAGTTTCCATCAGACAGCTACCTTCTTCTGTTTCTAAATTTCTTTTGCTCTGAGGTTCTCCTCCCTGTCTATAGTTTTTATCAACATCTTTTATTGAAATATTTTTCTTTACAGAGCAAAAAAAGTCTGTTCTCTGCCTTTGAAAGTAATACCCTAACTCAGGAAAATGTCTGAAAATATTATTTTCCCAGATTTTCAATGATTCAATTTGTTCTGTGCATTATTCCATTTGATCCTTTATTATTATAAAGTTGTCTTAGCTTTCCTGGCTCTTCATAGCTGTATTCTGTTCTGTTCTGTTCTGTTCTGTTCTATTCTATTCTATTCTATTGTATTCTATTCTATTCTTTCACAAACAAGAAGCCAAGTTCCATTTTTTATCCACTACTGGTGCCAATATCAATAAAGTAAGTACTGTTTTCAACAAAAATCTGCATTCAGCCCTGCATACTTGGAAAAAAATCCTATAAATATTTGCCTCCTTAATTTTTTCCAAAGTTCCTCTTAACTTTTTTTTTTCAGTGCAACATCTAGAAGATAATTTTTAAAATATTTCTAGGAATAGGCACAATGCCAGTCTGTCCACAGGGAAGGGATCAGCATGACTGAATCATGATGAAGTTCATGTCATCTAATTTTAGCATAGGTGTCTATACTTGATCTAGTTACATAGATAACCTCTAAAGTAAAAAAAAAAAATAAAAAGAAACACATGCTTTTACATCACATTTCATTAGGCTGGGTTAGAGAATGAGATGACTTATTCCCCAGAATTTGTTTTCAGTTGCTCTCCTTGGCTACTGAACAGATTTGACACCCTAATTCCTGCCCATTTGTTTTGGTTTTCTTCCACCTTGGAAAGAAGTCCTGTGTTTTCAGTGAAGATTACCTACAAAGTGCTAAAAAAGACAGAAGTCTTACCAGTGAAATAAATCTTCTAACAACCCTTTCTCATGACACTATATTAAACGAGTCAGAGCATGGTATTGCAGGTGAAAATCAGTGCTCCCAGTGACTATGACTCCTACCCACTTGGCACCCAGCTCAGGTTTCAGTTACACATCCTGCTGTGAGTTAAGCCATTGTGAACTATTTTATCTCACTGAAGTTGACTCAAAGGGATTTCCCTTTTTTTCTGTCTTCTTTTCTTTTTAATTTTTAGTTTATTGCAACAGATACAATTTAATAGTGAATTAAATAGTTAACTCTTCAGGAAAGAGATTTTTTTTTTTTTGCTTATTCCCGAAAGCACCCAGTACATGCTTAGGGACAACTGGAAATCATACAGAAAACTGACATTAACAAAAGTTTTATCAAATAACCTTCAAAACTGCAATTTTCCTGGATTTACTCAAGAATAAATAATGATTTTCTCAAGGTGTCCTTCCAACCAAAAGCATTCAATGATTCTATGACTCTATGGTCTCCTCCCTAAAATAATAATTTAGTCATGCAGTACATTTATGTAACTAGGCACCATATTTGCTCTCAGCAGGAATATGCCTGTGTAACAGCTGGAAACAATTCCCATTCCCCAACTTTCAACTAAATATTCTTGAGTGATAGTGAAAGGGAACTGTTTTTAGAAAATAAAACTCAAAAGCGTTGTTGTTGACAGACCACCATTGCCACTTTTGTTTTAAGGAGAGATGTGTTTGTGATTATCTATCTATCTATCTATCTATCTATCTATCTATCTATCTATCTATCTATCTATCTATCTATCTATCTATCTATCTCTGTGTCTATAATCTATATAATGTATGTGCTTTTGAATTGTCTTTCCTGATAAACATTGCTTGAGTTAATGTCACACTGATGTTCAAAAATTCAAAATTTTCTAAGACATTATTAAACCTTCTTGTATTCTACTAAAATAGGAAGATTTACAAAAGTTGTCAGTACTATTTTTCCAAAATCTAAAAAAACTGGAGTGAACTTCTTTCATGAAATGATCACTTAATGGAACAATTCCTTAAAGCCCAGTTTTCACAGATCTTGAAAAAGAATGGACAGTATATACAGTTTATTCCATTTGAATAATCCTTTTAAATACCTTCCTGATACCTACAGATGTCACAAACCACAGTTATAACAGTTTCATAAGAGATTTTCATGAACAAGCTGGATTGAACCTAAGGTTCAACCTATACTAAAACCCAGAATATTTAACAAGAGAAAGGATTTACCTATAACTTGCCCAATGCTCTTTCAGCACAAAAATAACTGCTTATGTTCTGTACAGTACATAGCAAGAGAGATGAAAGATAAATTAGAATCTACAAAAATATTCTTTGTATTGAAAATTTTCCTAAGTAGATAAAAGAGAACTTAAAATTTGTAGTTGTGGAAATAAGGCAAGCAATAAGAAACGATGCAACTAAGGAAATGTTTACCTGCAAATAATACATTCCTGCCAGGAAACACCAGAGTCAACAGTTATAGTGTGCTTGATATTTTTAAATTATCCAAGAAAAAGTGGCTAAACTATTAATGTTGTACAAAACTCAATGAGACTTCACTCTATTTAAAATTGAGAGATAAGATTTATTTTCCTTTTTTTGCCAGGGAACTTGAGAGAATAGGGCATTGAAGACAGCCTTTTTTAAAGGTGGAGGACTAAGTTTTGTGGTTTCAGAAAACTGTCTTATATTATGTAAAAAACTTGCTTATGACTTAGACCTGTGGCAAAAATATCAGACAGACGCTATTGGAAAAGCCAGGAAAAAAGTCTTCTATTTCTATGAAACTGACAGAATTTTCCAGGCAGACTGACATTTCTGGATGGAATTCAGTACTTTGACCCCATGGACACAATAAAGAATCCAAAATACTACTTGAGTATTTTCCTCATGTAGAGTAAAGGAGGAGTCTACACAAACAGCACACGGAGTTGCCTGCTGTGTGGCAAAGCCAAAGCAAACCAGCATAATGCCTGGCACTTGGAAAAGGAGGTAAAAGAAAAGCTGTGTATTAGATCACTATGAGAAGAGCACAAACAACAGAATAGTGACTGCATGGTTTTCCAACAGGAATTTTTCAATGGCACAGTGTTAGTATAGCTAAAAAAATTGAGTGCACTATTGGCCTGAAATCAAATGGATTATTACTTAATTGAAGCTGGCAGAACTATGCAAATGTGTTGTGCATACAACAGTGTTAAAACCAATTTTATTTAAAATGAAGGAAAAGACCAAAGAGATAGAAGATTTAAGCTTGGAATTTAAGGTTATGACCGTATCCACTCCAAGGAATTATCAACACTAAATGTGGTAGTAGTATCAACATAATTTGTAGTAGCAGCAAATGTGAAAATAATGTATTGTATTAAAAAAGTTTTGTGCCATCTTTAAAAAAAAAAAAAAAAAAGTAAGTGAAAAGTCCAGGGATACATCTTCCAGGGATACAGAAAAGCTCTTAAGAGATTAAAAAAAACCAAAAAAACTAATGGAATAATCCAGTCTTCTGATGACTCATTACAGCTTCAGTTCCCTTTTCCCAGGCATAAAGAGAAGTTAAGTGAACACAATACTTTGTAAATCACAGAATGAAGACTCAGTAATCACCATCATACTGTAAAAAACCACAGACAGGTATTTGTGTCCAGGGTCTACCTCTGAACTCAATTCCTATTAGCATCAATGGCAGACATTCTTAACAGGACTGAGAGATGCCTATTTTAAATTGGACTTTTTTTTCTCCAATTGGTGTAGCTGTAGGTTTTCAACAAATATTCTGAGAGGGAAAAAAGTCTTTCTGGAATATAGCACTCCCTTAGAGAGTTTTCCTTTCCTCAGACTCTCCTTTGCATTATGCTTAACACACTGTGAGATTTTCCACTGAAACAAGCATACAGAGCACCACATGCACATACAACATTTTTCCTGTGCAGGGGATAAAGATCTTTTTGTGTGAGAAAAACAGCAGGACAAAATACTTTGAGGTCCTTGACGTTCTGGAGAGAGTCTGTGTACAAAGCTAATGAAAAAAGGAAACTTTTATAGAATAAAACAATTAAATAATCAAATCAATTGTGATAAATTTAATTAATGACAAAAATTCTTGTCATAGTAGACAAGACCAGGACTGAAAGAAAAAGGAAAATGTAGAGCCAGCTGCTCCCTCATCATCTGTGCAAGTAGTGATGCATGAAAGTTACCAGTGAGAGCTCAAAGGCCAGGCAAACTAGATCTGAGCAGGCTCATTGGCTTTGTGAGAATATTCAACAAGGTGCTGTGTATGTGATCAAACTGCTTTCCACAAGCTTCTTTTGTTTGTTACTGACAGGTAGTGGTTTCAGTGGTTTCCCATCTTCTTCCTTCATAGTTCATTCTTGTCTTCCCTATTGCTTCTGTGTCATCCCTTTTTCCTTGCCTATCTTAGCTATGTCCACTTGATCCTAGGTTTAGACAATTAGAGAATAATGTCAAGTTCCGGAATTTTATTTTGCTGATTTTTGTTTTGTGCACTTCAGTTGTTTGTTTATTTTTTCCCCTTAAGCATACATACATTCCTAATATTTTGGCAGAAAGCCTTGACTGTATGTCCAGGTTATGAGTATGACTAAACAACTGAAAACGTATGGAAAACAAAAGGGACAAATTTTATTATTGTTTTTATTTAGATGCCTAGCTCCTGGGCTTACAGTTCTTAAGACATAACTGTTCCTAGCAGAACTGTAATAAAAACGAGGAAAATATGTGACACATAACCCAGGAAATTAAAGACATTCCATTGGGTAAGCGGATTGAGTTTTCAGTTTAAACCCTCAAGGATGCATGCATCATTGAAAAACTGATAGGTTATGTAAGAGTACCATCCCCCAACCGGCAAAACAGGTGTTTCACTATGTATTATGGCTGATAAGTTTGGTTATCATTTTGCAGTTCAATTCTGATTTCGTCAAGGCTCTCACTTGAAGCTATTCTAAATTAAACCCCTCAGGACAAAGTCCTGATATTCTAACATAATGAAATTACACACAGAAAAAATACAATACCCAGCTCTCCACCCCTTGACAGGGCAAAAATTGTACATTTTAGTAATTCCAAGAAGAACAACCTTATGCTAGTTCCAACATGACTGCCACACGCACCCTCTGCAGTTTATCAGGGTGTATTTTGACAAAAGCCTGCCAGCAAGGGTTCCAAATTTTTCCTAAATTGTGAATCCCCTTTTTTGTTTGGGGAATAAATATTTGAGGAAGAAACCATGTCAGAGGGAGCTAAATGGCCAGACTCCCACTGACTTCAACATAGCCAGCATCTATTCCTGTCATGAAGTGATTTTTATTTTTTTCCCTGACTACAGAAGTAACAGAGCTGTTTCAGTAAAAATCAAGTCATCTTCAGAGCAAAACTTGGATTTATTTTTTTTTCCTCTCTGAAGACCACTTTATCTGCAGGTCATGATAAGGTGCTGCAATATTAAAACAAAGTCAATGTTTACACATTGTATTATGATAAAGGAAACAGGCTTTATCCCAGGAAAATGAGGACGGAAGTTATGGGGTTTTTTTATCCATGGAGAACCGCTATGAAACTTCTAAGCCTAAGTGATGTATTAATATTTGATGTATTTATGCCTTTTTATTTCCTCTTTGTTCTGATGCCTTAAAGACTGAGGAGAAAAAACTCCAGGCCAATTTAGTAGGAGATAAGATAAGGAGAGCAGAATCTTCAATCAACCTCTAGGCTCCAGGAATACATATCCACAGGATCCCCCAAAATTCCCTGGTTCCAAGATTTTATAATATTGTCCATCCAATCCAATTCTGTTATTGCCTCTGGTCCTGCCCCATTCCGCCCCCAGCACACCCCTTCAGGAATTGAGTCTGGGAGTTCGGGACCCCTCTTTCATCGTCTTCGTCTTCCTCGCAGCAAGTTGGGTACTTGGAGGCCTTCCAAGGTTCCAGATTTGGAGGTTCTTCTGTCCATGTCTTTATCTTCTGGTGCAGGCCTCATGGTGCTTTTCTGCAATTCTACCTTGAAATGAAGACTAAACAGCTACTGGAGTTTTAAGGGATTGATATAGGATGGGGTTGGTATGTGTAAACATTAAGCTACTGAAGTTATTTTACTGGTACATTAAATCTACAATAACTTCTAAAATATATAAAATTAAAAATCAAAAAAAAAAATCAAAAAACCCTGAGACATCAGTTCCTTGCCTCTTTTTTTTACCTATGGTTATATATCTTTGCACCTGTATCAGGTCATGTTGTAAGCTGTACATTTGTATGCTCAGCCTTTTGTGTTGTGAATTGATGATGTGTTTCAAATTATTTTTTTGTTTTTGAGTACAATTATTTTAAGTGAAATATATTTTTTTCCTGCACTAAAACAGGAAGCTTGGAAGAAGGTAGATTTTCATATAAAAGTGTCAATTCCTGTTACTCTCTGTTCTACGCTGTCAAATTTCAGCCAAATCATTTCATACCATCAGCACTGCAAGTGATGTCTGTGACTAAGGGGTCCAGCATTCTGAGAACTTTATTTTTGGGAACTTTATATTTGAGAACCGTTACTTTTCTCTCCAAATACTTCTTGCCTGGTAGAAAAATTTCATACGTTCTTTAATACAATTAATAGAATGTCCCATCATGACGTCTGGTCCTTATTCAGGATAGCTAGTCCACGTGACTTGTTTTTGCCTAAGATCCATTCCTCAGTAACACCGCCTGCAGATGTTTTCCCTAGGTTTTTCTCCCCTAGTTCCTGTTTTCATTAAGCTCTAAAATCCCCTGAGTTTTTAATTTTATTTTATTTTGGTTTGGTTTAGCTTTTGTTACATGCAAACCATACGGGACGCATTCTCAGGAAAGTAAACAGCACTGCTCCAAGGCTAATAACTTAGTTCTTTAAGTCTTGCGTATAATAGAGTTATTGTGAAGTGGGAAAGGAATCCAGGGCTATGGCCTGCCAGGTGCTATACTGGTGTGTTAGCCTCATCATTTGTTGTTGCTCTGGGCAACAGTAAAACTTGTCTTGAAAATTCTGGTGTGGTTTATTTTTTCTTCTTTACAGCTTCACAGCAGTGTGGAAAAATAATGCAGGTTTAAAATACCAAGAGCAGGGACTTGCTGAGAGGTTCTAAGTGGGAAATGACATTCTGGTACAAAAATGTTGAAAACTTTGACTTATTATGCCTTCGCACATGTTCCCACTGTGAAATTAGTATTTTTAAGCATACTTTTGATAGGCACCATCATTTCTAAGCGAAAGACTCTCTGAGTGTTTGAATAAAACAACAGTTCTGTGTGTTTCCCCAAGATAACATTAACATATTCAGGAGAAAGCATTTGCAAAGTAGAATAGATTAATCCTAGGTAACTACATAACTTCTGAGTTTGGTCAGGGCTATCAGTCCAGATCTGAAGAGATGTAACATCCTCTTAATATCAGCTACTCAGAGAATGTTTACATTGCAGTGCCTAACTGAATGTATACCTACCTATTTCCATCAAGAAATATTTTGCACGAGATCATCTGTTGTGACAATCATAGTCCAAAGACTTTTATCTAAAAGGTAACAAAGTTAAATCAAAGGAAGAAAAAGAAAAAAAAAAAAAAAGAAAGAAAAAGAAAAGGCAGACTTTAAGCTGAAATAAATGACTAAGCAGTGCAAAGCAGGATGCAGGATAAAAATTTCAACTGCTCATGAGTCCAAACTCATTGAATGT
Source organism: Acropternis orthonyx (assembly GCA_035583155.1). NCBI lineage: Eukaryota > Metazoa > Chordata > Aves > Passeriformes > Rhinocryptidae > Acropternis > Acropternis orthonyx. The sequence goes on along the minus strand of JAWWEU010000040.1, from coordinate 43,430,282 downwards.
AGTCTTAGAGATCTATGAAAAAGAAATCTGAGGTGAAATTAAGAAAAAATATAATTAGCAGTAGCACACTCAATTATTGCAATAAAAACAGTGTAAGAGATTAATCTGCAAAATTCAAACTGTATCACTTTTAAATAACTGAAATGTTTGCTGTGTCCTAATACTGTACAGGTGGCTGTATTTCACTGTGGGCAGAACTACATCTGTATCACAATTCTGGCAAGGAAGAATCACGAAACCACACTTGCTGAGTACCCCATATGTTCTCATGTCAGTTCTTAGAACTCAGGCTCAAATAAAAGAGAGTTGGGGCCATGGCTTCCTCTGACCAATATATTTGTTTTGGGAGAGGCTTATTGCTAGGGAAATACTCTACTGAACTATGAGCGACCTCTTCTACCTCCTCTTGCATATTGTTATTTCTAGCTAGCATACAAAATTAAAACCAGATACATTCAGTTTCACATGTATTCAATGAAACCATGTACAGATCACACTACTTGCTTTGCTCAGGATAATCTGCGAGAGTCCATTAGGGGACAACCTCACATCAGGCACCATTTTAAACTATCTTCTCACTTCTCTTTCAGTTTTCATGACAGAGGTGCTGCCACAGATACTGATAGCCTTGTTTTTGTTTTAATACTTAACTGACTGTGGGATGAGTTGAATGCTCCATTTTCCTCCAAGAAACAGACTAAATTGTAATTCTGAAAATATTGAAAATGTATTAAAATGCTCTGAATGTTAACTACAGTATATGCAGCAACTTTTTTCTTCTGTTTCTGAAACTAGTATAAGGGAGGAAGTGAACAAAGATGGTCTATATCTATTCTCTAATAATCAATATAAGTAGATATATCTACATTTATATGGCTCATTCTACCTAATTCACTGTGCAAACATGCAGCACTGTTAAGTCTGTTAAGTAGACAGCAAAGAGATGGAATTATAAGAACCATACAAGTACGTATTACATGTGAAATACTTTCCATTATGTGTGTTATGTTCTGACAGTAATGGGACTTTCTTCTCCCTTTTTGTGCCATGGGTGATTATCAATAAGAGACTCAGCAGTAATGTAAGATTTCAGAGGCACGTGGAGACCACCTATTACAGGTAACAGAGCTTTCATGGAAGCCTTTGTCCCCTGGCTATATAGAGAGCTCTTTACTTAGAGTTACCCTGAGTCTAAATATCACAGTTCTGAGAACTAGCTTAGGTACCTGTGTGGAAGGCAAAGTGAGTATGGTACATGATCCCTAACTGCAGGACTTGGAGTATGATGCTTCAGATTGTTCCCCTTTCATAAAAAGTTATGTTTACCAAAAAAAAAAAAAAAAAAAATTGTGAGTTGCCTGGATTATTGATTAGAAGGAAAAAAAAAAAGTAAAAGGTCAAACTTAAAGCCATATGGTAAATTCTTGCCTAATAGTGTAATGAAAATAGCCTTTCTGAAGGGTAAACTAACCTTTCACAGATTGCAATTACTATGCTACACACACAGAGAAAATTCTCTTGTATAGTTTATGGAAAGGCCTGTTCCCGATGATTCATGTAAAGGGTTCCTTGGAAATGCAGAGATCCACAACCCTATTCTACTGGACTTGTTGCAGACATGATTTCCTCCACAACTAAGGCTTAATTCCTAAAATATTCCCTCTGTCCATTGTTATTTATATGCAACACCTTTCCCTTTCCCTCAACCCTAACCCTCATTCCTCCCCCTCCCTCTTTCCCTTCTCCTTCCCATCCCACTTTCCCTTTCTTTTCTCCTTCCACTTTGAAAAGTACAAAAATTCAGTTTAAAAGAAATATGTGTCACAAATTCAATTCCTATCTATAGCCACTTGAATATAAAAAAACCTCACACCAATGATGTTGAATTCATGTGAGTAAAACTGATGACAGAATCTGATCCAAAATAACTGAAAATAGTGATATCTGCTAGTATCACATAGAGGGTTAAGTACATCTAAGGCTTACAGGAGTCCTGGATAGAGGTAAGTACATTAGCTTTGTTTTACTCTTTTGGGAATAGAAACAGATTGGCCAGATGACTTTTGCAAGTTCTTACAATAAGTCATGAACAGTGGTAGAAAATACAATACAGGTCCAGACAGCTCTTAACTTTAAGCCCTAGACAACACATACTCCTTATCCTTGCTAATAGTTGACCTTCGAAGACACACTGGAAGCAGTAACCCTTTCCTTAAGGCTCGTATACATTGCCTGGATTGAATTTTTTTCCTAAATATTGAAATTTAAGTGCATTTTTGTTTCATTTTTTTTCTCTTTATTTTCAACGTATGCTATTCGCAAGGTTATTACCAGCTGTCTCTGAACAGCTAAGTTGGCAATATGCTCACTTTTAGTTTGGACTCCAAGCTGAGAAAAAACATGCTGCACCTCAAGCGTGTTTCTTGATTTCCTGGGAAGACAACTGGACCTGTAAACTGAAATTACTCCTTTTTAAGTGCTACTAAGAAATTGTGTGCAGAATGTGCCACTAAACAATCTGCCTTCAGTTTGGTCCCCAAAATTAGTAATCCAACATTCAGCTGATTTTTGGAATGGAAACTAGTAGTAGAACTCCTTGTACTGCAGGTTCAGGGGGAAGAACAAAATTTCCTGCAAAATTTCCAAAACATAAGGGCAAAAAAGAATGTGTGAATCATTTCAAAATTATTTCATCAAGGAATTGCAGAGTTAGGACAGGAAAACAATCCTTTTAAACTGAAGACAGTGCATTTGTTTCTTCAGGTTTTTTCACTCTCTGACTTGAAGTTAGAACCAAACCCCAAATATATTACTGATGCTTTCAGAAGTGGTTGACTGACAGTATCTTGCCACTTGCAGAAAATGATTGTTATTGCCTAAGGGAAACTGAAGTGTTGTCCAGATAGAGACATGAAAATTAAGCAATTTACAAACAGTGGTCTAGATACTGGTTTTGGATCAAACTCGTTTTATGTAATGAATCCTACTCAAAGCCAGCAGAAAAGATTTAATCTTATTAGGACAATTTCTTGATAAATTGTACTGTTTTAAATTGCAAATGATGGTGTTAAAATGAGGAGTGACTTCAAGCAATGTAGTGAAAAACTGTTAGCAAAATGAAAGCTCAGTAAATGGCTCCAATAGCTGCTGTCACAGTTCTATATGGACACAATGAACAAGGAAGAAAATAGCCTTTCTACTTCTTCTCTTGATAGATGTAGTGATTAGAAAGATTGTATATTAATGAAATACATTTATTATGTTTTATTTTGGTGAGCAAATATTTTTTTCTCTGTCTAATATTCTTTCTTATCTCTTTCTACCTTTTTTTTTTTTTAACATTTATTTTATTTTTCTTTTGGGCCTGTAAACTCATAAATAAAACTCATTTCTGTCAGCAGGCATTCATTTGGACATCTCCTTAATACGTTTCACATTCATTATAACTTTTTTCCTTCTAAAAGCCAAAAAAGTTCCATTTACTCTACATTCCATAATCTGTTAGCCTTTTGCAGGTTTTGATGTTAGAGAAAGGTCTTAAAAATGGGTTATTACTAATCTCTGAACAAAATTACTGAAGTTACCTTAGCAGACCATGACCTGCTAAATGGTGAACTAATTTAATTGCCCTCTTTCACTGACTAGAAATTCAACATCCTTGCGAACAGGTTTCCTTTTTCCTTTTACTTTGTACTCAGGGGGGCCAGGTGGGGCTCAGCATAGGGGCTGACGAACAC
>JAWWEU010000040.1:43393952-43426445 GCA_035583155.1 Acropternis orthonyx | reverse complement strand
AAAAAAAAAAAAAAAAAAAAAAAAAAAAAAAAAAAAAAAAAAAAAAAAAAATTGTTATCAGACAGAAAGCTAGGAAATGCAGTCTTATAAAACCAAGCGGAAAGAGGTGATGTTATGTATATTTTTATTAAGCTAGGCTGTGCCTTCACTGCACTGAGTCATAGAATTTCCTATTCAGGAGAAACTGGTTAGAATGATTGTGTGATGATGGCTAAAGCATAAAAGTACCCCCAGAATAAACAAAATGAGAAACAAAAGCACCCCCAAAATAATAATGATTATATTAGGCCTTTGTGATTGTCTTGTTTTCCACAGCTTTCAAATGGAAGGATTGTACTCATTCTTGGGCATAAATTAGGGATGGTAACAGAAGCTGCATGTAGTCTCAGCAATGAAATAACAGTCGTATTTGTTCTGTAGGACTTGTTTATCTTTCACTGTTTCAGAAGTTTATGATCTGGATTTTTAGTACTACATGGCATTTTCTTCAGCTCACTAAACTGGCCACCAGAAGACATCAAAAGGCTCTAGAAAATAATAATTTTTAAATGTTTCATTCCTAAAATAATTTGCTTTGTGATCATCTGGGATCTCCTTTATTATTACTCCACAGGCACTGATCCTTGTTAACAACAAAATCAGCAAAATAAGCCCATTAGCTTTTGCTCCTCTGAAGAAACTGGAAAGACTTTACCTGTCCAAGAACAACCTGAAGGAACTCCCGGAAAATATGCCAAAGTCTCTTCAGGAGATACGGGCTCATGAGAACGAGATCTCCAAGTTGAGGAAAGCTGTCTTTAACGGACTGAATCAAGTGATTGTCTTAGGTATGAGCATGAGAAATTATAGCAAAAGCAACTCAGTGTTTTTTCAAGAGGTTGCTTTTAGTTCAATGAGTGGTTTTATGTAGAAAGCCAAGAAATACTCCAATAAATTGTACCTCCAAATTAGTTTTGACCAGAAGAATATAGGTACCTACAATGCAGCACAGCTCATGACCGTGTTTTGTTGGCAGAACTAGGCACCAATCCAATCAAGAGTTCAGGCATTGAAAATGGAGCTTTTCAAGGGATGAAGAGGCTCTCCTACATCCGTATTGCGGACACCAACATTACTAGCATCCCGAAAGGTAAGAAATTCAATTAATATTTCAGAGATTTGCATACGTATAATACAGTGACTTCTAGTCAGCTGGGAAAAAAAAATGTTATGAAAGCTTTTTGAGTCAGTCCTTAGAGTATACATTACTTGACTACATTTTTTGATCAGTTGACTCATTAGTTTGGTAAATGTTGGCTTTTTGTTATGAGAAGTTCCACTAGAGGTGAACAGTAAGAAGTAAGCCATTTTTATGTTATTTGGCTTTTCTTGCCTCATACCTGAAATATAAAGTGGAAAAATGATTTCAACCTCCAACGGTGGTTATTGAGCCTGATCAACATTACACAGATGTGGAGTCATGTAGAATTAACAAGTATAAAATCAGGCCTCCACAAGTCTGTGGGTTTGAAGCCAAAAATACTGTCCCTATACAAAACAGAAATGTTTACTATTTTTAAAAGTACTTAATTACAAAATGATACAAAATAAGAATAACTTCATTGTGATTTATTCAAAACAAAACAAACAAACCAGAATGGTTCCAATCCAGAGCAAATTAGATTCAGTTTATTCATACTTCAAGCAAGAGATAATTTTGAAATGGCTGAAAACTTTTTGAAAGTTAATACTGGTTGTTATTTTTTTCTTCCCACATTTCCTGTTTTAAATGTTCCCTTGAGGGACCTCAGATAGGTAAAATGTGTTTCTCCCCTTTTTTTTTTCCACGATAAACATAATCTGTAAACTAGTATGTGCCTTAACTAAAAAAACCAGTATTTTACCTCATCCTTACACTTACTTTTTCTACTTTCATGTTACTTGTTAAATATCAGGTGCCAAAAGTTTGTACATTTATGTATGTGGATAGTCTGGCTAAAATGAAATGCGCTATTAGGTATGTCCCATTTACAGAGTCATGAAGTCTAGAAGTCATATCTGAGAAAACTTTCAAGTGGGATTTTACAAGAGTTGACTGTTCTATGATGATGTTAGGACCTTGGTCTTGTTTCATGCTAAATACATTATTACTAGCTGTTTTCATGTTCCCTGATTGTGTAAGTTCTTTGTTTCATTCAGTGAATTGTTCTTGGGCATGTTTAGTAAAAGTCTTTTTTAACTGTAAAAGAACCTCAGTTTAATGTAAGCCTTTTTAAAAAATATAATAATCCAGTAAAATCAAAAGTAATTTGGTGGTGTTCTCGCTTTCAGGCCTTCCTCCATCCCTTACTGAACTTCACCTTGATGGCAACAAAATCAGTAAAGTTGATGCTGAAGGTCTGTCTGGACTCACCAACTTGGCAAAGTAAGAATTAATCTCTTCTCACAAAATATTAGTTGAAATTGTAATTGCCATACACACACAATTAGAAGACAACAGTCTGGGTTTCATGAGCATTATCATCACTGAAGAAGTACATAACTTAGCAGGAAAGGCTGCTAAGGATTTGTGTACTAACTTAAGAAAACAAACATGTCTTTGTTTCTCTAGCAAAACTTTCCATCTGCTCTCAATTATGAGTGATATACTCCCAGAACAACTGTTTATTTGATGTATTAAAAGAGATAAAGAGAAAATTAGATTTTTTTTAAATTATGTCATGTTTCTTTCATTGTCCATCTTTCGTTTATGCAGTTTTCTTGTTCATATAATTTGCCCTGGAAACTGAGGAAAAAAGCACATGTCAACCAAAACTGCTTTCAACAGTGGTTTCTTTGTTTCTCAAGAAAGGCAAGTCTGCAAAGGGTCCAGGAACATGATTTTAAAAAAAAAAAAAAAATGAAAAATTGTCACTGTTAGTGTGATTTTACTCTGTTAATCTGTGAATATGCTGTTGAATAAGTTTCTCTAACTGTAGAAAAATGTAAGGACAATTCCCAAAGAGCAGTTATACAGAATTATTTGTGAATTTGTTCACATTACAAAGCATGCTAACATAGTAAAATGGGCCTTTACTACAACTTATTTTAATGATATAATACTTCAACATTTTAGTATAAAAATAGTATATTTGATCAAAAAGACTGTTAATCAGACAGTTAGATAACTGGATGTAATTCAGGGATCTTCATCATAATCATTCTGCTTGTCATCATGAAGACAGAAAACAAAAATCAACTGTTGATCAACAGGAGTTAAGTTTACCACTGCTTATATTAGCTTGGCAGCAAATTAATGCAATGAAGTATATAAAAACTTAAAACATAATTTGGATCAGACAACTCCAAGTGATAGAACTTATAGCAACTTTCTACAGCTTATAAAGTGAGACATTTCATCTTATATTTTATGTTCATATTTGATCACAGACTCATCCCTTATCAAAAAAAAAAAAAAAAAAAAAAAGGCTGTTCTTCAATTTTAATGAAAAAAATAAAAATACCATAATTTTGGATTAGAGTACTGTGAAGCAGGTTTTGTTTATAATAAAGAGGCTTAGTATTGAATGTAACATTCTTTAGAGAAATTATAAAGTTCCAAAAGCAAAGCAATAAGATAACCACTCAGGTATTGAGTAATTTATTTTATTGAAGGCGTGGGTTTTGGCGTGTGTGAATTTTCTTGCAGATGACACAGTTTATCTGCTTTTTCACATTCATACCTGGAAAACACTACAGGCAGCATCACATGAACAGCATTGTTGAAAGTCCCTCTTAAGACATAATGTTTCACACACCAAGTGCCAACATAACCTTGGGCTGCTTCTACTGTGGCTGTACTGTATGGAGAAACAAGACACTGTTAATCATGGTGTAGAAACGTGGAGCTGCTCAGAGCAAACATCAAGTCTTAAACCACTTTCTTTCCTGTGCTTAAGCAGGTAACCTAAGCATAGTCAGAAATCCTCTTTTGCAAAGTCGAGAGGTAAGGCAGAGTACAGATTGGTGAACAAGAAGGATGTTGAACATAACAGAGAGGAAAGATGAAGAAAGAGAGGGAGCTATGGGAGAGCTCCAGGAGAGCATTTGGGATAAATCTAAGGGCAGCATGCCCCTTGTGCACAGTAACAAGCTACCAATAAATAGCTTATATTTACACATCTAGGTCTTTAGAGATATTAGAACAGTTATACAACCTGGATCATGTCAAGTCAAGCTCAGCAGTCTAATAGCCAACGTAAAGCACAATTAAACTTTGAGAAACAGAACATTTTTCTTACTGTGTTAAGGTATTTCAAAGTTCCATGCAAGAGCTTGCTGTAGGTCTACTACTAATTCTCTTTTGAGTTTTTGAATTCTAGTAGATGGCCAATATTTGTCCTTTGTGTTTGTTTTCCTTGAAAAATTACTGGTAAGTCTTTCAAAGGCCTTCATAGAGAGCTTCAGTGGAAAAACAATAATCTCATGAATGTAAATCCAACAAAGACTTTGGTGAATACCTGCAGGAATGAGCTCAGAAGAGGATATACACATTACACAGACAATATTATGAATGTCTATATCCCATTGAAGCTTACTGAAATGATCAAACTCCATACAGTGGAAATTGCGTCAAGCAAACAGTGGTTTAGATTTGATATTAGGAAAAATTTCGTCACTGTAAAACACACTGGAACAGGCTGCCCCGGGAAGTGATGGAATCACCATTCCTGGAAGTGTTCAAACAGTGTGTGGTTGTGGCACCTGGGGGACATGGTTTAGTGGTGAACACGGTGGGGTTCTGTGTTAACGGTCAGGCGTGGTGATCTTAGAGATCTTTTCCACCTAGAATGATGCTATGAGTCTAAGCCTATATTGATGAAGTTGAGCATCATGAAGTTTCTTTATAAAAAGAGAAAAAGAAAGGTGGAAATTGTCCAGCAGGGTTGTTGGAGAAAAAAGAAGGTGAAAAAATATTTGAGTGTTTCTTCAATTTTTAAATAAGTTTTTGATGATTGTCTTCAATGATTTAGAACACTGCCACTAGATCAACTGAAACACTAGAAAAATGTTACTTATTCACTAATATAAAAGGAAGTAATATATCAGTATAAGAATCAAGAGTGACTTTTCAAATTTTTCTCTTTTTTCCCATGGGAAATAAAGGGTGATGAATACCATATTCTTTCCTGACACTCCTAATCACCCTCTATTTTACACATTGATATTGTCTTACTTCATCTGTAAGCATAGCCCAAGTGAGTGAGAGAATGTTTGTAACACATTTAGATGACATGTAATTCCATTTAATTTCACTGTTTGTGGGATTTAAATCCACTCGTCTACAAACTCTTCCAATATGATTCTTTTCCTGAAAGACTTTGTGCGAAGTGGTTACTTTTGCTTCAACAGACCAGTATGAAAGTCATACTGGCTGTTTTTCAATGCTGGTCGCTCCAGGTGTGACACATCTGCTTATAGACCTGCATATGTAGCAAGCATATATTTAGATATGTGTCAAACAAGAATTTATAGCCCTCTGGCAAAATATGGGTTTTTGTTTGGTTTTTTTTTTTTAAATTCTTTCAAAGACATTCACTATGAGTACTCATCACTGGAGTCCTTTGCAGGCATTCTGTAGAACTTCAGACTGAATTGTTCTGTAGGATCAAATTCCCCAAGCTTTCCTAAATCTTGGTACACTGTTGAAATGAAGATTTATTCTAATAATTTTTAAATGAAAATTCCTCATGACCAAATTCTAGCAAGCATATGGGATACTGTGAATTGATTTGAGTGAAATAAGTTCCTGTTGATGTCAGTGGGAGATCTCATAAAACTCTCCACTGTCATTTAATAATGTGAAATGAGTATGATAGGAATATTTGTATTATATATAACACTAGTTAGCCAGATATCTTTTTTTTTTTTTTTGACTGTTTGTTTTTAAAAGGAAAATTATATAAAATGCTTACATTCTTAGACATCATTTCTTTAGGAAACATCTTTGCCATAAAGACCAAACAAGAATTTAAAATTCTGTGATTTTATACCAGATTCAGATCCTAACTTCTGAAGCTGGCACAAGTCACAAAGAATTAGAGGTTATTGGGTAACTGTGAACAAGACTTTCCTTAAAAGTACTCGACCATAGCAAATTATTTTATCACAAGGTTTCTGATTACCTATAATAAATTCTCTAATGATTAAGCTATTGATAAATCTCAGAGCACTTCCCCTCCTCGCACCCCCCTCCTCAAATTTAAAAAAGAATGCTTACAGAACAAAATAGAGCAAAGTAGATGAGCTAGGTTTAGCCTGAAGTATTACCACTGAAAGACTTACTACAAGATAGAGCATTGTACTTGTGAGAGTCTCTTGAAAAACTTCTGTAGTTTGGTAATTACAAACGAAAATAGTATTAACACAGAAATACACAGATAAAATTAGATTTTCCAAACTTAATATTAATTCTGCTAGTAAACCCAGTAAGTGGGTATATAAAGTAGAAATGATGATTTTGTGATGAAAGCACTGGACTGGAAGTCAGGTGAAACATATAAGTCCCACTTCTGTGTCCTACTAAACAGAATATTGAGTATGACTAAGCTCATTTCCAGTATGTAGCATGGCTTTAACTATTTCAGTATCCTAGAAGGAGATGGTGAAGTTTTAAACTTAACAGTTCTGGAAACACTGGGTTATGTAGTTTGACAAAAAAAAGTTACAGACTGTGCTCCTAAAGTCATCCTTATTCAGTGTTTCAGCTTTTAAAGACTGGTGCCTATAGAGTTACACAGTGTGTATTTACACTGGGATGAATGTGCTCATCAAAGTATGCAGTACCATAAGCACAAGTTGAATGATGTAATGATGATTATGATTGCTCACATAAGATGTCAAACTTATTTTAATATATTTATTTAAACTAGTTTTCCATGGTGACTCTGGCTCACTCATAATTCTGAAAATGAGCCTGGTGTTTCTACAACAATAATCAACCCAAGGACAATGGTTATGAGGGCAAGCTTAACATATTTTTGTTGTTGTTTTTGTTTGGGTTTTTGTTTGGGTTTTTGTTTTGTTTGGGTTTAGTTTGTTTGGTTGATTTGGTTTGGGTTTGTTTTTTGTATTTTTTTTTTCCAGATTGGGTCTCAGTTTCAACAGTATTTCTTCAGTTGAGAATGGCTCTCTTAACAACGTACCTCATCTGAGAGAGCTCCATTTGAACAACAATGAACTTTCCAGAGTACCTGGTGGGCTGGGTGACCACAAATATATCCAGGTAAAGTTTATCATACTGCCTTGAAGAGTAATAGTTGAAAGATTCCAAATGGTATTTCTGTGTTTATTCAGTTTTGAACAGAAATATGCACAATATTTGGGCAAAATGTAAGTTGGTGCAAGTTCCATAAACTCTTGAATTGTCATGGAAAAGTTTCATACAACAGGAAGACTCTTACTCTGATTTTTGTGTGAAAGTGGTTATGGAGGTGCATAGATCTGTGTGTGTACATTTATTTTCTCTGTGTTTGGTGTCTCAGGGGCTGCAACAAATTTGAGATTATTTGTGCATTTGATTTTCTCTTTACTCAAAAAATGCTTTCAAAGAAAATTTATTTTGTTAATTTCCGCCCCCCCCCCCCCCAATTATACTCGTATATTATATGACATTTTTCAGCCTTTCCCAAGAACCTTTACTTTGTTATCTCCCAAATCTATGCCTTCAGGAGGGCAAACAGACACAATAGGCATTTGACTTCAGCAGTATTTTTGAGGTCCTTGTGGCTGGATATCTAGAAATATGACCTTTTGGAAGCAACTAAAATCCATCTTCACTTGGACTACAGTTTAAGAGTAAAGAAAACTCCAAAAGAATGAAGATTCCCAAATGTAAATCACCCCTTACATGCAGCTTGGGAAAATTCAACAGAAATGATGACTCTGGGAGCAAACTGATATTCATCACTATTTTAAATCATCATTAGTGGCTGCTTAGTCTATGAGTCCTAAACAGTTGCACTCATGAAAGTGAAAGCATTAGAGCTGGAGAGAAACCAATTAGTTTGTTACAGTACGTGCTTCTGAGCACGTAATTATTCTATTAATAATTCCAGATCTTTGACTCCTGTTTTGATCACAGTATGACCAAATAATGATAATTTTATTAGATTGTCTTGCACACTTTCTTCACTTTCTATAGAAATTATTGAATTGGGTGTACTGCAGGTGTTTCAAAAGTAGAATCAAGGATTTGTTTGGAAAAATATATATTGTTACTTTGTGTAATGTTGCACACCAAGCATTTAACAAACGATATCAAATAATATCATTTGATAAATTACATCAAATCATCTATCTTATTTGCTACAATAGCTCTATTTCTCACTTCTGTACTTCTATGTTTTTCAGGTGGTCTATCTTCATAACAACAAAATTGCTTCCATTGGCATCAACGACTTCTGCCCTCTTGGCTACAACACCAAAAAGGCTAGCTATTCTGGTGTGAGTCTCTTCAGCAACCCCGTGCAGTACTGGGAAATCCAGCCTTCTGCTTTCCGGTGTATCCATGAACGCTCTGCAGTACAGATTGGAAATTACAAATAGATGTCTAAAGATGAGGTTCAGTTGTATTTCAGCTAAAGTGTCTGTTGTTATAGGCCTGTTAAAAAAATCATTGCTAACAATTAACGCCAAGTACCAGAAACTTCACTTTAGAGTGGAGATGATCCATTGGTCTAGAATAAATGAAACATTACAGATGTACAAGAGTAAGCGTACCATCAAAGAGAATTGCCAACTGTGCTTTAAACTGATTTATTTCAGCCTTCTTTTCCAGCATGCTTTCTGTGGCATTTTTCAGTTTGCTGAATGCTACAGGTTTTCAAATTCCACTGTATATGAGATTCAGAGTAAATATTTGTCAAGCTACGATATTAAAAAAAAATAAATGATAGTGATTGAGGTTATTTCTATAGCCACGCACACAGAAAAATAGTAGAGGGAAAAGACTCTTAAATCATCTTGAGATTTAAGAAGGTGAGAGCTACCTCCTTCAAATTTATTTCAAGCCCTGGAGGTTTAAAAATATCCATTATAACTCTAAGATAATTCTGAATATATCTATTTAGCAGAGACAAATAAAGTTCTTGCTAATGTCATTATTTTGGGAACAATAAAACAAATTCTTATTGTAAAGGTAGTTCTTTAAAGGTTGCCATTCCTCTAGAGCAATGCTATTCAGAATTAGCCTAACATCATTCTATTGAACAAAATATTGACTAGTCTGCAGTTAAAATTGTGTTATCTGTATCTGAAGCTCGATGACTAAATTTCTCTAGTGCAAATTCCTCTCTCCTAAGTCAGGAGAGCAGTTTTAATGAATTAAATGCCTTGCCGAATATGGTATAAGGGTTTAGTAATTGATATCAATCCATGTATCTATCTAAAAAACCAAAAAGATTCACTGTACACTTGTTCTGCATTGTACATTTATCAACACCCCTTACTGTTTTAATTTTTAAACAAAAAATTTTTAATTGTTAAGTAGAGATATGCAGGTTCCTCCATCTGATGAAATTGTGGAATTTAGATTATATGCAAAAACATAAGTGTTGAAATACACAAAATTTAATAACTGAAAATATGGACATTGTTGGGACATCATTTGTAGAAGTATCTATTTAGAGTGATTTGGAGCCCTCTGTAAACTGAGATTCTTCAACCCATATCACTGAGTAGCAAGCACATCAAAGGTAGGCCACACATTTCTACTGTCAATCTACAAAGCTAAACATATACTCAACAAAAACATCACCTGAAAACAATCTTCTGCAGTCTCTTAATACTTCAAGGTCAATCTCTCTAATTTGTAAAACTTATATGTCATTTATATTAAAGAATAATGTAATACAGGCAAACTCCAAAGTGTTTCTCTTTCTTTTTTTTTTTTTTTTTTTTTTTGATAGCATAACATAGCGTGTCAGAACTTTAATTAAGTCTTGAAAATTTAACATCTTTGGCATGGTTATAGCTAAAGTAAAAGCAAGTTCTGTGAAATTCTTTTGCCTCAAGAAACCTTTTTATGCCTAATTCTCATAGGATTTTTTTTTTCTTTTTGGTAGAAAACAAATACAGTCTTTTTACAGATGTCCTTTATTAGTAGTATATAATCAGAAACAATTATGACTCACTAAAGTCATTATGCTGAAAAAATATGTTTGCACTCCAGTTATCTATCTTCTGCATACAGTAGACAATGATTTCTCCCTCTTGTCTCTTTTTTTTTTTTTTCTTCTTGGTTTCACATTTTCAGAGTGTTATTTTTAAATAAAGCAAACAGTAGATGATACTTTCCTGTCACTGGAGGGAAAACCCTACAGAAAATCACCAGTTAGATTTTTTCCTTTTGGATCTTGATTGGATACCTACTATTGTGCAGACAGAGACTTCACACAGAAAACTGAGCATGGGCATTTCAAGAGAGAAAAAAGGCATTGTACATACAGGATTTGCATGCACATAGTTCAAATTTTCAGGTAAAGATACAACTTACAGGAAGAGATTCTCACACCAAAATTTCCTTTTCTCTATCCATGGTTTCAAAATCTCCCATACTAAGGCTTTTCTTTCAAATTAGAAGGAATTTTAAGTCCAGAAGAAAATATCTGAGACTGGTTCTCTGTAATACCCATGATATGTTCCCTACCCCTTGCTGCTTGCTGCTAAAGCACAAGTTTTTCCTCATAAAATACATTCCCTGCTAACAACCAAGGACTACAAAGATAGCAGGGCTTTCTTGATTCCAAATGTTGCTCAATGAAATAGAATAAGCCAACCCTATAACATGAGACCTAAACAAGACCATGACAAATTCTAAAGGCAAACATGCTGTTGATTTTCCATAAATTGTGCAGCCACACCAACAATGTTTGACTGATGGGACCCCATCCACACACAGCATCTGCAGAGACTTCAAAGCAGCAGGAAGCCTGATACTTTTAAAACTGCTTTTCATATAAATACAGAACAGATGTCTTTCTCACTTAAAAAGAAAACAAGGAAAGGAAAGAAAAAAGAAAGAAAGAAAAAGAACAAACAAAAAAAATCTATAAACAGTTGAGCAGAAAGAAGTAAGAGAACTAAAGCAGAAAGCCTTTGGGCTCAGCAATGCATCCTTGATCTCTATGCAAAGTATGAAAATGGCAAATGGTCACAACTGTAGGTCTCAAACACATAAGAAATAGTACACTTTTTTCCTGGTGCAGCCTAAAGCATCTTATCCCTTACTGCAGGCAAGGGTGTAATCATCTTTTAGGCTCATTTCTCCTATAGTGCACCAGGTTATGGACAATCATCATATTTTGATTGCTGATGTATAAATGACATTAAATCTAATTTCATTTCCAGGATAGGATCAACTCTTAAATCTTTGGCATCAATGTGTTGCTCTCATTTCCAGGACTACAGATTTTTTTCAGTTGCCTCCACAAACTGGTTCTCAAATCCCCTAAGCACAAGGCCTGACAACAGCACTTTGGCCCATAACTTAGTTGTTGGAGTTTTTTTTGAGCTGCTAGTGAACCATGCTGCTATAATCTGTTTCTGCTCATGACTGTTTTCGTTTTTTTTTTAAACAGATAGCATTTTCTACCTCACAGTAATATATAAAACATAGGAGAAAATGGAGAAATTGTTTTTGTTCAAAGGAAACATTAATTTAATGCATCTTTTATATCCTACGGAAAATAAATAGAAAAGATTACAGACTTTCTGATTCCACCACTACTCTGAAGTGCCATCTAGTGTCACTGAGGGACCATAAAAATCTTACTATTAACTAGAGAAAACCAGGAGGAAAGAAATTTATGAGGCTATATGAAAAGAGAGTGAACAAATTCACATACTTTGCTGCTTCTATTTTTATTAAGTGAAATCAACAGCCTTTTTGTACATCCACAGTCAAATACTCTTACTTTGAACAAGGATGGGTTTTTGCTCATCCTCTCTGAATGCACACATTGCTCTGAAGTTAGCTTTGCTTCAGAGACTGACCTACATCTGTCAATTTTTTTTTTTTTTTTTCAAAAGAGGTGGCCTAATTTAGTTGAAAGTAGTTCATTCAATAAAAAGAAAAATAAATTAAGGAGTGTGTTAATGACAAGTGGCACGACACTGAAAGGGAAATGTGGGCTGTGAGATAAGTGTTCAATATTAAGTGCATCATCTTCAAACTGAAACAGTAAAACTAAAAATAGTTGATAAATCTTAGCATGAAACATTGCCTTAACAATGCTCCAGCAGCTCCATCTACAAAAGAACAAAGTGTCTGCGCATGTCCGGACAAGCAACAAAAACTGTTTAGCTGTTGGAATTACACTGAACACAAACACTCAAATAGCTAGACTCATTCAATGTCTGCATTTTAAGTGACATAAACCAGTCTTTGGCCTCCTGCTCTGGAAGTGCAGAGGTGTTAGTCTACCGTAAGTGCCCAAGGATCAGTCTGGATACAGGCATTACATAAGGCTATTTACCCTCCCTGTTAAACTCCACAGTTTTTTTTCTGAGATATAAAGATGTGGTTTCTTCAAAACTGCTTTGTCAGACAGTTCCCTTATTCAGTGAGTACATTATGCTGCTTGAAAGCTTTGTAGATTACCTCCATGTGGATGTCTTAAGTCAGCAGACCAGAAGAATGTTAACGCTCTATTACCGCCTGCTTGAACTGGGACTTAAATCTGTGTGAGAATGGACAGAAATATGAAAAATGATATTGTCTTAATAATATGCATATGTTCACACATCTTTTTATATTATAACAGGGAACTAATAGTAAAATTATAAGTGTTGTGAGAAGCAGTAATGTCATATTTCTATATCCACATGTATTTCTGCAGCAAGCAACACTGTGAGGAAGCTTCTGAAAAATAAAAATCATTGTAGGTTTTGCATCTGCAAACATTTACGCACACAAATAATTCCAATATTTTCAGTCTGAGGAATTGAAAGCTACAGATGCTCACTCAGTTTTAAGGTGCAATAAAGCAAAACATAACATCCACAGTTTAAATGTAAAACAAACAGTCTAAATTTTAAACAAAAAAAAACTGTTTAAATCACCTCCATTAAGAAAAGTTTCATTCAAAGAATTGTCACAGGTAGTGTCTTTGGTCACACCCAGATGGAGAGGAGATGAATACTTGAAAATTATGGTAAATCATGGTAAATGACATGATATTTTGTTTAGATGTACAAATATTAATTGGTAGGTTGTGCTGCCTCTAGCATTTGGCAGAACAGACAGTAGAATATGTACTGCTTTACTCTGTATATTCCCTGCATGATGGGATAGAATGTACCCTCACCAAGTTTGCTGATGATATGAAACTGGAGGGGGTGGCTGATACAGCTGAAGGCTGCGCTGCCATTTGGTAGAACCTTTATAGGCTGGAGAATTTGGCAGACAGAAGCCTAAAGAGGCTCAACAAGGGCAAGTGGAGGGTCCTGCACCTGGGTAGGAATAACCTCAAGTACCAGGTTGGGGGCTGACCTACCAGAGATCAGCTGTGTAGAGAAGGACCTGGGAGTCTCAGTGTTGACTATGAGCCAGCAGTGTGACCCTGTGACCAGGAAGGCCAATGGTATCCTGGGGTGCCTTGGGAAGAGTGTCACCAGCAGGCTGAGGGAGGTGATCCTGCTCCTCTACTCAGCCCTGGTGATGCACACCTGGAGTGCTGTGTCCAGTTCTGGGCTCCTCAGTACAAAAAAGACAAGGAGCTACTGCAGAGGGTACAGGTGGCCACAAAGATTATTAGGAGTCTGAAGCATCTCCCTTACAAGGAAAGACTGCAGGACCTGGGCCTGTTTAGTCTAGAAGAGAGACAACAGAGAGGGGATCTCTTAAAGGCATGTAAATATTTCACAGGAAGATGTTAGGAGGATGGTGCCAGACTCATTTCAGTGATGCCCAGGGACAGGACGAGGGGCAACAACCATAAACTAAACTCAAGAAGTTCCACATCATCATGAAGTAGAACTTTTTTACACTGAGGGTGGCAGAGCACTGAAACAGGCCACCCATGGAGGTCATGGACTCTCCCTGTCTGGAGACATTCAAAAGTCACCTGAATGTGTGTGTTCCTGCGCAACCTGCTCTAGGTTCTTTTGGCAGGGGGTTGGCCTAGATGAACTCCAGAGGCCCGTTCCAACCCTAATGATTCTGCATAAATGGTTATAAACATTCTGTATTCATATCTAATGTGAAATCAAGCAATATTTTTCCAACTCTTTATTTTATTGTCTCAACAGGATTGAAGTATATAATTTATGATAAATCCTACTCACACCTTTTACTCATTTTCAACTATTATATTAAATTATATATTGTATTTGAATTAAAAAGCCTTAAGGATTTTGCTAGTATTTTGGAAACTTCAGGTTTATACAAGTTACTTTATTGTTTCCAGATGAAGACTTTAATTGAGATAAATTAGGTTAGTCCTTCTCTACAGAGTAATTTTAAAAAGTGTTCAAATCCCAATATATAGGCATGGAAAATAGCGACCATGTGTCTGCTACTAAATGCATGTGAGAAAGCCCTTTCAACAGAAAACCTCAGAAACAATTAAAGCTAATCATGGAGTATTCTGCTGCTGAAACCTTTAATCTTTTAATTTTAAGGTATTGAATCTTTGCAGGAATCAAAAGCTTACAAAGAATAAACCAAATTCCAGAGTGCAGAAAAAAAAATAAAAGAAATTTCAAAATGCATAAAATAATCTTGACATGAAATAATAATTCTAAACACTGCTTGGCTGTGCTAGAAACTCTAGACAACTGAAAAGCTTTTAAAGGCTTAATCCCTTCTGAGAATAAACCTTTAGAGGTTTGTCCACACACATCATTCTAAATTGGAATGAAAAAGTGGATACATTGCAATGAAGTTTTGGAAAAAAGCACCATCTTTGAAGTACTGGCTAGTAGAGAGTGGTTGAGAGATCCTAAACCTCAGATGACTTAATATTTTGTCATGCCATCACTAAATGAAACAAAAAGATTAACCTTTTGGGTATTTTGTTTGTTTGTTTTTCTATCCCTTACTGCTCATTTTCAGCACCAAGTTCTTTAAAGGCATGCCAATCATTTTTTTAATATACAGAGGGGCCAATGCATGTGTAGATTACAAGGAAATAAAGATTGAGTGAATTTCTGTTTAAAAAGATGCAGATAATTGGACTGTTATGGAAAAAGTTAAATAGGTAGGCTCTTTACTGCTGTCAAAGGACTAAATTACAGTGAAGTGGTAATGTTCCCTTTGAACTTCCTTGTTAAAATTCTGACACCCAGGATTGTTGTGTTCCCTACATCTCAGACAGTGGGAGTGTGCTCACACTATGAAAAAAATTCAACAGCACAATGATTTTAGATTATTCTGTAGAGCTGAGAAAGAAATAGCAGGAATGGGAATTGGAGGACATCCTTTTTACCAGAGCTCTGACCTCCAGAGGAGGAAACTGAGGATGCCTCCAGCACCCCTCCACCCTCCCTCACAGTTCAAGTGAGAAATATGATTGAAAAGAGCATTCTAACCCCTTGGCTACCTCGTGGACAGTTTCTGGGCTGGTATAAGAGCACTGGAGGTGGTACATGAACATATGGGAACCTCATGAAGATCAGTACTGAATATGTGATGAATAGATTGAGATCAGTCCTGAGGGAAGAACGTTGGGATACTGATGGACAAAAAAATTGGATATGAACCAGCAGTGTGCACTTGCAGCCTAGAAAGTCAAACATATCCTGGGCTGAATCAAAAGCAGCATGACCAGCAGGCCAAGGAAGGTGATTCTGTTCCTCTACTCCACTTTCATGAAACCCCCATCAGCAGTTATGCACACAGTGCTGCAGTCCCCAGCACAAGAAGCAGCTGTTAGAGCAAGTCTAGAGGAGAGACATCAGAATGGTCAGAGGGCTAGGGCACCTCTCCTACAAAGAAACTCTAAGAGAATTGGAATTGTTCTGGAGAGGAGAAGGCTACAGAGAGGCACTATTACAGTGTTTCACTATATAAAGGAGACTTATAAGAAAGATAGAGACTTCTTACCATGGCCTGTACTGACAGGACAAGGCACAATGGTTTTAAACTGAAATTAGTGTAGAATTAGGTTGGATAAGGGAGACATTCTTTAAATTAAGGGTGGTGAGACACTGGAACAGGATGCCCAGAGAAGCTGTGGATGTCTCTTCATTGGCAGTGTTCAAAACCGAGTAGGACTGGGCTTTGAGCAACCTGGTCTTGTGGAAGGTGTCCCTGCCCATTGTAGGGAGCTTGGACTAGGTGATCCTTAAAGGTGCCTTCCAACGCAAACAATTGTATGATTTCATATGCAGTATCAGGGCCCTGGGTACACCAGTAGGTCCTTGCTGCCATGACCATCTGTTCCAGAGCCTCTGTCCACCTATACATCCCTGACGTATTGCCCAGGGGCTTCATTTAAGCTTAATTCCTTGTCCTTTTCCCGAGCCTATTGCCAGGTTTCAGCAAGAGAGGGCAGCTGTGCAAAGAAAGACAAGCTGTGAACCAGCAGTTACACAAGGCAGGGCAGCAACCTCTGGAGCAAGGTGCAGTCCCACAGCACCTAATGAAGCAGCGAAAAGCTGGTTTGGTGGCAGTAACCAGGGCTGGCCAACCATCCAGCAGCAGATGTCAACTGAGAAGGTAGGTTTAAGGTCAAACTCAGATATAAAGTGAGTAATATAATGCAAGATACAAAACGAGGCACAACTTACCTACAGCAGAGCTAGGACTGGGGGCTCAGCTTGAATACAGCTGCTGGCCAATGGGTGGAGGCAGCATGGATGAAGAACATGGATGAGGTTGGTCAGGGCAATCAGAGCCTGCTGTGTTCAGGGCCCAGAGTGTGATGCGTTGTCCCATAGAGAGCTTCCAGAATTCCCTAATTACTCCAGTAGCCTTGTTTGCAGGCTTGAAATATGGGAAATTAATTATTTCTTCCCTAAGGACACTCTTGGCCCCAAGTTTAACAGGCAGTTCAGACAGAGGTAAGATGATCTCTACTGGGCTGAGAGGCACATAGGCATGGAGTAAAAAGTTATTCATCACCTGAGTTAATTGAAGTCCAAACACTGTATTCCAAGACCTTGGAAAACACATTTCAAAAAATATTTTGATGTGAATATGTGGTAAATCATTAGTTGTGGCTTTCGGAAAAAGGATTTTGTTCTATTTGGTAAAACAAACACCTTATTCCCTTCACCAAGGTATGAATCAAAATGCTCTGGGCTATCACCTACACATCTATTCCCCATTTGCTCCAAAGATTAACCTTCATGGGTTCTCTAGAAAAGTCATCAGTCTGAGACAACATAAATCTAATGAGTCTCAGGGTTATTCAATTATCGTTGTGCTAAAAGTCCCATAATAATTGCAAAGATTTAACTGCTAAAACACAGTGTAAAACCCTTCTCTTCCTAACCATTATTATTACAAATGTGTGATCCTCAGCTCTGGAAACAAGAAGGTCTCATTCTACTTTTGGGAGATTGAATAGCAGCAATGGGTTTGCTATACCATAGCTGATTAACCATATTATTGAAGTTAAATTACAGTGTTGTTCACCAATATTGCCATAGCTAAGTTTGCATCAGCAGTTCTATTTGAAACCAGCTTTTCCACTTAAATATTATTACTCTGTTAAGTCTTGGAATCAGATCTTATTTATGGAACATATTTTTTTCTCTTTTGAATATTAAAAATAATTCATGTATCTTCTTAAAAACTTCAGTGTAAAGCAAGAGTGGTATATGCACACGCACAGACAGAAACACATAAATTTTGAGATAATGGTGAAAACATGAAATTATGATTTGATAAAATTCAAATGGTGGATCAGGGCATGTCAGCAGACCTTAGGACCTGAATGTCTACTTTCTTATTGATGGATCAGGTTATATTCCAGAGTCTAAAGCTGCATTTGTACTATTATGTGAAATGATGCCATTTCCCATGTCTGGAACATGACTTAGCCCCATCTCTGTTGTAAGGGCTTCTTTCTCTGTTGCAAATAGCTTCATTTAAACTCTCTGTTGAGAGTGGTAAGTCTCAAATCCTGGCTAGGAATCATTCATTTCAGGCTAGAATCCCACACAAGCCCATTCGAATAAATTAAGACTAGACAGAATAACTTACCAGTGTCAGGGACATTATGTGGTTTACTGGTGTAGGTAAAGCCTAAAGGGGAGGTAAGTCATCAATTTGATTATATACAATAAATTTGTCTGCTGACATTAATATTTTGCATTGATCTACCAAAATATTGAAAATGCTGATAACATCCTTGCTATCTGACTGCTTTCCTTACGGTTTCTTCTCAGTCAATTCTAATGTTTTCTTCAGCCCTTCACAGTAAACTTTATCTCTGGGGTTTTTTGTATCTTTGAACAGCTGATAATATGGAGTTCTGATCTGACTGAGAGTTTGAAATAGTTACAGTATTTGATTGTAATGCTTTCCTTTCCATACCCACATCCAAAAGACATTACAACCCAGTGTTTGAAGAGAGAAGGGAAGACATTCCCTCAGAGTTAACTTCATAACACTATTCCAAAAAGGTGCAGCATCTTTCAAAATGCTCTTCTGTTTTGAAGTATAATGTATCTATATAAGGAAAAGTAATTTAAAATATTATGAAAACATTAAAAAGTCTACTGGGAAGTTAAAGGGATAGACTTTGATTCCAGTTTTTTTGGTCCAAATTAGTTTACCATTTAACAAACAGACATGCCTGTGTATAAACATACAGATTCAGAATTATCCAACTACAATTGCTAGGTGCTTCCTGAAGTCCAAAATATACAAAGAGGTAAAGAAAAAAGAAGCTAAGTAGACAGAGATCTAAATCTATGGGAGGTGAACAAGTGTAATTGGGAAGTAGTGTATTCTCCTTAAAATATCCCAGGATAAGCAAAAGGTTGATGCAACTAGTCTTGTTGTTTGGTTCTCTATCAAATGAAACCTTAAGCAGTTTTGTGTCTGTGACGCAAAATGTCTTAAATAGTTTCTGTCCTTCTCAATGTGTATAACTTATAAAATTATACATGAAATCTATTGAAAAGCTTTTCTATACTGAAGAAAAAGAAAACTGTTCAGTGAGGCCTCAGACGTTGGTCTAACGGGAATCAGGGAATTGTCTTCTAAATTTTTACTTGACCTTTCCAAAAATTCCCTATTTTGGCTTTTTTATGTCTATGTTTTTTAGAGGTGGTAAGAAAATGGAAAATACCTGTGGGCGAATAGGTCATGACTGTCTCCAGACTTGTACATCTCATTTTGGTTGGCTGTATTCTGTGTAATTTCTTTGCAAATATTCTGCTGAATACTCAGCTAAGAGAAGCCTGCAGAGAAAACTGTTGGAGAAACTACTATTTAGACAGTTTACACAAAGTGAGGATATTACTTAGGAGGCTGACTGTGTCCTGGACAAGAGCTGTAAGGGCATGATTTAGGTTCCAAAAGATAAGTGTCTAATGTCTTTCTAGATTGCTTATGTGTGCCTGGCCTCCTGTTACTACTTCAGGACAGGTCTCAAAATCCTGAGTCACAGTAGCCAGACCCACTTGGATGTGCTATACAGCCCAGGGTATGTCAGACCGCAGTTTGTTGCCCTTGTATCACCTGACTGAAACCCCTGACAACAGCCTAAACGCAGATGCTTTATTATTAAACACTGTGGAGTTCTTTGCCTTGCCATTTGAAAAGGGCACAAGTAATAAAGTACTTTCTTATAATCTATACAGATGAACTGGATACCTTAGAGCCTCTCAAGTAATAGTAGATGCCTACCTATGCAACTGAACACTGTTATGGTATCTGTGTTAGAGAACTGAATCACTCCTTAGGCTCCACAACTGTTTAGTAGGCCCCCATTGACAGTAAGGAGTGCTTGAACTCCTTGTACACATGTAGACATATATGTTTGCTGTCTCTCAGGACCAAAATGTGAGATAGAGCACCTGAGACCATTTATAATAACTGATGGTCTGCATCTCACATAGAAGTAGAGGCAATCTTAGTGAGATATAAGGTGGAATAACAAGAAAAAAATAACTTTTCTAATGGAAAATTTGACTTTGTGAGATGTTAGCAGTGCCATGCAGCCTGTACTAAAGCACTGAGTTTCTCAACACTGCACAGTTCCTAAGACAAAAGGCATTGCGTACAGAATGAGTTTAATCTACTCTGTACCTCTTTATGAAGAATAAGGAATATTTAATCACTGGATTGGAATCTGTGGTTACAAAAGCTGACCATTTAATATGGCCAAAAGTTTATTTCCAGCCAGTCTTTTGGAGGAGCTCAATGTCTCCAAACAGGAAAAGCATGAATGAGCAAATTTGTCTGAGAGGAAAAAATTATAAGAAAAATAAGAATATTTATACTTTAAAAGAATTTAAGAGATAGTCCTCAAATACATTTTCCTTCTTGAAATTCACCCAAAAAAGCCCAATTTTAGCCATAACTTTCTTTGTTTCAGTTGAAAAGTGAAATGTAATTAGAAAAAAAAAGCATGCAACATGAAGAAAGAAAAAATACTAAGTATATATAATAGTGTATCTGTATATATTAGCAATAAGGTAAAAATAAAACAGTTGTACTGGAGATATCAGTGACACATCCACAGATAGCTGAAGATGGAAGATTAAGTTTATGATGAGGAAAATAAATTCTAGTAATGTTATAGAAGCACAACTAAACAGAAACAAGACAATGGGTAGAAATGAAATATGAAAAAAAAAATCAGTAAATGTGTCTATGCATTTGAAGAGGAGTAGAATATGTGCTTTCTTCAGACTGATGTACTTTTATCATGTGAGGACTATCATGTTCTTTCTAAAGGGAAAAAAAAATAATATTTGTTCCTGATTAATATTTTTAAATTGGGTTGTCGTAATAGTTTGTACTTTAATGTCTTAGGAAGCCTATGAAGAGTTCTTTGGTTCATTTACAGCCCATTGTCAAGAGCCTGGGAATACCAGAACACCAGTGTGTTGTTATTGTTTATGGACTACAAATAGATAGATGCTACACCCCAAGGATATTAACCTGCCACCAGCCCCAGGGAAAATACTGTAAAAATCTCATACAGCTTTCAGTTTGTAATGAACTAAGTGACAACTAATGTCAGCATAGACACTAATAGATGGTCAATGCTGTAATAGATATTTTCTAGCAAGTCTTTACTTGTTCATGAGGTTATAAACTTGGTGGATAACAGTGTCTTCTGTAGTAGTAGATTTGTTCAGGGTGCTTCATGTTAGAAATGACAATGAGCTGTACTTTTAAAAGCTGCACATTAAGTGTCTCCCAAACTCTCTCACCCTCATGGCAAAGACAATTTATCACCAAGTGGATCTGCTTCAGTACAGGGCCACATCAGCTAAAGGGCCAAATGCTATACTCTGATTATACAGCAGAATACAGATGCTGTAACATCCCTTCTAGTGTGATCTAAATGATGCAGACAAACATTAAATTAGGGGAAGGTGTTTAGCATCTAATAATTTTCAAAGGAGGCCTATGTTGATACAGCATTAGTATAAATGAACAACAAGCAGTGAACTAGCCAAGTTTGCCAAGCCCAACTCTTTCTTTTCCTGTAAGTTATCTGTCCTGTTTAAAATACAGAGACGCTGCTATAGTTTTTGCCTGTAACCACAACTTTCCCACAAATTCAACAACTCCTCGAGATCCTTTGGATTCTTTATCTTAGGAATCACTTGAATTGTTTCATGCTCTGGGGCCACCTGGTTTTCTTTTGTACATGGATTAACAAATTTTAAATGCTATGACAAAACATACAGTATATATCAAGGAGTCTGTTTTAAAAAAGGACTCTTGGCTTCACATGTGTAGCCCTTATCAGAAAAAGCTTTGATCGAGATTTGAATCAACTCTAAGGAATTTTGTCACTGACAGTTTGAATCAAGTGCAGTCCAGTAAAAAACAGTTTGAAAAGCAATGGAGAGGAGTATATGAGTACTAAAATGTAGACACAGTCAAGTTTGAAGCAAAACAGTGAGCAGTTTTTCAGAAGGACAAAAACAAGAATTCATGCTCAACTAAAGTATCTGTTGCGGTCTGCTAGTAAGTTGTAATACTATTACCATTTTTGTAAATTTCCAAAGCTGGTATTTCCTTTTTAGGAGAAAGGAAAAGAAGGATTTGGATTGCCACAAATTTTGTAGTGCTTACAGTATGTGATCTAACAGTTTCCATTTAACATGTAAGTGCAGTGTAGAGTCTGAAAAAATAAAATTTCAATTAGGAGGAAAGGAAGTTTTCAGATGAAAAAATAAACACCTACAGTCCCCAGAATCTGGAACTGAATTGTTTTTAGTGGAACTCATTTGACGTGAGTCAACCTCCTTCAATAATATTTTCAAAATGCTGCAGAACTTTACAAAAACATTTAACTAATTGTTACTGGAGGTTTGAACCAACATCATATTTTTGTTTATTCACTATATATATTCTAACAGACTGTATATTCGCTGTTTAGAGACGTAGAAAACAGCATATATTAATAAAATGTTACCTCTTCATAATTAAGTGTCTTTCTGCATGGTGTCCATGAAACAGCCTTTTCCCTGAATCGTGATTTCTTTACCTTCTGTTGCAGGTGGCCAATCAAAGTGAACTAACCTTCTTTTCATCTTGAGATTAATGTTTAATTTAACTTTTGAGTGATCAGCAGAAAAACCTCACTACTCTTTTTATGCAGCAACGCAAAAAGTTCCACGAGTACTTTTTCTGGGGCTATATGCTCCTATGACACAAATTTTTGATGTTTGACACCTTAATCTCTTGGTTCTGTGTACCAGATGTGTAGGCAGGTTTAAGACCTGCAAAGTTAAGAACTGCAAAGCAGTTGGTTTAGATAATATCTATCAGATTTTGGTACCTTAAGTATTTTGGGGAAAAGGGGATTAATAACAAATAGATTAAGAGACATTTCCATTTATGCAGAAGTACATAAAGTTATAAAGACAGTTTTACAAGAGAGAAAAGGCAGAGACGATATCACTGATGAGGGAAGAGACAAAATAGTGACACTGGAACTTGACATTTAAAGGCTAGATCTCACTCACTGCTTGCAATGATTGATACACTTGCAGTGAGCGCTTCTTTCAGAATCTTTCATCACAACCTATCAGACTTCTTGGCCTTCTCTAGACATGAAAATATGAATTCAAAAAGAAGAACTTTGAATCACATAAAAGAAATATTTCTGTTCATGTATGACAAGCCAAATAAAATTAGATGAAAGTAGGCCTTGATAATATCTTCCACCGGAGAAAAATGAATCAATAATAAGAAAATTGAATTTGAAGAAAACAAACTGGAGCAAAGGATTTGTAAAGGGGAAATAACAATATGTCCTGACATGATCAGGTGTGAAGCATATTCATAAGCAGTTTACAGCTTGGATGTCATAGGTGTATTTATGCATTATTTTGTGTATTTCTTGGAAATTAGCTAAACTACATTCACATGCTGTTTAATGACTTCTGAGAGTTATCAAAACACCCCCAACCCAAAATACAAAATAGGGACAGAAAGAAAGAAACCACCCACTCACACTCCCACCCTTTATTGCAGAAGAAGCCATACCTCTAATTACTTGGCTTTAGTACATACCTGCTCTCCCAAACAGAGGTTTATGAGGTCAGAGCTTCATGAATCGGAACAATAAGGGCAGAAAAGTATAAAAATGATGCTGAAGAGACCATATTAAGTAACAGAGTGGAGAGATGGTAAAAGTCTTATTAAAGACAAGGGAAAATCTATTGGTTTATATCTTAACCTTTGAAGGCATGTGATTCTTCATCTTGACTGTGCAATTTCTATAACTAATTTAAAACAGTGAGCAAGACAAGAGCTATATGAATGAACAAGTCTCAGCTCAACTTTATGTGACCCAGGATTTTACAATGTTAATTCTAAAATACCATCACGTTTGCTTAACAAGATTTTTCTGCAACTTATAAAGATAGGCATGTTTTGTATTTCTGTTAATAGAATGAGCAAAAGGATGTATCCTGGATGTACAAACATCTGATGCATAAATACAGCTGTGCCAAAAACATATTAAGCCTGGACTATTCTGTACTTGCATCCAATGTATAATTCTATTTGTACTGCAAATGTAAAACTACATCTATTACTGAAAGTTGAAATTATGTATTAATTTATCATAATATTGAGCTTGTCCTTACAAATCTATAATCACAGAAAACACAATTAGTGCCTTTCCTGTGATTTTCAAAATTCTCTTTACAAACACTATGCTCCTTTGCTCAGCTTGATGTAATTTCTTCCACACAGCAAACCTCAGCATTGCCTTAAAGGGTATTTCTTTCTGTATTAAAACTATTTTCTTTATTCCAACTGTTTTTTTGCTGAGTGCTCCTGCTTGTTGCCACATTTTCAGTCAAGTCTACAATTTAGTTTTCCCTTGGTCGACTAAAACTAATGGAGTAGTTTTCAGAAAAATATTCTGTGCATGAGAAACTCCATCTGGTCTCTCTCCACAAGCAGAACAACAACAGCTTTGTCCACTTCTACATTTCTAGTCCTGATACCATGCACAGATTTTCGCTTAGATTAACTCACTATTGTAACTCCACTTTTTTACATTCACTTATTTCCACTGTTCAAAGAGTAATGTAGTTACGATCTGTCATCAACATGTTTTTCAAGGTGTGAATGGTTCTCCCACACCAGGGAGACAGACAAGACGTCAGAACATCAAAAGCACAACTTTCATTCCCTGTGAGCTGCACCAGCACTTGGCACTCTGTCTTGAGCAAATTTGTTTCCCAATTGTGCTATTGCAGAAGCGCAGAGGTCTGTAATTGTTTGGTATCTTTCTTGTTCTTGGTGAAGGGCACTGGCCTTCCCCTGTTCCCAAGAAACCTTCACTAGTATAAAGGCTGAGATGCATCAGCAGTAGATTTTGGGGAAGATCACATCCAGGCTTCTCTTCTTCAGGAAGCTGCTACAGTTCTCCAGCCCAGCCACATTCTGTACCACGACTTTTCATAAAGATAGTAAGGTGATAACGAACCAAAACCCCTAACTTCTACCTCCAGCAATTACAGTCAAAGGCAATTAAACACACAGGACTCCTTAAAATGGCTAATGCATGTTTTCTATACATTTGACATCCAACTTTATAAAAAAAAAGATACCTCCCATAAAAAGGGAAGGCATCCACCATTTAGAGGTAAGGGAAGGTTCTTATGGAAGTATTAACCACTTTAAATAGTTACTGCCTTGTTGCATTATTTTTCAACACTGCTTGGTGAAAATAACATCTCATCCAAGCCTTAAGATGCATTCTTGAACTACATCCATGGAATAAGAAACAGACAACATAAAGCTGAGTAGTTCCAGATTCTGAAAAGCTGGAGAAAGCTGTAAGTGCAAAAATGAACAAATGTATGAAGAAATTTTACAGTAACTGCTGAAAAACCATTCCTGGGATGTGTTTTTATTAGATAAACATACATTTAACCACCAAAGAAAATCTCCAAACCAAATCAGTGATTTGCAGAAGAATCATTGAACTCAGTATGTAATGTGGAAATTGTTATGATTCAAAGATAATGCTGCATCTTTTGAATCTGATCCTTAAACGAAGGCTTTTATTAAGGATATTTTACTGTGGTCATAAGATAGTTAAAGAAAAAGACAGAAAAATGAATGAGTCACTTGGCTGAAGAAGCACAGCAGCATTAAGATCTGAGTGCTATGTGTTA
This sequence comes from Acropternis orthonyx, assembly GCA_035583155.1. NCBI lineage: Eukaryota > Metazoa > Chordata > Aves > Passeriformes > Rhinocryptidae > Acropternis > Acropternis orthonyx. The sequence continues at coordinate 43,400,645 of JAWWEU010000040.1, read as the reverse complement.
GCTCATGTCTAGCAGTATAAAATAAAGCTAGAAAACAAAAGCCTGTTTGCAATTTGCTTTACAACTGGAAAGGTTTTCCCTCCAAAATACAAAAATTCCTTGTATAAGCCTATGGTTTACAAACTTTCTCAGGTTCGTGAAATATCATTCAGTCATCCTACAGGACTAACAGATGGGTTGTCCTTGTACAAGATATGGCATCCACCTGCACTTCATTAGAGAGCTACATTTTTGTACATGCAACACCACAAGATCACCATGATGACATAGCAGCTTCAGAGAACAGCGTGACTAGGGCTTTTTTTTTTCCTGCTTGTAACACAGAGGATCTGGCAGACTTTTACCTCCTGACACTGTTTAGAGCATATATTGGTCGATACAGTCTCTTATTGCATCTGCTCTGGGAATTAAGGAAAGCAGCTTCAAGGCAGTAAGGTAAGTGCTGCTGCATGTTTTTACTGTAATGTTCAGCTATTTAAATGTAGCTGCAATGGGAACGTGAAAACATGACAGGATAAGTTTGCCAATTTGTAAATTGAGTACAAATCAACAGTTGCTTAGTGGCTTTGCTTTCTCAGTTTCCTTAAAACAACTTCACATATTTTGTAGATCAGTGTTCCATTTTTTTTTACATCCATTTCATTCTACTTCAGAACAAGAGTTGCTATAGAGTACAAAGAAATTTGTAAGAGTACTCATTGTTTATTTTTTTCATTCATAATCTGTTAGTAAGAGTTCCTTAAACTCCATTTGTTAAATCATTTTGTCTCATTCTACAAAAAAGACAAGGTATCCTGATATTTAAATAATTATTCATGTAAACAATGAGAGGAAAACTATAGGTATTTTGAAATTTTTAGTTAATTTTTAAAGCACATTTTAACTATACTATTGAAACTTTTAAAAAATATAGTCTTTTTCAAACTGTGTAAGATGTTGTGCTACAGAATAAAGGCTGATAGACTTATAATTTTATATTTATTTTGTTTCACAACAACTTTACAATTAAGGTAGTATAGACAAGGTCAAAACTAGTTTGAATAGTATGCCTACTGTAAAGTAGTAAACATTTCTCCAGAACTATGGATTTACAATTTAGTATGTTTGGTAAGTTGCCTGAACAACTTCACAAATATTTTCACAGGTATTTTACAGTATAACTACTTAGAACAAACACAGGAAATTATTTCAGGCATGCTTATGCTGGAAGATAAATGTTTAAGAATGTAGTCTGATTTTATCTTGCAGATTCATGTAGCTCAGTGCAACAAACAAGCATGTATACATGATCTATTAACCATTTACACTTCTCACAGACAAACATTTAATACCCAAATGAGAAATGCATGAATAAAACAAGTTAATAATACTACATATTTACTTTGTTAATTTATGTCACATACATGCTTATATGCCCTCGAACTACAGAATTGTCACATAAGTTCTAAAATATTGTTGAGAAATTAATTAAAAACACTTGCCATTTAACATTTTAATTACTTTCATGGATCTTCAGAGTAGTTCAATCTTAAACACTATTTAAAGGACTGTCAGACTATAAAATCAATAATGAAACTTAGCATTACATATACAATTTGAAATTAGAAGAATAAGAGAACTTTAATTTATAGTGTCTATATTGCTTTAAGGCTATAAAGTTACGTGGATGTGTAAAAAATGTCACTGTAAGGCCAAAGAATATAGTCCAAGAAGTTCATTGCACTGTCTTTTATACTTTGAATACAGAAGCATTTGGTCTCCCTTCCTTAATGTTTAGTACCTAAATATGAGCTCAATTGTGTTACTGCAGCCTTTGCTTTCATATGAGCTGTACTTGTTTACACCAGCAGGGGACGGAAGGTTGAGTTTGCATGTTCTCATGCAGTAATGAAGAACAGACAAAGGAAATTACACTGATAACTAATATTTCAATGATTATCCTGGGATTTGTAATTAAATAAAGGCGATGGGAATGACACCATGGAAAAATTATGCAATCATAATCCTTATTCGGGGACTAGCTTTGCTGGAAGATTGCCAAGATATGAGATCAATGTCTGGTGGTCTGTTTATAGGCTTCACATACTTTTTGAAATTGAGAACAAAAAGGTTTTAAGGATTTTCTTAATCCCCTCACTCTGTGAACAGTAGTTGAGCATGTGGAGCCTTATCTTTCACTGGTGAAAATCAAAGCAAACTCACCAACTTTATTGATGCTAGACCCACTTTATCAGCAGCATAGCTACGTAGGTAGTAAGAAGTATAAGCAAGATACTAATCTTCAGAGATTAATTAGCAACTTGTGGAGTATCTGATGAGAAAGGTATGGCCTTAAGAAATAAGGTGACACCATTTATATCCAATCACAGCAAAACAGCTCCAAGGACATTGAATGTCCTTTTGCTGTATGTGAACTGGAACTCTATGTGAAGCCAGTGTTTTATTGTTCAATTGATTTAGAGTGGACATACAATGTATTCAACATGTTTGCTATATAGAGAATTTGCAAGAAGGTTTTCACTATCTGGAAGTCAGGCATTTCAGATCCACTGCAAATCTATATTTGATAGAGTATCCTTGTGCACACATATGCAATACTGGTTGTTTGGCATGTCCAAGATAATATGCTAAATAACTCTATCAGTTTGTTCTTTAGGTGAATATGAAACTTAGTGGACCATGCTTTACTGAACATGATCCATGAGAAAAAGATATTTCAAGCTAAACATCTTAACTACACGATATAGCAGATCATTACAGTCAGTTTGTAAATTCCCTGTCTCTTCCCAACATAAGCCAAATAACCACATTTAGATATGAGGCAAATCAGGACATTAGGAATGCTTGATAGAATTTAAATGGTGGGACTGCCTCTGAGCATAGCTTTCAGCAAAACTGAAAACTCTTCTGTGCCAAGTTTAAAAACTTTGGGCTTTATCATTCTTTTTGAGACTTCATGAATGAATGTAGAAGGAATGTTTTACTTACAACAGCAGAATGGCCTGCAGTTTTACATTACAAAGGCAGATTATCTAAAGACAGGGGCAATAAATTTATAGTAGCAACAATGTAATACTAACAAAACAATACTTTTTTCTTAATTTGTGGCTTTAAACAGGAAGCCTAATTAATTTTTAATTAAAATCTTTATGTGGTAAAATTTCAAATATTGTTGAAAGAGAAAAAAAGAATAAAGTTATAAGTTATAACTTTTTTTATTCCTTTTTTACCATACAGGGACAAGGCACATTAGAAAGATGACTTTAGACTCCCTTCCTGTCCTGCTGTTACTGATTAGTGGCATTTTTTGCCAATATGACTATGGTCCTGCAGATGATTATGGTTATGATCCTTTTGGGCCATCTGCAGCAGTCTGTGCCCCAGAATGTAATTGTCCTTTAAGCTACCCTACTGCCATGTATTGTGACAATCTTAAGCTGAAAACCATTCCAATTGTTCCAAGTGGAATAAAATATCTTTATCTTCGAAACAATATGATTGAGGGAATTGAAGAGAACACATTTGATAATGTAACAGACCTACAGTGGCTGATTCTGGATCACAACCATTTGGAAAATTCAAAAATTAAGGGAAGAGTCTTCTCTAAACTAAAGAATCTGAAGAAACTTCACATTAACTACAATAATTTGACTGAAGCTGTTGGACCACTCCCCAAAACTCTAGATGACCTGCAATTAAGTCACAACAAGATCACAAAAGTCAACCCTGGTGCACTTGAGGGGCTGATGAATCTGACTGTCATTCACCTCCAGAACAACCAGCTGAAAGCAGATTCTATTTCTGGAGCTTTTAAAGGCCTGAATTCACTTTTGTATCTTGACTTAAGCTTCAATCAACTTACAAAGCTACCGACAGGACTGCCTCACTCCTTACTCATGCTGTATTTTGATAATAACCAGATTTCCAATGTTCCTGATGAATATTTCCAAGGTTTCAAAGCCCTGCAATATTTACGTTTATCCCACAATAAATTAACAGATTCTGGAATACCAGGTAATGTCTTCAATATCACATCACTGGTCGAGTTGGATCTCTCCTTCAATCAGCTGAAGAGCATTCCAACTGTTAGCGAGAACCTCGAAAACTTCTACCTCCAAGTCAACAAAATTAACAGTGAGTTAAATTTGCACATTGTCATTAATGTATACCACATACTAGACACTGATGGTCAATGCAAGTATCTGAAATGGTAGATGAACCAGTCTGAACAAATGCTACTGGTTAGATTGTTAACACACCAGCATTTACCTGACTGTTGTCCATGTTAATGTTAAAAGACAGACATTTATCTAATAGTGCCTCAAAATATCCTTAAAGAGAGAAACTTCTGGTTTCATGCTAATGTGAAAATTATTGCTCACAATCTCATCTCATGTAAATTGGAGTAACTGCATAGGAGCCAATGGAGTTATCTTGTACAATCGAGGGAAAAACTGAAAAGTTTGAACAGTGCAAAAGATGTTCAGAGTTCTTAAATCAACAAAAAGAGACACACGCCAGCTGAGCATATGCACAACCTTGCATAAGGCTGGTAGTGAAAGTGCTGGAGGGAAGAGAGGGATAAGACAATAAATTCATATGGTATCAGTCACAAGATACAGTGAAAAAGATACTACAAAGTAACTGCTTTTGTTTCTTTCCTCCCTTGTCTCTTGCAGTATCCCTCCAAATATACCTTGAAATCCAAAGAGCTGCCCCTGTTCTTTCTTTACATTCCTATTCACATACCATATAATCAGGCAGCAAGCTTGTCTCCATTCACTCATTACTTGAAAAAGTGTTCCTTATGAAATCAATTAACATCACACTTTGCATGAGATCATGGAAGTTTCTACAAAGACAAGATTTTCACAAGGCTGTCCTATTCCTGAATTGACAAGGAGGGATTGCAGAGCTAGAGAGATCTCGCCATCATGTCAGAAGCTCTCTCTCAGTAGTGATCCCTGATGGAGAGGGAGATCTGCCAAATATAACAGTGTTTCTGCAGGAGGATTTACATCATCTTGTTAGTTGGCATAAAGTAAACCATAAAATCCTCCAGTTGTTTGCCTACCTGTATCCATCAAGGGTTTAGAGTATCAGTGTCAGCTATTCTGTACATACCTAACTCCATACAGATACAGCTTTTAAAGACAAATATTTTTAGTGTAGATCTTACAAGACAGAGGGCAGATCTTTTGAAATGTTTTATATTTACTATATTTCACATTTTCCTCAGTGTTATGGTGGTTTTCTTTTCTAGTGTATCTCAGTTCCTTGTTTTGATGAGAGAAAAGAATGAGTTAATACTTCCCACCTAAGGCACTACAGCAACCTATGGAACTCCATCAGATACTCTGCCACTCCTAAAATAGCTAACAACGACAATTTTTAGTTTCTCATGAGACATATGAGGCAATTTTTCCTGATTACAATAATTGTTCTAAGCCTTCTGCAAGATGCCCAGGTACCAAGCATGCCTGCTTTTCACATTTCCAAGGGCTTTTGAGTCAAGGACAACAATATAACTTTGCAAGAAAAGCTGTATTTCCCGGGGATGGTGTGAGGAGGGGGTGTGCACCTGCTACTGCCACACTGTCATTGCTACACTGTGGATTGATATATGAGAATTCTGACTTGTGGTTTTTTGACTTATCATAAAATCCAGCAGACTTCAAAAATCAATTTTCTTGACTACCTAATTTCACATTTCCCTTAAATGCTGATTGACAACATGTGATGAAAATTAGTTAGAAATAATCATTACATTTTAATGAAGTATTAGATACAGGGCAACCAAAGCCTTTTGATTTCACTATTCACTACACCTGACCTACACCTGTGAGTGCTTAGTCTTCCAGAAAATTGTTGACTGATCTTTGAGTATTTAAGCCTCAAACAAGTGACCACTTTCTTACTTTAATACATTATTATAATTTACCAGTGATATGTGTAATCAGGTAAAAATGGTACACACACACACACACACACACACACACACACACACTTGCAGGATGGAAAAAAGTACAAGAATCAAAGAGGTTCAGTGACACAAGAAAAGGTCCCAAAGATGGACTTCTCCATATTTCATGTGTACTTGTAAAGGATTAAGGAGAGCATTGTTGCTTCCACATGAAAACCCACCAAGTATGATACCACGTAAATGGGTTATAAAAGGGCAAGTGTGAAAATGTTCCAGAGGACAGTTAAGGGGGGTTTATATTCTGCTGCAGTCCATCTGCTGGATCAGGACATGTACCACAATTATACTTATTCCAAACAGTTAGTTGTGGAGGTGATTTATGGCCATTTATGTGGCTTACTCCATCAATTCCCAAAGGATTTTTTTTTACCATGGCCTGTGTAGAAATGATTCGTATGTGATTTCTGGACCACAGACCAGCAAAGATGACAATGGGACTTCAGATTCTACTAGGATTGCCCACTGTATTGCATGCCTTAACAAGAAATCCTTTCACAGTTAATTCTCCTCTCAGCTAAAGGCTTTTTACACTTCTGATAAACAAGGGATATACTCTCACCTAGAATTTAATAATAATAAAAAAAGCCTACAATATATATGTTTCTTTCCATTTTCCTCGTTTCATTTCCATTACCTTATAGGGAAGGGAGAGGAGAGGAGAGGAGAGGAGAGGAGAGGAGAGGAGAGGAGAGGAGAGGAGAGGAGAGGAG
>JAWWEU010000040.1:43366585-43384720 GCA_035583155.1 Acropternis orthonyx | reverse complement strand
TTTTCTTTTCTTTTCTTTTCTTTTCTTTTCTTTTCTTTTCTTTTCTTTTCTTTTCTTTTCTTTTCTTTTCTTTTCTCCTTTCATTGATATCTTTACCTCTCCATTAATTTATGTAAGTATACTCATATAATCAGGAGCTGAGGATTTCAGTCATCAGCAACATATCTGAAAAAGTACTTATTGCTACACTTTGGTTTTATAAACCATGCTTCTTCGTGGGTGTAACCTCTTCTACATGTTTGGGGAGAGGAATTATGATAAATTGGCTTCACCTACAGATCAGAAAACAGAGTATTTGTAAAAAGTTTTGATTACTCAAATAATTAGTTTTAAAGTATATTCCCCTTTATGCAGTATCTCTTAACATAGCATAGCTTTTTATTCTGTAATTATTAAAGAAAAGCATAAAAAAAGAGTCTGATTGAGAAGGCAGTGAAGAAATGTGGCAAATACATGAGAGGAGAAATATTATTTATAGTTCAGATGACAGTGTGGAAAGAAAGGGGTTTGTTCAAATGTACCTGCCTTCTGAAGAGGAAAAAAGCATTATTTTGGAAAAAAATACTACTATTCTGACAAAAGAAGTCAAAGTAAACCCATCTCACAAGGAAAGGTATAAAGGATGAGGGAGCTTTTTGTTTCCTCCAAGAAAGCAACCTTCAGTGATTTTGAATTACGATGTCTAAATGCATTGTTATGAGATGCCTAAAAATATTTTTAAATGTTTATGAAAAAAAACCTCACATTGTTTAAAATGGTTGACTTTTAACACATTTATTTGCCAGAAAGCTTAACTAGCTGTTTAACAATGAAATACATGGTGACTCTTGGCTTCTGTTCTTCATCAGACATGCTAAACCTCCCACATTTCCTATTTCTTGTGGAGCTGCTTGCTAGGCCCACCTCTAGGCATAGCTGCATTGCCTGCAAGGCAGGTAACAAGAATTTTCTTAACAGACAGATGGACTCCTTCATGGAATTGATGCACCAGTGCTCAGCAGAGAAAGACATTACTGTGGCATTGGCGTGGAGAGATTTGATGCCAGGAGTTCCATGCTCTCATGGGGGTTTCTGCCTCTGTTACCTTTCCTTCTGCAGCTCAGTCAGTTCTCGGATAGCTCAGTTAGCACAAGTGTTTATGACTATGGAGGTGACTGAATTAACATGTAGCCTTTGGACCTGCAAAGAAAATGTGCTGTTAGATTTGCAGCCTTGATTCAAAAGGACAAGAAGTGTGTTGTTCCTAATGAAAATCACAGACCTGAAATAAGGTATATTTTATACACAGAATGCAGAAAGGAACTAGACATTTACCACTGGGATTCACAGCAGCCACCATGATGAGCAGGGAATTATCCAAGATAAGAGCAGGCAATGCTGGAGTACAAGCCTGATTATTTAGGGCCTCTGGGGTGCTGCATAGTGCCTGGACAGGGATGGATAATTAATTCTCCCTGGAGCTGGGTTCCAGAGCTGTCTTCAAAGAAAAAGGTGGTGTCAGTTTGCATGAAAGTGCTGGGTGTTGAGGAATTTCATCCACAGTATAAAGACTAAATTTCAACATGTTCCATCTGAAAGGATAATCAGTGACTGGAGTATCCATTGTGAGTGAGATTCGAGCTTCACATCAGGATTCTGGAAGAAAGCTCAAGTGCCTTGGGAAATTTCAACTCTTGAAAGCTAAAACTGATATCACAGTTTAAGAAATTTCCCAAGAGCATCTGCATTAAAAATTAGACAAAAAAATTACTACAATTAAATGAAAATAAAATAAGAGCTGAGTTTTCACATATCTTATGCCATTTGGTTTTTCTTTTTAAATACTGAAAAAGACCCTGAACCTTGAATTTCTCACATGGCAGAATCACTATAGCAGAGCTCGATTATAAAGGGACTAAAATAATTTTTTCAGTAAGTTGTGGAAGTTCTCTTTTATGAAACCCTTGTCTTTTATTTTAAAGGACAGAACTTTGTGTAAATCTAAGACTCTCAGAATTCATTGTCTTACTCTGAGGATCTAAAATGAAGATGAATTCAAGTATTTTTCGACTTCTTTAAAAACTCAACAAAATAAGAGAACAAAAGTTAACATAAATTAAGGAAAAGGATATAATTAAAAGATAGTGACAATGCAGTCTGTTTTCACTATCCTTATGTTATCTTAGAATATTTAATCCATAATGGTCTACTTTTCAAAACTGCAGGTCTACAGAATGGGTATTAGACCCCTAATTCATGTTTTAAATTACCATTAGTTGTCTGGAAAATATAAATCATCTAAATAGCCACATGTGGGCCCAATACTTTGAAGTATGTCTGTAATTTATAAATACATGTTAAATATTAAATTTAAGATACACTTAGATTTTAGAGATTGAGTTCCTGGGTAGGACAGATTTGTTTCAGTGTTGAAATTACTGAAAGCATAAAAACAAACTAAGTAAGGGATTGACAGCAACATTTACATAGTAAGTAAAATAAACCTAGCAAGCCAAGACAAATACCAGATCTTGGCATTGTGTCATGTAACCTTTATGGCGTCACTGTGGTAAAGATCTCAAAACAGAAAGAAAGGGAACAGATAGCCAAAAAATTCCTTAATGAAGCATATTCAGGAGAGAGTATATTTCCCATAAAAGCTGAGCCCTTTTCCATAGTTATTCTTTTATGAAATGCGTTGCTCTGCAAGGGTCTCTTTAAGCTAAACTACCCAATTCTCAGTGTGGTTTTCACAGGGAATGAAGGTGTGCAGAAAGTAAACTGTTAGAATTTTGTTTCTGGACTTTCAGAATGAGATTTTCTCTTCCTAAATCCTATATAAGCAAATGGTCAGGTGACATTTGCACTTCACAAATTCAGCCAGTCAAACTGTTTTTCAGTGTTTCTTTAAACAATGTCTCCTAACTTAAACTGAAATCTCCTTATACTTGAGCTGCCTGCATATGCACAAAAGTGTCTGTTTAAACAAAAGATGCAATTTCTTCCACTGAGAGGTCTAGGCAGGTGATTCTATGCTTCCAGGAGAGGTGCAGCATTCGTGCTTCTCAGTGTGTTTAGCTTTTTGTTCGTTTTTATTCCCACCAGCAATGATGTAGAGTAAAATACATCCATTGAAGCAGGGCCTGGAACATCTGGGCTGTTCCTTTTGTTCTGTCTGCAGTGTCCCTCGGGCTAGCCTTAAGGGCTTAGTCATCTGCTTTATTTTAGACTCTTTGATCTTGCTGACCTGTTGCAGCTGTTTTCTAAAAGAACTGTCAGATATTATTAATTGGGATATATCACTGTCTGGTGATCAGGGAACTGTTTGGACATAGAAGTTTTGTCCTTCTGACTGAGTAAAACTCAGAGCTTCCTACTCTTTATTTCAAGCAGCAATGCAAAAAGAGAGATCACCACTACATGCCAGCCTTCAGAAGCGAAAAAGGCAGACTGGATCCTGGGTAAAACTCATCACCTGCTTGAATTTGCCTGGAGCTACCAGTGGAGTGTATGATGAAGGATACACAAACTGGATTTACTCTCTTCTTCAGGTTTTGAAGCATCACCTTTTCTCTGGTAACCATGAAGACAATTCAAGTGACTGATTCAGATAAACTGACTGTCCTGTGGAGCAACGCACATAGCATTCTAGTAAAGTAGTACTCAAATTTAGGCACCCTGGATTGCAGCCTTTGCAAAATGGAACAATCCACAGGGCTAATGAATAAGCGCTGCTTGCAGTATGCTCCTGGGTTTGCTTGTGATGAACTATACACATGCTTGATGTTTAACAGACATTGCTTCGAATTAAATCTGAGACATATGGCAGCCATTACTGAAAGAAAGGAATGCATTTTTTCACTGTCAGCAACTCTGATGCTGAAACAGAACAGCTCCTAACAGGACTCCCAGTTGTCCGTATCTCCTCCCAATGCACCTTTCTAGTCTATTTTTTGTCTCTTCTAGTCTTTCTCAAGCTTGTGAACTGTTTTAGTTTCAAGCAAGTACATTACTCCTCTCAAGAACATGTTACCACCCCCTGCAGTTGTTGATGTTCCTCACTTTTTTATATTTTTTTAATACAAATTCACTTGATTAACAGTGTGGACTGCCAGGAGACATATGGAGGAAAAGTCCTGTAATAGCTTAAGACATCTTTCTCAAATTAGAATACTCCCAACAGTATCTTTCTAAAAGGTCTCCAAACTTCAGAGTGGGTATCCACAGTATTTTTACTGTAACAATTTTTCCACTTCCTTTTATTGTTGTGCAAAAGCTTCCATACTGTTACTTTTTGGGACACCATTCATGGTCTCAGGAGTAGTTTGCATTTCACTGATATTTGCCTTTGATGGCTCAACTTCACAAGATTAAAACCACCTCATTAACACAAAATTCTTAGCTGCCTCTTACTGAAAATAAGGTCCTGGAAAGTGTCTCAGGTTGGATACACAAAACAAAAAGCCTCCTAAACCATTAGTAATTTTTTTTTAAATCTTGGCTGTGCACTTTTATTAGTCTATAAAACTTTATCACCATATAGTGCACCCTTTACATAATAAATAGTAACACCAGATGATGGAGGACTGAACCAAACAAATGAATGATGAAGAATATGTGCATAGTCTTGAAGGTTTCATGGAAAGGAGGCCTTTCTGCAAAGTCTGCCTGGATACCCAAGCAATGACTTGTTCCTGCAGAAATATTTCCAAAATTTTTGAGTGTACATGAGAATACATATTACAGTCATTACATCCTTTCAATCAAATTTTGAGGACAGTTATTGTAATTTTTATCTGTTTTTGTTTGCATAAGAAGAAATTAAAATTTACATTATTGAAAAAGTCTTAGAAAATGTATTTTACTGCTTCTCCTAGTGATGAACTCCTTTGAATGGCATGGCAGCATGTGCGTTTGATAATGATCAAATATCTGGTGTCTAAATCCACAAAGGGCAGACTGTGACCCCTTGCTGAACAGTATTTCTTACAAATAGTGCCTGCCACAAGGTAACCAGCAAGTCCCTTTGCCAGTGACTACTGTGATAACATAATGAATATCTCTACATGATTATCAGGTTAAATTAGCAGGTAAATTCAGACCCCCATGAAGCATAAGACAATCTTCTTTGTTGTTGTTAAATGCAAACATCAGGTAACATGCATTTTAAGTGTATCACGACAGATACCTGCCACCAGAACTCACTATTTTAGATCACTCAGTAATGGACAATAATGGATCCTTCATGATGGACTTAGCTCATGCTTTAGTGATGCACAGACCTCAGTGCCTCTAAATCCTCTCCACACACTTTGTGAAGATTTAGCACAAATGCAAACTAGTTTTATATTGCACTGCCTGGCTTTTACAAGAATCATAGATGTACTTTTCCTGGTGAAGACTGCTTAAATCACTCACAACTGGACACACAACTATTTTAGACTTCATACAGTGGTGCTTCTGTCTCTCCCCACCTCTCTTCAGAGGACTCCAGATGAAAAGCATCTTAGTCATTAATGTGCGAACTGGGTCTGTGTGGGAGGTCAAAGGAAACATTTTACATCCTCGGTGTTTAAAGTGACATTCATGATGAAAAAGTTAAAGCAATACACGTGATTTTTGCCCTTATAATTAGTATACCTGCTTAAAACTAGAACCTTTATTTTTAGGTATAGATGTAAAGTAATTTAATCTTATTTAAACTATTAAAATATTCTGCTTTGTATATCTGAAGGAATCAATGTTATACCTGGTTTATAAGAAATCCCTAATAGTTTCTGAGAGGTGAAGGTCTGGAGTTCTAGTATAGTGAAACACTTAATGACTTATTTTTTTAAAAAAGCACATACTTAAGACATGCAAAAATTACTAGTGGTAAGAAAGCATTTTTTCCTAAACAAAAAACAAAGCAGTATAAACATGTACTCATGGGAAAAAAATATGACATATTTAACATTAGCCTTACTGAAGTCAGTGAAAGCCCATGTATTTAAAGTTTGCTTCCCTGTTTTTGATTATTTTTTGTCCACTCTACTTCTCAACTTCTTTAGAGATGTTCTTAGTTAAGAAGCAAAATTAAAAATTATGAAATAAGTTGCTACAGATTTTATTGTTAAAATCAAACAGATAAAGTGAAATTAAAATAATTATGTAAATGAGTTTTAAAACCAATATAACTTTTAAAAAGTAACAGGATATATTTTATGTTTCCAGTATTTTCATTAGCTTTTTCCTTAAAATATTTATGCTATTGTTCTGCCTTTAAGCATGGATAGTTTTCCTGATATGAAGTTGTTACTTTAAGTTTGGACCAAAAAGAGAAAACAAAAACCTTCCAGAATAGTTCATGTGAGAAATATGTGTCTAATCTTTGGATAGCAAGTTGGCTGGAAACAGTTTAGTTCAGATCAATGATAAAACAAGAAAATTGAAGGAGGCACTGGAGATTATTATAACTTTGTAGAAATATATGTAAATATATCTCTGAACAAAAAGGAAAAGGTAAGACTTAATTTTTAAAGAACTGAAAATATGTTATTAAAAAATTCTTAGCAAATACATTTGCTGTCTTCTTCTCCTAATCAAGACTTTTGTCTTTAAATGGCATGACAGCATCTGCATTTGATAAAAATCAAATAAAACATTTCCGTAGAAACAGATGGCACTGGTTTTAATTCTTTGTGGCCAGTTCAGGTATTATGAGAATGAATTATGATGTAAGTGAGCTTTGCGTGTAAAGTGTCTTCTAACAAAAAATTTGAATAAATATACATTTTGGGTTACCTGTTTCATCTAGACTAGTTCCTCTCCTCTGCTAGAACATAAAAATAAAATGCCTTCATCTCTGTGGCTGTTTGATATTAAGGTCAGGATTTCCCTTTACTACCTAGGTGCTGAGGTGCCTTAGCTATTTCAGGGGTTAAAAGCTGTAGCCACTGATGCGTATATATGAGGCTGTATTCATAGAACACGGCTTGTAGCCTGACTCAAGCTATTACAGTCTAACAACAGGGACCAATAGAAAGAGAAGAAGATACAAGAAAGCTGAGGTAAGCACAAACTCTGAAGCAATGTAAAATTCGAAGCAATAGCAAATAAGGTGTGTATGGAAATACATCTGGGATTACTAGTATGTACTTCCAGTTTTATGTGCTGCTAATTCTTAGGGGGACAGGAAGCAAACACAATGGTTAGCAGCCAAAATCTGTGAATTTACAGTGATTTCTAACTGGCTTCAGATACCTCCAGGAACTTGTCTAAGGTAAATTGCTTTACATTTCTTTTTTTTTAAGTGGTATTAAGGTTATGAATATTTACACAGTAAGGAGGTTGCCATTTCACTGTGTAAAATAGATATGTTATTCCTTAGAAATACTTTATTTGTCCTTTTTAGTTTTGGAATGTTTCCAGATAGTAGTGTCTGGGGCTAGAAGACCTGTATGATACTGCACTTGTTAATGCTAATAACAATGTTGAAAACTATTAAATTACTACATATCTTATGCAGCAACTTACCTGAGCTCTTAACCTTACTGGTGCATCAATTCTATGAGAGAATTCACTTTTTATCTAAATACTATTTTTGAAAAAACTAACCTAATTTTGACCAGAAATTTCTGCTATCAGTCTCTTGCCTCTGCATTGTAAAATGCTTTAAATCTTCATCAGGCAGCAAGCAAGATAACAGAGTTAGTAAATCACTGCTTTTATGCTACACAAGTATTTCCTTTTGGAGTAAATTATCAGTAGTGATTTTGTTCATAATTTAATGGTGGAAGAGGCTAAACAAAGCAAATAATTAAGTAGGTAAAATACAAGATGCATGGGCATATATGAAATAATTTGGTTAGCATTTAGTTTTTGTGTATATAATCTGGTTAGGACTTATTTTTTTGTCATTTAGATCAGGCATTTGTTTTGTCTGTTTGCTTTAGAGAAAGAAATTTGTAACTTTGGGTATGAGAGAGTGAACAAGGGAGGGAATGATCTAGCCAAATATATTCCCTCCAAGCTGTTTAAGAACGTGCCCAACAAACAGCTGTTAAAACACTATTTGGTCTTTCGCTTTTCAGTGAAGAAAAAAGACTGGAAAATCTGATCCAGATGCCATTATAATTTAAGAAAGAGGAAAAACAGAAAAGAGGGTATGATTAATTTTAAAAGGAGGAACACTGAGTACAATAATATTTGTATCATTGTGATAATGACATCTTTTCTGAAGACTATTCATTGTATAATGTAGATTACAAGTCTGTACAGGAAAACTTAAACAAATTTATAACAAGCACTGATTTCATGTCAGAAAAATGATTAATGTTTTCAGGCTCTTTGAAATGACACTTGCATGAATGTCAGTTAATTGGTAGCCAATGTGGAATCTAAGTTGAATCAGGGAAATGTTCATCAACATATGGCACTGAATTGTTTATAGTTCTTATATTACTGTTCAATTTTTCCTTAACATGCCATGGGTATATACCCTAGAGGACAGAATTTGACTGTTTACAAAGGAAATATTATTTTATATGCAAAACTGCTTTATTAATCTATTATGCCGCCACAGAGTTTTGTTGAGAGACAGCTAATTGTTTTTTTCCCCTTCCAAGGCAAACACAATGATCCTAAAAGTCTATACAAGCCTTTTGCTCTTATTCTTGGTCAATTCTGTGTGGACTCGAACTGTGAGACAAGTTTATGATGATCTGGATCCTGAGCATTGGTCTCACTACACTTCTGAGTGTCCACAAGAATGCTTTTGTCCTCCTAGTTTCCCCAATGCATTATACTGTGATAACAAAGGACTTAAAGAAATACCTGCAATTCCAGCAAGAATTTGGTACCTCTATCTTCAAAACAATCTAATTGAAACACTTTCAGAGAAGCCTTTTGTGAATGCCACTCATCTGAGATGGATAAATCTGAACAAGAATAAGATTACAAACAGTGGAATTGAGAGTGGTGCACTGAGCAAGCTGAAAAGACTGCTTTACTTGTTCCTTGAAGATAATGAATTGGAAGAGGTGCCTGCCCCACTACCAGTGGGCCTGGAACAGCTAAGACTAGCTAGAAACAAAATTTCCAGAATTCCAGAAGGAGTCTTCAGCAACTTGAAAAACCTTACTATGTTAGATCTGCACCAGAACAGTCTGTTGGACAGCGCTCTTCAAAGTGACACATTCCAAGGACTCAACAATCTTATGCAACTCAACATAGCTAAAAATTCACTCAAGAAAATGCCTTTAAGCATTCCAGCTAACACACTGCAGCTGTTTTTGGACAACAACTCCATTGAAGTTATACCAGAAAACTACTTCAGTGCAATACCCAAAGTGACTTTCCTTAGGCTGAACTACAATAAATTATCTGATGATGGTATCCCTCCAAATGGGTTTAATGTTTCATCTATTCTAGATCTACAGCTGTCTCACAATCAACTCACTAAAATTCCACCAATCAATGCTCACCTAGAACACCTTCATCTTGATCACAACAAAATCAAAAGTAAGTGTGCATTGTCAGCATGGGACCCTACAAAGACATAATTATTTTTAAATGTCTACCTAAATACAGAAAATGCTCTTTGAAATAAAGTGATTAAAGTCATAGAATCATTGAATAAATTGGTTTGGAAGGGACCTTTAAAGGTCATTTAGTCCAACTCCTGCAATAAGCAGGGATATCTTCAGCTAGATGAGGTTTCTCAGAGCCCCCTCCCAACTGACCTTGGAAGTTTCCAGGGATGGGGCATCTATCACCTCTCTGGACATGTTTCAGTGTTTTGCTGACTTTAAGAAGCTTTGTTCTACTAAAATTTATTTCCTCAAATGTTTTCCAACATTTTCCTCTTCGTGTAAAAGGGGCAAGGTTTTGTAGACAAGGCAACAGAAGCCTGTTGTCATGTCATAGTTCCATTCCTAGCACTGCTTCCAAATTTATTCAGATATAGTGGGGATGTGGTGGTTTGGGACATCACATATTTTATATAATGAAAGTATCTGCTCAGTAATTCCTTTGTTTCATGTCAAAAGCCAAAATAAAAGCAATGACTTTCTATTTATCACTGCACTGAAGGAAGATAAATCTCTATATTTATCTTCCTGTCATGGTGATTTAGTTGAATACAGAGTCCCTAACCACTTTTTTGTGGCACTGTAGTTCACAAATATACTTGGCTTTTGTATGAAAAAAGGGCCTATGACAGGAAGATACCTATTAATAATTTAACTTCATTCATTGCATTTTACAAAATAAATGTATGAAATCCTATAAAACAAAATAATTTTTGTATGACTGACACATGTTTAAGTGGTCTGCAAGAATTCTAACAGTTAATTAAGAGTTAGGGGTTATGACGTTGTTTCTGAACATATTTAATTGCCCTCTGGTTATGAAGGGATTCATTTGAATTACTTCACTGCAGTGCCTCAGGTGCAGACTTTATCCTGTCACTTTAGGTGGACACTCAGTTGAAATCAATGGAATGCAACCTGTCCAGTTTAAGAAGGGTTTTGTATCTAGGTCATATTTAAAGAGCTGCCCAATTATGTTCCTTTGAAGCTTGACAAAGTTTAAACTCTTGAAAACCAATATGTGCAGTATGTGCAAACTCAAGTCCCACTTTCCACCGATGCATGGGTACCCATGAAACTAAATCACAACAGCTCTCCACAAGCCTTATATTCCTAATGTCTTTACCACTTTTCAAAATTCATTGTTGCCCTAAGCACAAAACTGCTTCTAACTGAAACAATGAAGAAATAAGTTTTATTTCTTAGCAACTGCATATAAAGTAGTAAAAAAAAAAAAAAAAAGAAATTAAAAAAACCCAACCTTACATCTTAAATGAAATCTAGGTATTATGTAAGGCACATGCTACCACATAGCATAATTATTCAAGAGGTAGGGAATAATGACATACTCTTCATGGGACACTGCTCTAATAGATGGTATCTCAAAGGGCCTTTAGGATTGCAAACAAGGAATGTAATTTTATTGGGCAGGAGTAATAAGATGTGACATTAATTCTGCAGATTAGTTTTGTCTTCTTAAACCCTGGAAGTTGGTGATCAGTCATTAATTTAAGATGACCAATGTAAAGTTTTGAAAGAAAAATAATTGTTAAAGCCTGAATCTAGTTTCTCCACAAAAACGTCCTTCTGAAGGTTTGCTTTTGTGTGTGTAGTACAAGCCTTTTTTATAACATTAATTCTCTTGCACAACTGCAAGTCACTACTTTATTTTCTCTTGGTGATTCATAGTTACACTGCTGGCATTGCAAGAGGTCAGACATCAACATTTCTATGTAAATACAGTTTGCCTATGTTTTAGTGTAAGTTATTGGGTAACATCAGTTCTTCATATAAGTGCAAGGCCTTATGTCTCCAGAGACCATTTAAGATATAAGGCCTTCCTCTGAAGCCCAAGGAAGCCAATGACAGCCTCATCATTGGTCTCAGTGGAACAAGAGTTTCCCCTGTGGTCCCTTTCCTAAGGATCTCAACACACAGAGAAAAAAAAGTACTCAAAAATTGGAAGTAAATTCAACATAAAATCAAAACTAATTATGGCTCCAGCATGTGCACTGCTCTTGTTCCATGGCATTATAAAACACACATGCTTACATATTTATCTAGGACATATGTTTGTGAGGCTCTGGGGAGGTGGTAAATAGGAGAAAAGGGAGTTTTAAATGAAGTAAAGTGAAGACATTAAATGATGGTGTAGCAAGGGAACAAGGCTTAGCAGGTGCTACCAAAGAACAGGTAAAATGGAGTGAGTAGTAAGTTCCCCCAACAGAAGACTAGGAGGCTGGGATAGATACTCTGAGCTGATGTTATTCCATATGTAGATAAAAGAAGTCCTTGGTCCCAGCAGTTTAATTATGTTTCTAAATTATGCAGTTTTTTCTGAAAACAAAACGTGATTTTCTTCAGTTGTTCAGCATATATACAGTATTAGACAGTCATGAGAACCTATTCTGCAGTTCTCCCTTATGGCAGATCCAGAGTCTCATCTTTAAATATGATACCACATAACAATACTGCAGTGGAATTAATTTTTCTTAAGTTAACTATCCTAGGTTTTTTATCTAGTTTGGGCTAGATAGGTACAGAACGTTCAATTAATGGAAAGAGTGACACAATTGCAGAGGGAAACTTGTCCCATCTTGAGGAGCTGCAAATCACCTTTTTGAAACATTCATCTCTCTCTTATAAACAGAGTCTAAAAGGTTTACTTAGGCTAACACTTAACCTCTACACGGATCAGTTTAGGTAGGGTGAATTGTACCCAGGTAGATGCATAGGCCTGTCCCCCCTGCTTAAACAAAATTCAGTAATATATATATGAAGAGGACTGAAAGAGAGGAATAAGAAGAGGTTTTTACTCCTCTGATAGTTTGGGTAGGATTTACTGTTTATGGGAAGAGAACAATAAAAACCCAAACCACTTCATATCTCACATCATCAAGTAATAACTTCATAGGTGGTCTGTGGTTGGATAACTGCTGCCTCACTAAGGCTGGAGTAATTAACCCAGTGAAAATAAGTGTAATAAGACAGTTTCTAGGTCAGAGAAGACTGAGATGTAGGACACACTTGAAGCCATCTTGTCTGCTATTGATAGCAGTGTTCACCAGGAAAGGTGGATATTTTCTGCTACGGTTTGTTGATTCACCTGTAAAACCTGTAGTAGCTTTTTTGATAATGAAAACTCTCAGGCTTTCTGCTTTGTAGCTTCCCACATAAAAATAAGTTGTAGCTTGTTTCTTCCAAAATATCAAAAGCTTTGCCAATGTTAATCAAAATTTCACAAGATAGACAAAGAAGTTTTTGATATCACAAATATGACAAAAGTTTCAGGCCTTGGCCAACTGGATGTGTTTATCTAGTTTCCATGACAAAAAAGTCCACTTCCAAGGTCTGGGCAGTTGTTCAGAATAGAGTAAAGGGTTTTCTTTTGAGAAAAAAAAAAAAAAAAAGGTAGTTTGTCTTTTGATTTTTACATCATAACATTTATTTGATTTGGGATACTGTAATCAGAAGATGTGTGCATATTATCATTGCTAAATGTAAAGGGAGAAAAATTTTGGTAGAAATCTAGATTGTTAAAAGAGTATGTTTCAAAAATCTGTTACATGCACATTCTCCATTCATTTTTTTTTTTGCAGTTGTTCTGCAGCCAAAAGATCCTCAAGCAGTCAGACCAATAACTAAATACCATAATTTGGTCAAAGGAATTTGATATCTTTGCTAAAGAAACACCACTTCAGTATTTTCTAAAATGAGCCCATTTTGAGCCTGAAATAGGGCAGCACCTGCCTGACTATTCAACAACTGAAGAGAAAATATGAAAAGCATTTTAGCCAAGTGACAGTGCAGAGGTAACCTAGAGGAGACCATGTAAAGAACCCAAGCTATTAAACACTTATGAATATGATAACGATATAAGTCATAGTTTCAAATTTTATCTGAACAGAAACAGACTATGTGTGATATACACAGAATTTTAAGGATTTGTTGCATTTCAGATTAGGTAGAAAAATATCCCATTGTAAAAGTTTTATTGCAGTTCAAACCAACTCTACTGAAGAATGTGAGAGAACAAGAAAGCACAGATGTTAAAAGTTACAAACACTACAAAAATTTCCTCTGATTCAATGCTGCTATCATTTTGAATGCAGGGTCTTCATTAGGGAATATTATCAGCCTAAAATTGAAATAAGATGTTGAAAACCTCTCAGTATTAATCTTGTCATGCCCTCTCAAAAGGTAGAGAGCTATTTCTCAGTGCTTACCATGTAGTGTCTTCAGCTAGTGTCCTCCCTGTCCAAGACAAAATTATGTCTCTAGTGGCCTTTATTCATAAACACAACACAGTAAATATGTGATTCACTGATCTCAATTACATTATAAGATGCTTTTGTGCTCCATCAAAAAAGTAGTTAATTGTTGGCACTTTCCAAATCTGATAGAAACAACTGTCTCCTATGCAAATATCTGTGGGAGTTTGCTTTATTTATTTCCTAAATTAATTTTATCTTCATGAGTCTTTCCTATAGAAATTACCTAAAATGCTGGTTTATATTTTCAGGTGTCAATGGTACTCAAATATGCCCAGTCTCAATTGCCCTAGAAGAAGACTATGGTTATTATGGCAACATCCCTCGCCTCCGATACCTTCGTCTGGATGGAAATGAAATTCAACCTCCAATCCCATTGGACATCATGATATGTTTCCGACTACTTCAAGCTGTTGTCATATAAAGATATTGCAGTGTCACTCTTGTACTCTGAGAGTGCTAAGATACAATTTTTGCTGGAATGAAGCTTGTTCTAACTCATAAATCAAGAAGTAACAGCTTTATTTGACTTTAATTTTTCCTTTGCTTTTATCTTTTCTACAGCTGACAAGGTTGTTCTTCTTTCAGAAGAGATTCTGTATGGACCTCAGATGTGTTCTTAACACTTTAGTCTAGAATTCCTAATGCGAATATATTGAAAATCATCTGTATAATGTCCCAAATATTCTAAAGAACTTACTACATGTTTCTTGTCAATGGTGACAATGTCTACCCTGTTAACACCATTGCTATAGACAAATTATATTTCCTTATTTTGTTATGCAGTAACACAGTGAATTTGGGTGCACTTGGCCAAATGTATATATTAATAAAATCATGAGCTGCATGACTACTAGTTATCAGAACTGTTAAGATAGTGACTAGTGGTGAACAACTACTTAACATGTAAATAACTCATAAAACGCTATCCTTTGAAGACTGATACTTTTAAGACAAAAAAAAGTAGATGAGGCTCAGCATCGAATGCAATATACTGAATATATATTGTTGTAGGGAGTCATTCAGTGAATGATTTCAGAATTTGAGTAGAGTGGTCCAACTCAAATCCAGGAACTTGTGATGAAACGCTGTTCTATCAAAGTCTCAATTTTCTTCTGTTTCATTCTTCAGTATTCCATTTCAGGTTTTGACACCATTTCCTTCTGTAACTTTGGGATAGTCATTGAATATTTGGTTCACTTTAGTTTCCATAGAGATACAACCAAGAACAGTAATGATTACTTATTTCACGGACTAGGTACTTCACAAGAGTTTGAATGGCTGGTTAGTGCAATGGTGATAAAGACAAAATTAAGAAAATAAGATATACATCCCTTCTCAATTATTTACTGAACTAGTCAAATATTTTTCTAGGATTGTATCAGTTTAAGCAAATACAATCAATTTAGAGAAGTGTTTAACCAGCTGTTAACTCATATACATGCACATAATAACACTGAATTTTTAGAGACATCCACGTATTTAGAACACAGCACATTAAAAATTCACTGACAAGGGAGATATCAGCAGGCAACTTTTTATAAAATCTTGTTGATTTTTTTTTCTATTTTATAATATTGGCATTTCAATAAATTACTTGATTAGTAGAGTCAACTATTCAGTGTGAGAACATGACATCCTTATTTCTCACAGTCAGCACAACAAGCTATGTGTCAGTCATATTATTTCAGTCTTCTTGGATTTGTAGATAGAAGTAATTAGTGCTCTTTGATATCTTGCATCTATTGCTCACATTTTAAGACTGGCCTCAATAGCAAGCATTTAAAGACTATGCATGTGGTATTATTTTTACTTTGAAGATAAGGTATTTTCTTAAAAGTAGATTTTTAAAAGCATTGTGAACTGCAATTTCTAACATTCAGTCTCTTTTTATGTGAAAATCAGGCCTTATTTTTCTCCAGAGCACTTGTGGAAATAACCTAGTACAGAAATCCAGCATATAAATAACCCATTCAGAAACCTATCACAAAAACATTTATTTTTGCTGGGTTTTTTTATGTGATTGTTGAGAAACTCCTGCCCTTCTAGCAAAATATTTTCTGTACACCTGTGTTCATCCAATATAAAAAAAATACAGATTTAAAGTCTCTACAATATGTATGCATGTTTAGCTATGTTTGTTACTCAATAATAGCATAGTAATTTTTTTTTTTTTGAAAAAAAAAGTGACAATACTACTAATTAAATTATAACAATAATTCTGTTCTTGTACTTGGAACTCGATTTCTACTTTAAACAAAGAACAAATACATGTACTCCAAAGTAAATATTTGCAGGTATATATTCATATTATTAACATTGTTTACAATTCTGATCATAAAACATATCATCATGAAGTTCCTGTAAAAAATTATGACTGTGTTTAGGTACCCTTAAAGGTACACATTAAGAGAATTGTACACAATAAGCAGAAAAGACTAACTCTTCCCTAAAGAGATGTCAAGCTTACATATGAGAAGGGTTGATATGCAAAATCATAAAGGAACACTGAAGCATCAAGGTACTCCATTTTCTGGATAGGGGCAATATGCAATGAAATCAGGAGCACATGATCTGTGGAAATAATTTTAATGGTTATTTTTACCAGCTGGCCTGCTATTTTTCCAATACAGTGTAGTTTGGAAATCCTTTTAAATTAATTCTTCAAAGGTCAGTACTATCTTATGGAACAATCTTAGAACACAAACAGAGAGATGCTCAAGATTTTTCTCTGTCAAAACACAGTTAATCTGAGAGAGAAGAAAAATTCATTATATATCCTTGGACAGACTTCTATCGGGCTGAAGAGCTGCTGCTGAGTGCTGTGTTCTACACCTTTGATGCAACCACTGACTCCACATCTGGAACTATGTAATAAAGAGAAAATCCTAAGTATCCTCAGTTAGGCTAATTTATCCCATCTTGACTCTCTCTCCCAGAAACAGCACTATGAAGTAGAATACTAAATAGTTCTGTTGCTGCAGTGACCTTCACAAAGTAAATCAACCCATACAGGGTTTGAGCTGCTTTACTGAATGCACGTCTATTTGCAACAGTCTTAACATTATTAAACATCCTGGTAAAGTTGGTAAAATTTCACCTCAGACTGCAATAGTATGCCTAAATTGCATTATTGTGTGGAACTAAACAGTGTGGGCTTTCAGCCACTACACATTCATTTCATTCATTGTGCCAGAAGACTATAAAGGAATATGTAAAATAGTGTCTTTTACTCAATGTAGAGGGTCATTAATACAATGCAAAAAGCATCACTTTGCTTGAAAGTCTGATGCTAATTCTTCCTAATCCAAGATTGCTCTAAGACACACACCCCCCCAACCCTCCCCACACACAGTGATATTTCCTGGTTTAGAAAAAATTTTGATCTCTTCCACTGAAAGGACGGAGGAACACACCTCTCAGCTGTCCTGTCTGAACCCCCAGCTGGAAACATGAAACAGCCATTTGTTTTTGCTTATTTGTCAGAACACATTGCAGAAAGTTTTGGATAGAATACCATGTACAGAATCAAAGAAATTTACAAGTATGAGAAGCTGAGAACAAAAGAGCACACTGCAGTCATGGCCAATCACTAGCCAAACCACAAACAGAAATTCATATTACACACAAGTTAATTTTGAAATTAAGTTTGTTAACACAGATGTGCTATCACCTCAGTCCAGGGTACACATAGTTGATCTCTAAAGAAAAGTATTAAAACAAAGTGAGAGACTCAAGAACTGAAAAACACAGACATTTCTGACACCTCTGTCAGCATGATTGGAGGCTGGGTGCTGGATCTATCAAAAGGCCGTGGGGTTTTATAACACATCTGGCTCTGCGGGAAGAAAAGTCCTTAACAGATGCTGCCAGCATAGTTAAAAATTCAGCCATATGTTTAATGCTCCTGCTCCATACTCTTCTCTGGCACCTTGTTTCCTTCTTGATACTCCTGTTCACTACCACTTTCTTCTTCAATATTTTTAAGGAAAAATTCCACTATACCAGTCATCTGTAAATGCCAGTGACTGAAGTAGTCTGTATGACCCTTGAAGGAAGAAACAAACATTAAGAGGTAAAAATTCGGAAAGCAAGTAGAAAACCAGTTTGCATGCTTGCAATTACTAACTCCAACATGTACCCTGTGTCATTGAAGGCATTTTCAGTCACTCTTGTTGCACTCAAATGGTTTCCAATGTTTGCTAAAAGTACTTGATGTTGTTTTCCAAGCCTGTTATAGGTTTAAAATCTTGGAATTTTTCTTTCATCTACCAACCCTGCACCTCAAAGGAATCACCCTCTGTCTCCTCTTCAAC
>JAWWEU010000040.1:43346539-43366485 GCA_035583155.1 Acropternis orthonyx | reverse complement strand
CTGTAATTCTGACTTGTAATCTGTTTGTGAGTTAGACTCATTCCTCCTGCTGGTTTACCTTTAAACCAGCACAAAGCCTAGGAAAACTATTTGCTGATATCATATTGCACCTTGTTTCATTACCTACCTGGAAATAGATTACTGTAATATCTACATTTCTGTGTTGATTGTTAAGCAGCTAATATCCCTCTTCTGCCGTACATGGCTGAAAATCTTTGGCATTGTTGAAATCAGCAAGTCAACATCCTTCTCTTCACTGAAAGTCTCGTCTGTAATTTCAGTTTTTTACCCAGAATTGCTTACCTTTTTAACCATGAAAAGAAGCTCTTATAGGGTGCCACACTGTCTGTGTAGTAATACTCAGGAATAGTACTAACCATTTCAGCTAAAGTGTATGAAGCCATATCCATCATTTGCATCATGTTCTGCCCTAGCTAACTTACTGTCTTAGTAGAAGTAATATTGGTTCTGAGTCCTGTGCTTGCTCTATCAGTGCTGGTTCCAACACATGTATAAATTTGATAAATTTGAAACCCTCCCAATACAGTTACACTGTTGCAAAAAGCCTGAATATTCTTCCTGGTTTTGTCTTGGTTTCTGTAGCATTGGAATGAGTCCAGGGGAGGGCCACTAAGTTGAGCAGAGGGTTGGAATGCCTCTTTTATGAAGACAGGCTGAGAGAGCTAGGGTTGTCCAGCATGGAGAAGAGAAGGCTGCAGAGAAATTGTGGATGCTCCATCCCTGGAAGCACTCAAGGACAGGTTGGATGGGGCTCTGAGCAACCTGGTCTAGTGGAAAGTTACCTGCCCATGGCAGGGTGGTTAAAACTAGATGAACTTTAAGGTCCCTTCCAATCTAAACCCACTATATGATTCTACATCCATTTGACCAACCTATCTGCCTTGTCAGCTTTAGTTTTGCTTCTTCAGTGTGTATTAGTTTATGCGTGTTAATGCGTGCGGTGCTAATGTGTGCTCTGACGTCATCCCTTTCCTGGGAGTTCAGCTGCAACTGGGTTTGTCTGGGAGAAGTGTTCCCCTGACTTCCACACATCTACCACAGCTGAACAGCATGCCCACCTCCTCCCATGCACATTCTCAGACCCAGGCTAATGCTGTCATGTGGGTAGAGTTTAGCTGGAGACCACTTCTCCAAAGCTTTCTCTCCTCACTCCCAGGATTTTTTGTGAAAATTGGCAAAGAAACTGGAATCACATCTTCCATAAACAAAAGCTGTTCCTAATTAGGGGCTGGGGCAATGAAAATTACATGTGGAATCAGCAGCTCCCAGTGAAGCTGGGCTTTTTTCAATAGATCATTTATTCATTAAAATGGTCTATCACTATTTTTATTAAATATTAGTGAATTCGGAAAAAAAATGCAAATAATTTCAGCCATAGGAAAGGAAAGGGGGAAAAAAAAAAAAACAAACAATGTTCATGCTTCTTATTTAATATTTGCATTGCTAAGACGTCCATGCAGCATGATATGCCCTTCACCAAGTAGTGAAACCCTGGAATTTGTCTGAAATCTTGTTCCTACTAGTAGAAAGCCTATTTCAAAGAGGGTAATCTCCTTGTGATGCTTTACTTTGTAAGAGGACTTGAAATAATCACTGATTCTCTATCCTGGCAGGGAGGATAGGCTTCATGGTATTATAGGATCTAGGTCCAAATCCTTGTCTGAATAAGAAGCAGATTGAATTGGAGCATAGATTTTTTTTTTTTCTCTCTGAGGAGGCTGTTTTGAGCACCAGGCTAGAGGTTCACTCTATTTTGTGAATACTAAGATTTGTTTCTTTTAAGGACTGGAACTGCTTTTAATGAACAAGACTGATGACAACCCTTCTCAACACTGCCTAGCAGCAGAATAAGTGGGAGTTACACCTAAAATGTCTTCTCTGAGAAAGCTGCAGGACACAGGGCCTCCAGACTCCCTGCCTCTGAATTACTGGCCAAATGAGGACAAGAAATCTGTGTGTGAAGACTTTCTCTGAAGCTCATGGTGTTTTGGATCTTTTAAAAAGCTAGTTATTTATGTGTTTGTTTTGGTTTGATGCAAGTTCTTTAACATTCAATTTAAAATACAACATATAAGTGTGGTGTGAGGTTTACTTCCCAATTCAATATATAGAAGAAGATTAAAATAATTAATTCTTACTCAAATAAACATAAATATTTTTATATTGTTCTGACCATAAAATAAACAAGTAAACAGAAAAGCCAATTTTCTGTTCTCAAGCCCAGATTTCCATAAGTACCTTTTTTTCTCAATTGTTCTTTATTTACTTCTGCATTCTCTCTGGGATCAATGTAGCAGACTTACCAGCTGTTGAAGAACATTGAGAATTATTTCAGCTGCAGCATTATCTGTGCTTCCCATTCTCTTCAAAACATTATTAAGACCTGTGCCTGTATTTTCCTACTTTTGTAAGCTCTGCTTACAGGCCCTCTTTTTTGTGCTGTTTCAACCACGGTTGTGGTCAATACTTGTGCAAGATCTTTGTATAGGAAAAAAGGTGTTCCCAGGGATTTAAGGCTTTCTGTGGTGCCTGTTTTCCCCATATTTAGACATCTTTGACTTACCTCCTGACAGTCTCATGGGTTTTATTCCTGATGGTTTAATACTACCTCCATACTGGCATTTTTCCCAATGTTAGTACGGTGAGGCTTGGGTAAGTCCCATTGTTGCTGGGCTGCTTCTGACATGGGCCATCTGGGCCTGATGGAGGAATGACAGCCTGTGGGTCTTGTGTCGGAGGAGCTGAAGCAAGTGACCAGCAGCTCAGACTTATGAAGGCATTGAATTATGTGGTAGGAATCAATGCAAGAATGGGGCTCAACAACTAAAAGATGCCTAATTTCATCACAAATATGCAGAGCAGAAAATCATCCAGTGCAAGACAGATGGAGATGAAGATGTAATTAAGGCAAACTGTCAAACTTAAGCGTACGTGCAACTACTTGTATAGGTGAGAAACAGAGACAGAAACAACAGTTATCTCTGTCTGGCCAAGGATCAACAATGATGGGGAATACTACAATTTCTTGAAATTTATTTCAAGCCTGAAGGATCCTAATACTGACTGAAGACACCTGATGTATTTTTCTTGACACCTTAGTCTATGCTGCTTTTGGCTTGGATGGAGATAATTTTCTTCACAGTAGATTCTATAGGCTGCGTTTTGGATTTGTGTTGGAAACAGAGTTGATAATATAGAGATGTTTTTTGTTATTGCTCAGCAGTGAAAACACAGCCTCACTGCCTTTTTCACTTCTCACCCCACCCTACTAGTGAGAAGGCCGTGAGTGTGCAGGGAGTTGGGAGGGGATACAGCCATGACCCCACTGGCCAAAGGGATATTCCACACCATATGGCATCATACTCAGCATATGAAGCTGGATGAAGAAGAAGGAGTTGATAGTCTTTGTCTTCCCAAGCCATCATTATGTGTGATGGAGCTCTGCTTTCCTGGAGATGGCTGAACACCTGCCTGCCCATGGTATTCCTTGTATTGGTTTGCTTCCATACACAGCTTTTGCTTAACCCATTAAACTGCCTTTATTTCAGCTGACAAGGTTTACTTTTCTAATTCTCTCTCCCACCCCACTGCTAGGGGAGTGAATGAGCAGCTGTGTAGTGCTTAGTTGCCATCCGGGTTTAAACCAAAACAGCCCCCTATAACAATTCTATCAAATTTAGATAAAAACAAACCTCAATGCTTGGTGTATCACCCATGCTTTCTGTCAGCAGCTATTCTTGTTTACCTTCTCAGAGGTAAACAGTGGGCTGGTGACATGGATTGGTTTGCGACATTATTTTTTCCATACTGACTATTGTGATCAGGTCTTACAGTCATCAGTGAGCTTTTCTTGGTCTCCAGAAACTGTTTAAAACAGCAGTTTGAGCAAAGTCCAGTAGTTACAAGTGCTGCTGAAAGCTAACATAAACATTTAACTTGGTAGAAAAAAACCCTCAAGGATTCAAAAAGAGCACCTCTCCTTTGAAAGCTTTGGTTTGGTGAAGAATATGTTCAGTTTGCATTAACTTTACATTATTTCAGAAACCATGTTCATGGAAATTCTGAGGAATTCATATGCTTTATTTAGAAGAAAATAAACTCAGAACAAGCATATCTAATCATTAGCAGACAATTTGAAATGTTTTAGATAAACCTTTTTGCACTGATCTGCTAGAAGACACATTTTGTATGGAACATTTGTCTCCCATTAAAGTGAAAACATTTGATATTTCTAAATTGTCCCTGCTTTGTGTGTGTGTAAAGACACATATAATAATTTTAAGAGTGTTTTCAAAAGGTCTAAAAGAACTGAAAATCACCTGAGCTGGTGACTTCAGTTTGTTTCCTTCCTAGGAATGGAAATTCCTATTCTTTCAAGGAACTAAGCCTTTGGACTGCAGCCTTTTAACTTGTCTAAAGACGAGTTGAACATACTGAAGCCTTGTGCTTTCTACAGCTGCA
The DNA here is from genome assembly GCA_035583155.1 of Acropternis orthonyx. NCBI lineage: Eukaryota > Metazoa > Chordata > Aves > Passeriformes > Rhinocryptidae > Acropternis > Acropternis orthonyx. Next base: position 43,362,003 of record JAWWEU010000040.1, on the reverse strand, counting down.
AAAAAAAAAAAAAGCTGAAAGCTAATTATACAGCATTAGACCAGGATTAGGTGGTGCTTCTTCCTCTGCATCACAAGATCATGGAGTTCTGTTCTCAGTGGTTGAACTGGGAGCAGATAAAAACTCTGCAGAAAGGGAAGTGATGCGATATGAACAAATGAGAAATCAGTCCATAGATTACAGTCTAAGTGGCTGTGGATGGCATTTTTTACTTAGAAAGGTATATTAGCTTTATTCACAGTGACGGTCTTTTCCATTTTAAAAAAATTCTGCCCTTTCACAGTATTGTAATTGTGAAACATTGTCTGCTCAGGGAGAAATCTTAGAGATTTCAAAAATCTGTGCAGAAGCTTTAGTTGGTATTGATTTTACTCAGTACCTCCAGACATATCAAGAGACTCTCGTTGTGGCCAGTATCTGAACAAGTTAAAAATTACCTGTATTTGTCATGTCACCAATGTAACCATAAATTGATAAGGAAGGAGAAAAAGGAAGTAAAATACTAAAAGAGAGAGGATGAAACTTGAAAAAGATGACTAGGAAGGGGAGAGAAGAAACTTGGGATGGAGGGATAAAAGAGGAAGAACAAAAACCATTTGGAAAAGAGATTAAAAAGAGGGAGGAGACACAAGGAGCTTAGATGCTTTTTGAGAGGTAAATTGAGATCCTGAAAGCTTGGAAACTACTGGTCCACAATGCCTCTTGTAGCAGTGCTGTGGTCTTTCCTAAAGCCTGAGACTTATAATGCTTCAGCCTACTCTAGTGTTACTTCTTTTGGGAACTGGCAGGACAACAACAATAACAAGTGTTCAATATTTGTAATGCTGTCTAAAGCTCCGTGATTAATACAGAATCCAAACTCAAAGAAACTGTGCAGATGTGTGAATATCATTCATGAACTTTCTTCAGATCATGCATTACTCTGTTCTGTGCACTATTTCATGCTGATGTGGAGCTTTCTTTTAGAATGAATTCCAGAAGGAATATGATAATATGCCACGACCATCAATTTCATTAGCTGGAAACCACATGAAGGGGCAATGTCAGCTGGTAAATCAACTCTGGCAGCTCCTCTGGCTTAGCCTTTATCCTGGAAACCATATGGTCCTCCATGTTTTATCAGTTTATAAGATTAGTTTTATCAGCTGACATTTCAGACACTGGCTGATATAAGATTCATGGTCTACTAATTTTCAGAGGCATGTTAACTTCTTGGGTTTCACAGAAGTGTTATGGGCCCTTGAATACTTTCAGGTGCTGAATCATGGCTTAGATGTACCACAAGCTCAGAAGTAAAGTTTTGTTTCTTGCTAGCCCCCACTTAACATCATGCACTAAGCGAGTCCAGGTTTTTTTCTAGGAATACCAGAAAAAAGTTGTTCATGCTGAAGGAGAAAACTCAGTATTAGGTGGTTATAAAAAAAGTGTTTAAAGAAATTTTAAGTGCAGTCCAAACACTGCTTCATCATAAAATCTTTGGCATCTATACTTTGGTAAATGGGATGATTTTGTAAAGTCATCTTACTCATGATAGGTAGACAACTGGATGCTTAATCTTGATTAATATGGACCAAATTTAAATACAGATTTCATGATATCTGAAATCCAACTTGCGGGATTTTTTTTTCACCAGATAACACATTTTACTCTTCAAGATTAACATTTTTTCAGTCTTTTTTTCTTGTTTATTTTGTTTTAAAGGCAGATAAACCTCTGATCTTACATTCTCTGGGGTTCCAGGAATCTAAAAGTGAATTTCTTATTACAGAGATAGATTGGGTTACATTGGTCCCAAATGGATTCTAGTCAACAATTCAACAGAAAGAACAACATCACAGTTTTGAAATGGCCATGACAGTAATAGCAACAAAATTCAGCTGCTCCCTCATCCTGGAGTATGAATTCAGTGAAGCAGTCATTCCCAGGGAGTGGGTTCCTATTAAAAAATTAAGGGACAAGGAAGGGTTAAAAGGAAAACTGTGTGAATTTTCCTAAGTCCTTTTCTACTTTAACAAAAGTTAAAGTGCAAAAAGTTATTAAGTTATTAAGTTGGAAGGTGAATTTCAGTGACAAAGAGGAGGGAAAGCTGAGAAGAAAGTACTCAATAGCTCTTATATCAAATCCCTCTAACCACAGTATTGCTCTTTGGCTCAGCCTTAACACAACATATTATTATTTCAATCCATAATCAAGTTAGGGAAAAAAAACATTGTTCTGGATCCCTCTTCACACCTGCACATCTTCTTTACAGAATTGCACAGTGGCAAGGTTGCTCTTTCTGTCAATAGCTCACTACTGAGTAATATGTCTGTTCATTTCAGTAGGCTTTTTTCCAATTAAATATGTGTAGCACAAAAAAGAAACATGTTGCATGCACATATAATACACAGAGTAGAGAAGGAGACACCAGAGTGAATAAAAGATCTTATGAAATGAAGACTTTCATGAAACTGGTTTTACTTAGAGAAAAATGAAACTTTTAACCATAATCAATGCTTCAAGCTATTCCGGAAATAATTCCAGAGAAATGAAATGAAAATGAGGTACATGAAAGCTTCTGGGTTTGAAATAGTAACAGCTGTGTCTAGAGAACTTGAACAAGGGGACTTCTTATTCAAATATGTTTATTTTAAATAGTATTTTTCATTCAAGCATACATTTTTGGTCCATTAAAATAAAGGAAAAAAACAGGGCTAAGAACACAGAACAAACACCATGTGATCTCCAATAAACAACCTTGTAATCAAACACCATGCAATTATTTCATGAACTGAGTGCTAAAAATAAGTTGTGATTCCATGAAATGTACCCTTAAGGATTTGTGAAAAAGAATAGATATTCTAGGAGTTGTGCCCATTTATCCCATTTTGTTCCACATGAAACAAATTATATTAAATCAACTGAATATCTGGAAAGAATTAAATCATCATCTCTCATTGGCAAATCTAAAGGAAAAATTCACAAGAAAGCACAGTTTTATATAATAAAAGTTCTCATGTTTCATGGAGTAAAAGGGGAAAAGCTAACTGCCAAAGGGAAAGTTTTTGTTGCCTTTGGTTATTCTTCTTCTCAGACAATATATTATGGAGTTCTCCTCTGCTCCCTTTTAATATCTTTATGCAATGATATAAAATTCCAGACGTAATGAAATGAAACTATTTCAAATGCTATGGCAGAAAGTTCCACATGAACAAACTTTTCCCTGTAGCAGCTGACACAGCGACAGTCACTGGCACTATACAGGAGCAACCAAAGCTGGCAGGTCCCCTTAGCAGGATTCTTTTTAATAATAGAAATGTCTGACTTATTCACTGCCCTTGAATTCTATATCAAGTAGCACGTGCACCAGAACCTGCCTTTGTTCATGGTGTTTCAGAGATGTGAATGAAAGGAAGAACTTTCTCCAACAGACTAAGCTCACCACAGGCTTCAAGCCATTTACCTCAGAGATGGCTTTAGTTCAGTAATGCAGTTTTACAAGTCATGCTGCACTGGTCTTTAATTTATACTTAGTTTTGGCATATCATGCTTGTGTATTGGCTATCATTAAACCACCATAACATGCTCAGGGTTCAGCTTTCATTTAATCTGCACTCTGACAGGAAAATCTGATGATTTTCACCAGCTGAGGCTGTGTCCCTCAGAATTGACTAAGGCAAAGACAGTATGTGACTACTAGAGAACACAAATGACATACACACTTTAATCTCTGCATAAGAGAGATAAACTGAAGTGTCTGTTTTCCTTCCAGGAAATGATGGTGTGATAAAGAGATGGTTCAGCATCTTATTTATGGGTTTAGCAGCAACATCAGTAGCGGATTGTCCTCTTACATCTCAGGCCATTCTTCTGGAGCTCTTAGTCCTTTCCTCAGTCTCTTCCATTCCCTGCTAATGTCCCATTGCTCATTTTCCTTAGACAAGTGTTTTGATACACACTATTTGATCTTTAACCTCTGTGGTAGGACTCCCAAGTTTTCTGTTGAAGACCCTATTAATGAAACTTAAATTTTGAATGGGAAAAATGGAGCTTACTCTTTTTCTTCTGTAATTCTCCACAATGCAATCTATGTGTTTTCCTTACTGATATTAATTTCTCACTCTTCTTTTGAACTCCTCCTTCTTCCTTCTGTGGCCTGAATTTTGGCCCTATATGCTATGCTGTTTTTTATGCCTGAACTGTTATTCATATGCATGACTTTTGTCAGTATTTTTATATAGCTCAATTATTAGAATATCTTCCTTCTGGTCTCCAGTATAGCAGTTCTTATTTTATTTCCTTCTCTCCTCACACATGGTCACTCAGATACACTCCACACATTAAAAATGAACAGTTTCAAATAGCCCTCCTGCCTACCATTTTGGTCACATCAGACTATACCTGAACATTTCTACTTACTCCCTTTCCCCAGCTGATAAAATTCAAGGTTCTGATCTTCATGTAGAACTTGTTCATTTGGAGCAAAAATCTTGATTACTTGCAATTACATAATCCAATTCATACATTTCTGTGATTTTGCACTAAAACTACCAAAGGCTTTTCGCTGTCATGGGACAATTGCTCTATCACTCTTACAGTTAGAAAACATTTAAGTTCCCACCTGAATTTATACATGGTTGACATAAGGCCTCTAGCCACAGTGCCAGCAGATCATTTTTTCCCCAGTTACTGACATTGGACTGACTACTAAAAGGAATCAGCAAAATAACTGTGGGCATCTGGGCAAACAGCATTATAATCACCGCATTGCTCGTCAAAGGACAGGAACCAAAAGAAAACACCATTTATATAATGAAATTTAACACTGTGTTGCTTGTGCCTGGACGGGGAATTTTCCTCGGCACCAGAGCTGGAGTTATTCCCTCCGTCTAAAGCTGGATGAATCTGGATGAATCTGGGTTTCCTGCCTTCAGGAAACTTGCACAAGCTGAAACTTCCTCATGAATGATTCCCTCACACATTCATCAGCACAGCTTTGTGTGAAAACAGGACATAAGCAATCCTGAAATAGCACCGACTACATTTGCAGTTAGATGGAACCCCAACTAACAGTTTTCCCTTCTGTGTATCATCCAGTCTTTGTGCATTTTCTCAACACTTGGTTAGACCAGGTGCTCAATTTTTGCTTTGTTTATCTCTTCTGGATGATATACGGTAGTGAAATTTCACTCAATGCACCGTCTTACCTGTATTTTAGCTATATTGAGTGTGCTAGATAAAAGGCCTCTCATGTGCTTATTCTGATGCATTTCTGTTAGGGCAACATAGAGATGAGAGAGATTGCAGAGTAGAGACCACATCATAATTTGAGGCAGATGGTGAGCTGAGTAAATGCTGATTGCAGTTTAATTTTAAGCAATGAGGGTCAATGACACATTGTGCAAGCAATGAAGCAAAACAAATAAAACCGCCTAAAAGACAATCCTGCAAATCAGAAATCTAAAGGCCTTTTCATTATACTATCTTGAGATTCTTTGAAGCTACCAGGATCTCTGTGTGTGTGTGTGTGCATAAATTAGAAAAACACTTTTGGAAAAGCAAGGTTTTATTACTTCTGTTCAAATAAGCACAAAGCATTAACTTAGCTATTTTTCTTTGATACTTGCATTTAAAAAATACGTTTAATGCATGGCCTGTAAAATAGTAGAGAAATTTACATTCTACTCATCAACCAATGATAGTTTCGTTTATTATCATGCTAATAGCAACCTGTAATTTTGTTGAATTGCTGTGTTGATATTTCCTAAAAACTTTTAAAATATGTTTTCCAAATATTTAATTGATATAAGTGAAAGCCTTGCTAAAACCATCTTTCATTCTTGTTCACAGGCACATTTTGTACTTAATAGATAAATCCATAGTCATCCTAAGAGCTAAAGCAAATTACTATTTTTCCTTAAAGCCTCTGAGAAAAATCAAGGCTTTCACATTCTTTCTGCATTAGTGTTTCAAAGGACATGTTCCCAAGTCTACTCAGAAAATAAACGGTTTAAGGAAGAAATTCAAAACAAATAAACAGAACTTTTGGCTGAAGGGTGGTGTGTCTCCTATTTACAGTGTCAGAGGTCCTGGAGTCAGGCTGTGGTTAGCCCTGGCACAGACCAACTATGTGTCTTACTCTCTGCAGCTGGCTCACTCACCTCTGCCCTGCATTCCCTGACTACAGCACCCACCTCCCATGCTCCCCACTAAGTGCCACAGTTCCTTCTGTACCTCTCAGCTCTGTCAGTCAAAGCTTGCTGGGTGTTGTCAAAAAATCTGGATAGAGCCTGAAATTCTGTGTTGTAGTCAGGTGGGATCATCCAACAGGACTCATACTACCTCTACATGGAAATACATCTTTGGTTTTAGTCTGGTGGGTCCCCCACCAGATGACGTAGTGCTGGTGTGGCTATAGCCATTGTATCACTCAAGCTGCCCTGCATGTATCTGTGGAGTAGGACAGTCTTTCCTCTGTCACATGAACAAACCTGTGAAGGCTGTCTTTTGCTAGAAGGGGAAGTAAGGAGGGCTACTAAAGCTGGTGTATGTACCAAAGCAAGTTTACCTTCTCCCTTCCCCATCTCCCTGCTCCCTGATGCTATGAGACACCTCATGGGCCATGGTGGTGAAACTGCTCCCCTCCTCTACAGCTCATCCAAAACTCTCAGTGCTATCCCTGCCACTGTAGAGCAACCCCAGACCACAAACTTTTTTTTTTTTTTTTTAATATCAAATATTTCAAAGTCTGAAACTGCTATTAACAGAAAACTTCCTATAGAATGGAGACTGTTATGGGGGGGGTGGGGAGAGGAATTCTGTGCTAAGAGAAAACCTGTTTGCTCTATGAAAACATACATAATTTCAAAAAAATTATTATCATGTTAATAAAATAATGGGAAGAAAACAAATTTTAGACAGATGCACTGGCAATAGCAATCCTGCTGAGGTTCAGCAGTGGCAGGTCATTTCCAGCTCTATTTTACAGTGTATTTACTTTGACTAAATTAATTAGAAAAAGAATCTGCTTGTCAGACCTTGATATTTTGAAAACCCTAAATGTAGGGTTACAATTTTAATATTTCATAAAATCTCATTAAATATATTCCAGTTATATATGTATTTTATTTCTGGTTTTTGTAATGGGATGACTTTTTTTTTTTTAAATTTTAAAATAATTTTTTATATCAAAACCCACTTTTTCTTTAAAAACATCTGAAAAATTAGTGGGGTGGGGGGAAAGGGAGCTATTTTACCCTTTCTATCCCAGCTGTATAAACAGTATTTGGAAACATCTATAGAGGATATGAAACATTGTGATATATGCAATACAAAATGCAAACCTAAGAACACACAGACAATTTCATATTCAAACATCATAAAAAACTGGAGGAAAATTATGCTAATGATAAAAACAACTTTAATTCATTACCTCAATTTCAAATTTGCTCAAGATGTTGAGGAAATTATGCTACATGAAATCTTTTATAGTCTCTATCTATGAAATACATGTAGTACAATAGTGTTCTTATGGACAAATGGATATGTCAACATACAACACAAAGCCTGTGCTCTACTGAATTCCTAATCCTTGCTTTATTGAACTTTGTTTCTGGTTTATTTTTCAATCCCAAGCAAAACATCCTTCATCTTTTAGTGATAAATATGATAACCTAGGTCTGAATTGTGCTTGCTTAGCTAAGCAAAAAAAGACTCTGAAGTCTTCCATCTCTGGGGCCAGAAACTGCATTTTCCTCAAAGAGTCTAACACCATCAGTCCACAGGCTGGCCTGGAACAGCAGACAATAGCTCTGTATGCTAACAAAAACCATTCTGCAACACCACATGCTTGCATACTCAGCAGTGCTATCTTATATTCAACTATGATTAAAGAAAGAACAGAGATGTCTTTCCCTGCTAGTTCTCAAAACTGATGCAAATTATACCTCTTAAACAGCAAACTGTAAATTTGGTTTTAGAAGAATGACAGTCTGTCTGATGTGAGTGGAATATAACCAAGTACATGAGTCTGAAGCTCTGACTCCCATTTTTTGCTTCAGTGGGAATTCCTGAAACTGCCTTCATTAATGAGCTATAGTATAACCTGCATATATCTATGTGTGGATGCATGTAGCTGATAGACCAATCCATGTTTGTTATAAACCAATTAATTATGAAAGGAGTAATAACAAGGTAAAAAACCCTAACTCTTTATGATTTTGCCGGCAAAATCTTCTGAATATACATCTCTCTTTCTCTTCTATCCATGTTTATATAGAATCAGCAAAATTTTTCTTAGTCATCAAACTCAATTTAGATTATATTTCAGTATTACCTGCCAGTTGTTTCCAAACCATTACTAAATTACAGAAATTACTAAATATACTTACGAAAAAAATATTCTCTTGAGACTTTTTAATCAAATAAAGAGAAGAAGTGCAAGGAACAGAATTTATTATAGAGGGTATTTCAGACCTGTTTTAGCAAAGTGAGTAATCAGAGTATATAGCATATATAGTAACAATCTGATGAGGTTTTTATCTGCTTTAAAATTTATAACATACAGAAAGAGTGAACAGCATGCTATGATGGATTTAACTTGTGGGCTGATTATACAAACAAATGTTAGAAATGTAAAATTAGAGATATATGTAAGGAGGATCTTTTAATTTTACAGGACAGTCATGCCAGCAAGCATGGTTTAAGATGATTAAAAGTAATAGGTTTGGATCTTGCTCATAATTTACAAAAAAGTTTAAAAATTTCAGAAGCAGATACTAAAGATTCTAAATTACACTTTTTGAAAGAAAAGTGGGAGCCATCCATTCCTGTTGCTGTAACAGAAATCCTGTTATGTAATTCCTGTTACATAACAGGAATCCTATACAAATTCTGTATGGATTTGTTGTTTGATTTTACTGTAGATGTGAATGGTCTCTGTTGAATTTAACGCTTTTTTCTTAACAGCTAAGAAATTCCAAGTATACTGATTGCAATGATGAATCGGAGACTGTATAGATATGGTCTTTACATATGCAAAAAAACAATATTCTGGATGGTCTCTTAGGAAAGCATCATAGTCTGGTAGACCAGACTGCATGAAAATACTCAGAGGTTTCACTGGTAGTAATCAGTATTAAGCAGAACAAGCATACATGTGACAAATTTCAAATAGGCATATTATTTTTTTCTGAAATATTTAAAAAATCCTAACCAACCAAAGAAGCCCACAAAACCCCCAAACCAACCAGCTGGACAGGCAGTATGAAAAAGGAAAAAAAATATATATGTGAATGACATGGGGAAAAAATCTTATACTACAAAATTTTTCACTTTAATCGGCCTGCATCAACCACGGAAGTAAGAGGTGACAATAAAAGTAACTGTAAAGGAAAGGAATAACAGCCTTTAAGGGTATGTGAACTGAAAGAGAAACCTCCACCAAGAACTGAAAATCAGGCAAACCAGAGAAATGACACTTTAGTTGATCCGTACACAACAGGTAGTTATTTCTGTGACTCATTAAAAGCCTTTTTTTATTCCTTGCATTCACTGTTTATGCAGACATAATTAAATCTAAACAAGACTTTGCTAGTAAAAACAAATGTAGCTATCTCACATTTTCTGTTTAACTCTCTTTTCCCTCCTGTTTGTGGTGATTTGCACAGGGGATGGAACAGTTGGAGCATTCTAAATCCTTCTTTTGTACTTCTTTTAACTTTGATGAGCAAAATGGAAATGCTAATCCCTTCTGCAGACACATGATTTCCTTCCTTTCTCCTTCTCCCTGAGACATTTGTTTTTCTGTTCTCCAGCCTTTGTTCCCTAGTCCCAGCGAGGTTCATATGATGCCCTCCTTTTCCAGGGCCCTAGGGTGAACAGGGTTCCATAGTCCAGCAATTCATGAAATGCAAGCAATACTGAGAGAGGCAAGAGATCTATCCAAGCTGCTTCCTACCTCTCCATCCTCTCCCTCTGTTTGAACAAACACACAAACAAAAAGAGTCAGAGTGTTTGGTATCACAGAAGGAAACAGTCTATACTGGCCTGAATTTTAGTCCTGACACTAACTGTAATAAATTCAATGATTTTAGGATTTCACATCATGCTTTCTTTTTGTTCAGTATAATTCTGACAACATATTTAAATTTGGAAAATAAATAATAAATAATGATTCAGGAAATAATAAGGTCATTATTTGGACACGAAGCAGACTCAGTGGTATAGTATGTAGCATTCACTAAAATATTGGAGGGTTCTTGTATTAAAGGCCTGGGAGAAGCAGGGTTTCAAAGAAAGATGATCCAGGTGCAAAAAGGGAAAGCTCTTTACTATGGACCTTAGTAAAATTCTCCATGATCATTCAATGGACATAGTGTGGAGCAGTAAATACTACTTTTATTTAGAAAACTAAAACAAATCCATTTGGATTAGGTTGATATACATATACACAGGTTAGAGGATATTGTTTGAAAAATCATATTTTAAATTCTAAAATAATTTTTTCAAATTCACAATAATAAATGTATTTCTGAAGAAAGTCTGTAGAAGGAGTTGCATCTACTTTGCAGTCACTTCTCTACAACAAAGTCAAAGAAAACAAACATTCATTGTGGGCGTTCTTTAAATCAATGGTATGTGTTTGACACCAAATAATCCAAAACCAAACATAAATAGATAAGATTTTATATATGCACTTAAAAACAAACAAAGATCTAAAAATTAAATAGTATATACAAATCAGTAGCCAAATTGACACAATGTATGACATTTTATTACTTCAACTATGAATTCTCTCCTAATATATGAAAAATAAGCCATGTCTTATACAGGGCTTTAAGGGAAACAATACAAACTTGTTTTTTATAGAAATAATTCTTGCACAAATTAAAATATATAAGGAATCTGCTAAAAATATAAATTTTGAACTTTAAGACCAATGTTTTCTATACCCACTGGGGTGACATTCTCATAACAACTTTATTTAGAATAGATGGCTTTTGTCCCTGCTTGGTGAGCATATTCTGTAGTCTTTGGTTTATGCCCAGTGCTTGGGACCAGCTCAACCTGATTGATTTTTTTTTTTTTTTTTTTTTTTTTGGTGCCATTTTCTTTTGCAAGTGCCTCACATTTCCTTCATCATTTTAACATTAATATGCTCATAAGGCATAACATATTTTGAGAAATGAATACTCATGGACCTCCCATTTCTGACCAAAACACAATTGACCCTGTCACACAATGTGACACTATTTTGTTCATCTGACAGGTGCATTTCTGGCCACAGAATGTAGAAGGGTTGGAGGAAACTAAATGTGACTTTTAAGAGACTGTGTAGCCCAAGCAGCTGAACTTATTGTCACCATTACTAGAACACTCATGTATTACCTCCCCATTATGTAGACTGGTTCCTGGCCCAGGAGAGGTGATCTCTTATTTTGTTACTACTGTTTTATATGAAAATACATAAAAATCTCAATTTATTTCACTTTATTGCTCTTGGTCTTTCATTTCAGACCAGTAATGTCTTTTAGTCAGGTGCCAAGGTGATAAAACAAAATGAATGAATCAATTTGGGACTCCCCTGTCACTCCTTCCAAAGCTGAATATTATCTTGCCTTCCTGGTCAAAATTGGTACTAGAACTTTCCAGAGCTGATGCAGCAGACTTAATACCTTTACTTCTGTTCAGGCTGGCAGACTGAGAAGTTGACAAGAGGGAAACTTGGTACTACACCCAAACTGTTTCTGAGGTTCAGACAGGATTTTTCATTTTATAGCAAAGCTAGCATTTATCCCACACATTCTTTCTTATCACAAGTTCCTGAGGATGAATCTGTGAGGACCAAAAGAAAAGAAAGCAAAGAAAAAATTATATTTATATCAAGTGAGTGCTGACAGTCTGACTCAAAGTCTCAGTGCTTTATAATCAAGGTTTTGGAAAAACAAGAATAGGACAACCCTGTGGTTTGGGGACTGAGTTAAAGAACACAGTTAGGAGTCATTGCACCTCCAAGAACTAGGAGAACTGAAATGGAAACAAAGTAATCTCAAAAAACAGGGAAATAAATTGTTTCATTTACTACTGCCAGAAATTATGCACTGAGAATGCATTTTAGCTAGGAATGTGTTACGCAATGGTCACCAGCTGGATATGCTTCCAGCTGTAGTAGTGCTTGAAAAACCTCTGAATGGGATGGAACTCTCCATTAACTCCAGTGAGCTTTTAATCAAGCCCAAGTCAGACATGTAAGACTTAGAGACAACTGAGGAAGTTCACAAGACAGTAACTTAAGCTGCACAAGGCCAGAGTATCTGGGGGAAAAAAAACAAAACAAAACAAAACAAAAAACAAGTCTCAGCCAAAGGACTAATTAGAGGACATAAAAAACTCATTCCCAAGTGTCCTTTAGTCAGACTCAGGAATTTCATTATCTTCTGTGATAACAGGATTCAAAAAGTGCAAGCAGTGATCTGAATCCATTTCTAGCTGAAGCACAGATTTTCTGTGAGCTTTTTTAATGCTTGGGTTTTTTCTCCACAATACCCCAAGGCTTATAAGTAGTGTTTCTTTCCTTTTATCTTTTTGTTTTGTTTGTTTTTTCTTTCCTTTTTTTTTTTTTTTTTTGCTGTTGTTTTGTTTTGTTTGTTTGTTAGGTCTCTTGGGTTTCTAGCTAGTCTAAGATTGTTAGCATCAGACCTTCTAGCACCCAAGCTCAAACAAAATGTCAAATGTTAATTTTGGCATCAATTAAGGCATGTCCCTCACAGATATACCACTCAATCCCCAAGTTCTGATTCTTTAAAGCATAAACTGAAACAAAAAAATCCTGTTTCCTTATTTGTGTGTTATAGGAAACATCATACTCATACGCTTGTAAAATTCTTTCTATAAAATATATTGTTTTCAGATGAGTTTCCATACCCTAACAAAAAATAGAAGTAATTCAAATGCTTGTAAGTCAAAATTTGCCTTCAATTAATTTTACTTAGTGTTTCTGGAAAACAAGACCAGCAAGGCATATTGTAGTCTGAGAGGAATACAATAAACCACTAAAATCAAGATTAAGATCCAGACACAAACTGGTTTGAATTTAGTTGGTCTTATAAAACAAGAAAAGCAAACCTACAGACCAAAAGATACAAAGGTTTCAGGCCCTAGGTCTCAGTACATCTAAATCAAGTTAGTTGTCTAAGAATGAAGAAAAACATTAAAATTTATTGTAGATAAGAATTTTTCCTAAATAAAGAATTAAAATTTGTAATCTTTTGTACAAGTGAAAACAATGAATACTGGACCTGTGTAGAAAGGATATGTTTTGTAAATGAAGGAAACATGTTGGGAGTGAGAATTTAGCAGATTAAATCCTAAATTACAAAGCACAGAAGAAAATAATATACTTAAAAGTGAAATAATGTTAATTACTTGCAAATAGATCAACATAACAATTACCAGTGGCAGTAAGAAGGTGAATTTTGCTGCAGAAGATATAGCTATTTGTTTTTGTCAGGAAGGAACATACACAGGCATTACAAGCAATTACATCACTAATTTCAGGAGTAAACTGAGGCTCCTGAGCAGAAGAAAAAGAATAGCAACGGAACACAATAGTGTTGTTTTTCCACTGTACTTACTTCCCTGATTCTTCATGGAATAAGATGCTTTTGCATTGGGAAGGGGCAGTGAAAAAGGAAATTAAACATTTTGATTTAATGATTCAAGACCCCTGTTTTCATAGAAGCAATTCATGCTGAACCTTCCTTAGAAAGAAGCCTGTCATCCAGGAGTGGTCATAACACTGTAAATCACTGCAGACTTGACTCATTGCCAAAGTAGCATATGATATAGTGCCATTTGACATGACAATACCCTACCTACCCCCTACCTATCTGCTAACAGAGCTGCTGCTCTTTTACCCTTTGACCTGTCTGCCAAACCATGTCAAATATACAGAATTCCCTGGGCTGATACTAGAAATTTGATGTTGGATATTCAAATTATTGACAGGTGGCTGAAAATTCTTAATGTGCTTTCAGTGCCTCATGCAAACTTGGATTTCTTGGATGGTCTTCTTATTGGGGAAAAAAAAAAAAGTAATGTGGAAATTACATACAGTAAAGGGAATAAAATTTCCTTAGCACATTGGAACCTTATAAATGAATGAATCTTATAATCCCTCCATAGACACAGAATGGGTGATGATGTTTCCTAACTGTTAATATAGGACATTGACAGTATTAAGAGGCATATTTCATTGAAGAGTTGGAAAAATAATGAAAATATTCAGAAGAATGGTTGTATGTTGTACAAATACTGGTAACATAAAAGTAAGCAAAGATTAAGCATTGATAATAAAGAAAATATGATCAATTAGGAAAAGAGCTAGCTTGTCTTATGCTAATACAGCAAAACCTATTTCTGCTGTAATAGATCACATGATACTATAGTGTATGTCTATTGTTTGCAGCATATGATAGACATTCATATCTATTAAGGAAGTGGTATTTCCTCTCAGAAGGAAAACATACTGGAAAGAGTATATTCTATGAGTATTGCCTCATAAGTACTTATAGAAAAGTAAAGGGGAAAAAAGTACCTCTGAATGCATACTAGATAATACCCACAATAGATGGAAATTCATTAAACAGTATCACATATAATAAGCCACAAAATAGAAATGTTACATATAGGAAAAATTTTAATATATAGCCCAATTTGTCTAAGTCTTGATTTTGGACACTGGAAAATTTGCATTTATAGGTTATCAGTTGACCCAAAAGGTTGTTTCCAGAATGCAAGTGAAAATGGAGCTGGTATATTGGTAGGGGCAGTAAGAAATTTGAGGGGAAGCGGTAAAAAATTGCAATGTGAAATAAATGTAATTTTCTTACAACAAAGCTTTGTTTGACCTTCCTACAATTCAGTTCAGCAAAATCACATAGAAAGGTGTTTGAAGTTTGAGAAACTCCCTGGGCTGAGGTCTCCAGTTGGGAGCGGAAGCTGTACTACCTCCCACAGCCCCAGAATGCCACTGCCATTGGTCAGGGTCTAATACCACTGGCTCTGCATTCCAAGTAACTCCATCCCATTTGAGAGAGTGGAAGCTAAAGGTAAGTTTTGGTACTTCTCTCCTAATTGGATTTTTATTGCTGGAAATATTTTTATAGTATTTGTTTTATTTTATCATGCATAAAACTGATTCAAAGCCTTGAATATTGTGGAGACTATTTATTTTTCCCTAGATATGTCTTAGTTCCTTCCTATGTGAGGTGTACATAATCTTCATCAAAATATTTGATGTTACAGCTACTGCAGATGCCAATATCATTACAGTGAATTCTAATATATTACATGTAAGGCAAACAGAGATATGCAAACCCTGCAAGTAAGTGCAGACATTATAGCCATAGGTAATTTTTTTTTTCCACAGATATTATAATCATGTTTGCTGGTTTTGTCTATATGTATACATACATACATATATA
>JAWWEU010000040.1:43284436-43338389 GCA_035583155.1 Acropternis orthonyx | reverse complement strand
GGGGGGGGGGGGGGGGGGGGGGGGGGGGGGGGGGGGTGGGGGGGTGGGGGTGTGGTGGTGTTTGTTTTGTTTGTTTGTTTGTTTTTTAACATTGAAGTTAAATAACACTTGCATTTCTGTCCCATTTAAAAGTCATTTAAGAATAACTTTAGAGCCAATCAAAACATAATCCAGAGCAAGGGTTGGTACACAGCTCAAAAGGGAAAGTGCTATGGTTCTGCTCTGAGTGATTTCTATCTTTGTTCACGGTTAGTGATTATCTAATGCATGGAACATTAATAATTCTTTGGAAAAATAATCAGTTCCTTTCATACTCAGGTACAAAATGTTTCGTGTGACTTGTTTTCCTCCCCCTGCCATGAGTTTTGCCTCTTTAGATGTATTCCAGTTTTGTTTCAATATCTAATATAAAGTCTCCTCTGGACCCCATTTGATGATTAGGATGTCTTCTGGAACAGAGGTCTTAGGCTAGTAACTTATATCTCAGCCCTCTTGCTTTGATCAATGGAGAATCAGCACCTCTATTTTCATCTTAACTGAAATAGGGTAAATAATTTTTTTTATTAAATTTATGCCTTAAAAAAAAAAAAAAAAAAAAAAGCATCTGCTGTAGGTTAACTTAGATATCACATATCCCTCAAAGCAAAATGTTAGAAATAAAACCTGTGTTTTCAAATGCAGTGTTGGAATGAGACTGACTTTTTCTTCATTCTCTGACAACAGAATTACGAAATAAAATCTCTGCAGCAAAGCAGTGCGGAATAAATATTATTACTTAGCTAAAATCAGACATGACATAAATACACTTGTTTTGCAACATGAAACTTTAGGATATTCTAAGGTCAAGGTGCTAAAAACACTGCTTCTCTTACTAAGACTCTTTAGAAGAACCTCAGAATCTACCTATATTTTCCAAGGGAGACACCACAGACATTAGTTTCTAGAGAACTGGGCTACCACTCTAGAGCCCTGTAAATTAAATATTAAGGTAGGTCTGACTGAAGTATGAATGGAAATTTATGCATGTATGTGTGTGTAAGACCCAGTGGAAACAACAAGATAAATTAAAAAAATTAGAAGGCTTAAAGGGTTGAAAGAATGGTCTGTGTTTGTAACAAAGGACACTGTACTCGACTGCACCACTTCCAGAAGACTGTTTCAAGAGGAAAACTGAGGAATGTGTTGTTTGTGTGAAAATCAAAGTTCGTGCGCCCTGACAACACTGCAGCACAGATGACTTCTCAGAGAAGACCTTCCATCCTCCCACCAGTAGACAGGAAATAGATTGTAGAATACAATATATATTATTTCTTTCCACATGAGCCATCAGGAAATCATATTCTCAATGAGTAAAAGGAGGCAATAAGCACCAACCTACCATAAGATTAATGGATGCTGAAGTATTCAAGACTCTGAGGAAAAAGCCTGCCCCATAACAGCTGATGAAACTTAAAGGAGATAAAACAACTCTCCAAATGTTTTCAGTCTGTCAAGAAGAACCCCAGAGACACTAGAAGGACTCAATAGCTTCTGTTCCTTGTCTTTGGTGTGGAACACAGGTGATTCTGGCCAGATCACTTGAGCGCAAACATTTCAGGATGTGGGAGTATGCGGGTGTAAATGTGCAAGTGTTTAAAATCTGAGAGACAGAGTATGAGTAGGCAAAGTCAGTATAATCAGAAATTTTATAACCAACTATCACCTTCCCCAAGATCTCACTGCATTTTATTACCCTATTTTCTCCACACAACTTATTTATGTAGCTCTGTAATAAAAAATGACAATTTATCTGAGTTGCATAATTTGCACTATAAGTAATTAGTGCATTAGCATGAAGTGGCTAACAGATCTATTTCTTTTTAAGTTAGAACAAAAGGAGAAAAGAAGTCTGTATATGTAAAATTTGGGCAGAAACAAGTATAAGCCGCTTTTGGAAAAGAAAACAAACTTCCCTGCCCATGGCAGGAGGATTGGAACTAGATGGTCTTTATGGTCTCTTCCAGTCCAAACCATTCTGTGATCCTAAGAATAGCGTCTACCATAATTAAACATTTGCTTGTAAGCCTTTAGTAGTTTTAGAACCGCTGTGGGGAAACTAGTTCCTTTCGAACTTGTGTGGAACGACTGTCCCTTCAAGTTTATAATGCCTCTTTTTAAGTTCTGAATTTCTGTGTTTTGAAGTGCATTTTTTGCAGTAAAAGAAACACTAAAACAGAACACACTTCAGATTCTCCTGTGCATTTAAACTTATCACATATACTACATCTACTTTGATCCTAAAGATGCAGACATAAAACAGACAAAACATGTGTCAATGGAATTACACCATCTCAGAAGAAAAATGTGGCATCTAATAGTTTCCAGTCTTGCCATTTGCCTCTTTTGATCGACTTATTTTCTGTATATCATTTCTTTACATAGATTATGTGGATCCATAATCCTCATAGGTTAGTCTTATCTACATTTTTGTTCAGTTCCAGTCCTACTGACTCTTAGCTTACAGGTATTATTTCATATTACTTTTTCTTTTCCCCCACACTCAGATTCCTGAGCTGTTTCTAATCTTTCGTCTTGCCTCCTTTACAGTAAATAGTGAGAGACAGATACCCAAAGACCCCATCATGAAAGGAGCATCTGTGGCCAGTGGCTGGAGCTGCTTCTCAGAATTTTTGTCTCATTCTGTACCAACTGTGAAAATATGATAGTATAGACTTAATGTCCAGCCTACAGATGGCAAGCTGGGAACTGGCTTTTACCAATTGCATTTTATTACTCACTGATACGTTCTGATTTCTGTGTTCTTGACTTTTGGAACTTCCTGTTGTGAAAGTGCCACTAAATTGGCCATCCACACTAAGCAGTTTCATTTGAAAATGGAATCATGTTGAATAAATGTAGGATGGCAAAAAAAAAAAAAAAGATACTCCATTCAATCTTAGGAAATATATCATTCTCCTTTGGCATGCTCTGTAGCTAATATTCTGCACTGGTATTCTCTAAAACTCTTAATTGATTCCAAAGACAGAGTTGAGTAACTGTTAACCACATAGTTAGATGACTAAAGATAGGTGATGTGATACCCTTTCATTTTTCCCTTACGCTGTGTATGAAATATATCTTGGAAGGCTGATTATTACTGAAGACTTGCAACTGTTGTCAAATAGAAACATGCTTTATTTTATTTCTCTACAAGGTTCTTCCTAATTTGTGATTTCTCGGAAAGAATATTACTTGAAGTAGCAAAGGAAATACAACTCCACCCCCCTCAACTGAACACCCTCCAAAACCCCTATGGAAATTAATGCCATTAAGTGATATACAGTAATTTCTGTTTCAATTTTTTTTTTTTTTTTTTAGCTAAAGTGCATGTTGCCAAAAATAAACAAACATCTGGAAGATGAAGGATCATTCTGTACAATGTGTAGTCCAAGAAACATCTTTGTTTTGTTACAGTCTTGCATGATTTATCAAATACGTAAAATATAGAAAGCTGCATGCATCAGATGACCAATAATGGGAAACAGACTTTTACCTTTAGGCTACTGGTTCAAGTCCAAGCTATATACAGCAAGAAAATACTGCTCATGCTCTGGGTCTGGTATGTAAGACACATATCAATGAACTCCTACTCTGCTACCAGTATAAAAATGACAACATCATTAAGCTGATTGCAATAATTTTCATTTTTTTATGACAGCCACAACTGGTGCAGGAGACCCAATAGATAATGCTAACTACTTGGAACAGTTTCCTTAGAACCCAGACTTAGTGCAATGGCAAGGAAACTACTGGGAGACTTTCAACTGTGCATCTATAAAACTAGATAACATCCTACAGTAAGAGAGAGAGAAGAGTGTAGAAACAGAAGTACTAGAAGTTAATACCTCTGCTTTGGTACCCAATAGCTACAGTGATTACTCAGCTAAGAACCTCAGAAAGCATAAAGTAAATCAAAGTTCCAAGATAGTAAGTTCCATAAAGTATGCCCTCAAATATTCAGGGAGATGACTCAAATACCATAACAAGTGAAATTATCTATGGTCTGAAGTCTATGGACAAACTATTTTGAAAATACCCTTCCCCAAAATATTATTTTCAGCAGAACTGCCACAAAAGTTGCATACAAAGCCATTAACAGGACTCAAACTCTCTAGATTTTATTCCAAAGTTCAGGAGAGGGACTATTATCTGATTTCCACAAAACTGGTGAAGATGTAGACACCATGTGCAAGAACTTTAGGGCAGTACTAACCTGGGTCAATAAAAGTCTGGAATGCATCTCTCCCTCTAGGCTTCCTCTATTCAGAGAACAGCTGTCCCATTTCCTTTGTTCCCGAAGTCTTTTGATTTGTCCCCAAGTCCATTCCTGGTTAAGCTGTCTACTGTCAGTGCTGCAGATGGGAACATTGTGTTACTTGTCTGCGTAAAACTACAAGGTACATCCTTACTCTTACTTACACCAACTCAAGTTACTCATAGTTCATCTGAAGGTCATCTTGCTCACTTTATCTGTGCATTTTGCAAAGTTATGACCCTGGTAACTGCATCAGGGCATATTTTTATCCATAAACTCTATTTAGTAATAGTACCTATGGCTTATTGAAATATAACTAAAGAATATACAGAGAACCTGAATTGTGCTTAGTCAAAGTCTGACCCAGTGAGACTCAAAGTGCTTACTGTTTTTTCACTGCTTCCATATTCTCTGTCTTCAGTGAAACTCACATATGCAAAATAGTTGAACCGGTAGCCATTATATAACTTTAAAAAAATATTCTGTTACAAAAGTTAGATGGTAGTTATTTAGATGCTCTCAGGCAGTCCATGATCATAATGTTTAATACTGCTTATAAAGAATATATAGCTACACTGCAAGATCCAGAGAGTCTATTATGAATTGTAAAGTGTTTTGTTCCAAAAATTTTCATAGATCAAAGAATCATTTGTGTTGGAAGTGAGCTTGAAGGGTCCCACGGGGAAGGGACACCTTTCACTAGACCAGGTGGCTCAAAGCTGCATCCAACCTGTCCTTGAATACTTCCAGAGATGGGGCATCCACAGCTTTTATGGGCAATCATTTACAATGCCTCATCATCTTCACAGTAAAGAATTTCCTCATAATATCTTAAATCTTCAGCTTCAAGCCATTCCCCCTTGTCCTACCACTACATGTCCTTGTAAAAAGCCTCTCTTCATCTCTCTTGTAGGCCCGCTGTAGGTACTGAAAAACTGTTATAAGGTCTTCCTGGAGCCTTCTCTTCTCCAGGCTGAAAACCCCAACTCTCTCAGCCTGGCTTCATCTTCTTGGCCCTCCTCTGGACTTCCTCCCACAGGCCCATGTCCTTCTTGTGCTGGAGACTCCAGAGCAGGAAGCAGTACTCCAGGTGGGGTCTGACGAGAGCAGAGTAGAGGGTCAGAATCACCTCCTTGGCCTGTTGGTCATGTCTGAAATATATATACACATACAAAAAGATTCAAATAGGGATCAGAACACAGCAAAATCTTTCCTCATGCTTGGGACACAGATCTCAGAAGTGTTAGTTCCTTGAACTTGTATAGTCTATGTAGAAAATAAAATTCACCTTGATCAGGTGAAAGACTCAGTATTCAATAGTTTTATAGTAGTGTTGTGCTAGAAAGTTGAAATGGAGAAAAATCTTTATTGAAGCAGAATTTTAGGCTTTGATGCCTTTGCACTTAGAATAATCATACTGTGCCAAGATTCCTGTATTTGGTCATGCCTTAGAAAAAGTTAAGGAATGTTAACTGCAGTGCAGAGGTGCAGTGCCCACAGGAGTAGATATATTACCTAAATTTTAAACACCTCAGATGTGCAAAGCCCTACAGAGACAAAACAGCTACTGATGAATGAACCTAACTAGACTCTTTTGGTATTCAGATTTAGAAAAGTGACAAAACCACTGCCAACATATTTGCAATAGTATGTGAAGTCAGAGGTCAGAATTCTTCAATAATAAGATTTTTAAAATATGGTAGTGTACTTAAAATAGAGCCTGCACAGCTATATCAGATTTAGATTTATGCTGGTAGAGTTTACAAATTTATGGTAAATTACTTGCGTCTTTTTGATGTTTCACAGCAAATTTTCATTTGTCACACACAATATATCAATTTTTATCAAAAATCGAATTTACTTTTAAATAAATGTGGAAAATAATTTTTTAGTATATATTCTCACTAACGAAGTACATGCATGTGTACATACAAAAAAAACCATTCAGAACACTGGGATAAAGAGTGAATAAGTATATTGGATTTTCATGAATTGTTTATACATCATCAGAATTCATTAAAGTTACTGGATAAAATGCAGCTCAAGCACTAAACTTCAGAAAATACGTGACCTCTAGTGGCAGAATATGAATAACTGGAAGAAAAACAGCTGCCAGTGGAAGTAAATAGTAACATTTCCTCTTAATTTTTCCTAGGCAGAGGTTGGGACAGCACTACCTTCTATAATTCAAGAAAGATATTCTTCTGCACCACTGACAGAAGAAACTGAGGATGAAGCATCAACACCAAAATTAATTGATGGGTCTTCAGCACAGGGCTCTGGGGGTTTGGGACCCCAGACTCAAGATGGTTAGTAGGAAAGAAAAATGAATTTTGTGTGTGTAGCTTTGATTTTGAGTAGGCACACTTTATTTGCGTATAAATGTCTACCTTTTTTTACTCAAGAGGATGTGCGTAATTTCTGTACTTCTCTTACTGAAGAAAGCTATATCTTGAATGTTCTGAAGTCATATAGGTGCCTAGTCAAAATATTTCCATACCATTTCACCGTGAAAACAACTGTGCCAATGAAGATTTACAACTTATAAATTTGCTGATGATTGGTAAATTTTACCAGTACTCAGGTTTTTTTTGTCTTAGATTTCAATATCAACTATCTTTATTTCATAATGATTTGTAACATGTTTTTTACAAATGTATTCATACAAAATATAATTAAAATATTGAAGAATTTTTAATCATGAAAACTAGAAACTAGAAACACTTAAGGAAAGAAAACTATTTAAAAAAAAATTGGGTGAAGATGGTTTTCCGTTCTTCTGACTATCTGTAATGAAATAAGAACTTTATACACCTTGCAGGGGAAATAAAATTGCAAAACATAATCTGCCTTTCTCCCACACAAACTTTGCAATGCTAATAATTAGCTCTTGTCAGAAGCTCCTCTAAACTCTTGTAATTGAGGCTCACTTTGTTATCCATTACTGTGATGGATCTTCATGTTGTATAATGATCAACATACAACAACAGGAAAATTCCACTTTTTACTATGCCTAACACTACAGCTAAGTGCTATAAAAGAAAAATTAAATGATAAAAAACCTCTCCAAACAAACAAACTACAAAAGAAAACAATCAACCAACAAAACCCCCCAAAAAAACAAACCAAAACCCCAGAGTTCATGCTTCCAAAATTGTGTGTGTTCAGTGAAATTAATAATTCATAGTCTTATTTTTATACATATTACAAGTAAGTCTTAACTAGGCAAAAAATACACTGAGTCAAAACAAATAAAAATGGAATGAGAGTTTCTCAGGAGATTTCAGAAAAATAATAACAACAAAAAAGCCCACATGTGGTTTTTTTTTTTATTTTGAAAACTACAGGATGTTACAAAACATCATGTAAATATTATATATGATGAATTCTTTATCTGTCAACATTTTCAAGCACTGGACACAAAATAACTAGTGCATCAACTAAAGACATGCATGGGAGACTCAAGGCTGTAACATGTCAAATCAAATTGCTTTTGTATCTTTTTTTTTTTTTTTTCAGCAACATATTTTCCTGTCAGATGATGTTTCTGTTATTGGCCTAGTACTGAATAGAAGACTACAAGGCTCAGGAACATCAAGCCAAGTTCATTTTTCTTTTTGATATCTTTTTGAATACTTCCCCTGCTTCTGTTCTTTTTCAGTGTACACCAGCCATAGGTAACAAATACCACTCCTCCAAGATGACAAACAGGGCAGAAGGGGAAACTCTCTTCCCGCATTATGTTGCAATATTATGAAAAAATGTCAGCCATTCTTAACTCTACATTCATTTAGGCCTAGATTTGTTGGAATAGCTCAAGGTGTGACAATTTACTTTTTTCCCCTGTATCGGGCTTGCTCCCTGTAGCCAATTTAAGCTCCTCCTGTGGAGAAAGGTAAGGAAAGCATGAAAAGAATCTTACCTCTCCATAAATGTTATTCCTGGATGTCCAAGCAGAGACTCTCAAAAAAGAAAGTAGTCCACTTACTCACTCTTTAATCTTGCCTGAAAAGGCACCTCAATTGGTAATTACAGATTAAGAAGGCACATCTGTCATGGAGCCACAATTTATCTGGAGAAAGAGCTAATCTGCAAGAAAAATATTTTCATACTCATGAATTCTGCTACTGTTCTGTAAGTAATCAGAACAAATAACCAGCCATCTGCTAAAAAGAGGAGGAAATCATGAAACAGAAAAGTATTTCTGTGGGATTAAAAGCTGATAAACAGATATGTTGATTTATACCCATAATCAAAGAAAATATGTATCAAAAAAGTCAGTGTCACAAGTCTCACCAAATTTTAAACGTACCATCAAAAGAAACTTCTGAATTCACAGTATTTGTGCAAGTTTATGATTGAGATGAAATAGTTGCATTTTTCATTTTCACAAACTTCTGGTGGTAACCAGTTTTGTTAACATGGTCTTCATGTTACCTTAACTTAGACCGATAGAGAGATTTTCCATGATGCTGAATTTCTGATTCAGAAAATGTAATTGAACAACATTCAAAGGAAACTGAGGTTCTTCTCCATAGATCTGTAGGAAAATACTAATTTCCTACAAAATATTCAGAAGTACTACTCAGAGAACAAAAGAGGAATCGTAACAAGTTTCAGTCATGAGCTCTTATTCTTCTGTCTAGATGGAAGTACACTCTTGCTAGCTTAATGGGAAATTGACTTTTGGCTGGTTGCTGTCACCAAATATTCTATTGTTATAGTCTGAGAAATACCGTATTAGAACAAGTTAATATTCCTTCTAGGTATAGTGAAAAAAATTAATTAAAGAATTTAATCACTTTATTGTTGTAATTATATGACTTGGTGATCAAAACAGAATGATTTCATGGAAGTGAACTTTACCATAGACAAAATCTAATTGTTACGTGCCAAGGTGAGAATTTTATTGCAGTAATTTAGATGTAATTTTTGTACATTTCTTTTCTAACAAACTGCTTTCTTTTAAATTCCTTGATAGGTCTTCCCACTTGTCTTTTGTGTACATGCCTAGGGACTACAGTCTACTGTGATGATCGTGACCTTGATGCTGTTCCACCATTGCCTAAGAAAACCACGTATTTCTACTCACGCTACAACAGAATCAGGAAGATCAGCAGAAATGACTTTGCTAACTTAAGTATGGATAGTAGTATTGTTGCAATTAGCTTTCATGTCTGTTATTTCTGGCTCATACTAATCTATAACACAGTGATACATTTTCTAGTGTTTGATGATGTAGAATTTTACATACAAATACACATATAGAAATGCAGTTTGCTTCTTTGGAGCATAAAGATCAACACTTTAAACACAGATTCTCTGTCAAATTTTTGAATTATTAGAAATAGCAACAATCATTGATCTTTTTGCTGTTACTTGCAATCATCTTTAGAAAGGTAGGGAAAAAAACCCCAAATATTCAATTTAAGTTTGTTTGTTTGCTTTTTTAATTGGAAGAAGTGCATGAGTGTATTTTATAAAAAAGTCAATATATCAAAATTCTTACATATAGGAAAATGTTAAAATAAAGAAAAGTGGGAAAAGGTGGTAGAGAATATTTCCCTTCAAGTGTTATTTTTTTAAAAAATAGTAATTTAAAGATCCCCAAAACAAATAGAAATCTTAAAACTGTTTAAAGTTTTTCACTGGAAGATGGATAATGAATGACACTGGAGGTTCTAAACAGGATGAGAAGGAGATATATATAACCTTTCTAAGGATTACTGTTCAAATATGGATTATTGCATCACATACAGAGAACACTGTCATGTAGTGGGCCAGGAATGAATATGACTCAAGACACTTTTCCTGTAATTTAAATAGCCCATTTGCCCTTCTCTTTTTTTTGAAATTTCAGGAAATATATTCTTACATGTTTGTTGTATCTTATTTCTCTGCCAGACCACTTAAAGAGGATTGATTTGACTGCAAACTTCATATCAGAGATTCACAAGGATGCCTTCCGAAGACTGCCCCAACTTCAAGAGCTGGTGCTGTGTGACAATAGGATAAGGCAACTCCCTGAGTTACCATCTACCTTAACATTCCTTGATGTTAGTAAGAACAGGCTTGGTCGCAAAGGAATACGTAATGAGGCATTTAAAGTAAGTCTGGGTCTGATGGGAAAATCTTCTTCCTCTCTGCATAATGTGGTCAGAAGAGCAACCTGTCCTTGTAAGAAAGATGCTCCAGTCCCTTAATCATCTTTCTTACCCTCCGCTGGACCTGCTCCAGGAGCTCCTTGTCCCTCTTGTACTGAGGAACCCAGAACTGGCTGCAGTACTCCAGATGCAGCCTCACTAGGGCTGAATAGAGGGCCAGGATCACCTCCCTTGACCTGCTGGCAATGGTCTGCCTAATGCACCCAATGACACCATTGGCCTTCTTGGCCACAGTGCCACACTGCTTACTCATGGACAGCTTGCTGTCCACCAGGACCCCCAGATCCTTTCCCACAGAGCAGCCTTCCAGCAGGTTGTCCCCCAGACTGTGCTGGTGTGTGGGGTTATTCCTCAACAGGTGCAGGACCCTGCATTGCTTTTGTTGAATTTCAAATAGTTCCTCTCTGCTGATCTCTCCAACCTGTTGAGGTCCTTCTGAAGGGCTGCACAACCCTCTGGGATATTGGTGACTCCTTCCAGCTTTGTGTTGTCAGTGAACTTTCTGAGGAGGCATCTGCCCCTCCATCCAAGTCACTGATGAGTAAGTTAAATAATACTGGATCCACTATTGAACCATAGGGGACAGCCTTAGTGACAGGCCTCCCACTACACCCTATGTCATTGATTATGACTCTTTGGGACCTGCAATTCAATCAGTTCTCAACCCACCTCGCTATTCACTCATACAGTCTATACTTCCTGCCTTTGTCTATGAGTATATTGTGAGAGACAGTGTCAAAAGCCTTACTGAAGTCAAGGTATACAATATCCAGTGCTCTTCCCTCTTCTATCCTGGTTGTTTCATTTTAGAAGGCAATCAGGTTGGATAAGCATGATTTACCTTTAGGGAATCCATGCTGACTGCTCCTGATCACATTCTTGTCACCTACATGGATAGAGATGGCCTCTACAATGAGGCGCTCTATCACCTTTCCAGGGCTTGAGGTGAGGTTGATTGGGTGGTAATTCCCTCGATCCTCCTTCTTGCACTTAAGAATATGGGCATGACACTGGCTTACCTCCAGTCCTCAGACACCTCTCCTGATCGCTATGACCTTTCAAAGATGATTGTGAGCAGCCTACCTATGGTGGCCACCAGTTCCCTTAGCACTCTCATTCTTCCACTAAGTCAAGGGAGAAAATTTTTTATCTTTTGAAATGGAATGAGAAATGTATTTTTAGCTCAGGCATTTCTTATGCAGGTATAATTTGCTTCAACATCAAAACGCTTCTGCAAAATTGAGTAAGCTTGTCACAGAAAAAAGCAAACAGACAGAACAGGAAACCTTTCTATATAATGACCAAAAGGGGTAGTATTTTCTCTTTCAAACATCATCATTGAAATTACATCTCTAATAATTAAGTCTGTAGATATTTCAGAAATATTTCCCCCCTTCATTTTAATCCAAACACCCAATCCTTAACAGCAACATTTTCAGCCTGTGCAAATCAAAATTCATTACTGTCTTTGAATTTCTACCCTTTCACCCATATCATGCTGAAAGAAAATAAGCTGCTACGCAGCAGTGCTCATTGCAGTGATAGATTTCAAACTTACTTGCTAGAGATTTTCAAGTATGTGTGTCATTTACCCATGCCTTTTTCCTTCATCATCTAGGATCTGGATGAACTGCAGCATCTTTACATCACCGACAATAATTTGGATCACATTCCATTGCCGCTCCCTGAAAGCCTCCAAGCTCTTCATCTTCAGGTAGGCTTCAAAAGTAGTGGCTCTATATATTGGACTCAAACAGTAAGTAAAACAGGAAAGGGCAACTATTGCTGTATAGTGTTTCTTCTGTTTATCCAAAAGTGTTCTTAGGTGACTAAACAAGCTATGGCAAAGATAAAATTAACTAGTGCATGCAGTCTTTCAAATAAGTAAAATTTAGCTCAGCTAAGCATTAATTTTTAGACTTTGTAATACAATATTTTTCAAACATTAAATTCTAGTTGTATTATTTAAAGTTATGTTCCCAGCTGTCAAGAGCAACATTAGTCTAAGATACTTCATTGACAGAAATCCCTCAAACTGCTCATACAAATCTTCCAAGAGGAATACTTTCAGACACCCAGAGGAAGTAATTTTACATATTGATTGTATCTATACTCAGTGCATTTCATCCTTTTAATAAATGTAATTCCCAGTTAACATTTTTCAGCCAATTTTTTACATTTGACTTTTTTGAAACATCCCACCCATCACCTTTCTGCAGTCCTTTTGTTCTGTATTTCCTTTTATTTAACACTTTCTTTATGAATTTTTCTTTTTTACCTTTTCCAGCTCTGCTTCATTCCCTTTATCTCCTCTTGTATCAGTGCAGAGTTTGGATTTTCAAATGTTGTTATTTATTACATAATACAGAAAAACCTGTTTTAAAAAGCAACGAATGTACCACATATAATTTAACCCCTATATTTCAGTAAGTAAATCTATAAAAACTCTCTGCTTGTTAGTTGGCTTTTTTTTTCACCTGTTTGTGTCTGTAAATTAAATATTCAATACGTGTTACAGAAAAAAGTTAGTTAGATGGACTTTTTCCACATCAATTTCTGACTAGCAAAGGAATGGAGAAGGGAAAAATTTTCAGACAGCCCTCATTTTAGGAGATGAACTTTTTAGTCCCAATTTCCTGACGATATTGTACTCTACCAACTCATTGTTGAAAATGGTTCACTTCAAGAATAAAAGATCAGTGAATATAAGGCATATAAGAGGAATTTGAATCAAAGGAACAAGCCTAAAGCATTCGATATTCCCAGTATACATACAGATGTGGGGTAAACTATTGTGAGAGGGCCCATGAGAAAGAAATTTGTCACAGATTAAATTGCAGATTTGTGCCTTTGTAGGCACATCAAGCTTTTAGGATGATAATTATGTTTCTATGATTTTTGAACTGGCCCACGCTAGTTCAAATTTGTCTTAACAAGGCTCTTCAATACAATCTGGAAATGAAAATGCCTTATACTTCCCCCAGGCCCATCCTGCAAAGCCTTTCTCTGCTACATGGTTTGAGTTACATAATTTGGAAGCTTTACACTGGCCAAGAAATTTTCCCCCTGCTTGGAAGATTTCTCTGTTGATGACATGCCACCACAATCTGGGCCCTTGAGTTCACACAAGTATCTCTCTAGGCAGCAAAAATCCATTCATAAATGGTTCTTCAAAGAGTTGAAAATTACTTTTGGGCAACTATTCTGATAGCTTCTTTTTTAATTTTTTTTTTCCTTTCTTTTAGAACAACAACATTCACGAGATGCATGAAGATACTTTCTGCAAAATGAGAGATTTTACTTATGTACGTAGGGCTCTTGAAGACATCAGACTGGATGGTAATCCCATCAACCTGAGCAAAACACCTTATGCATACATGTGTCTACCCCGTTTACCAGTTGGTAACCTCATCTAAGCTTCGACAGCAGCCATATGTCATATGCTATAAGAATCTCTAAAGACAAATCATTAACTCACGGCTACACTAACCAAAATTATTTTAAATATCATTAATTTGGGAAATATTTCTCTTACTAATGAAATTAATTATTATTGTAAAAAGAAGATTATAAAATGCTAAAACTTAAATCCATTATTTACCCAGATGCAAGTTATTTAACATCAAGAAAAATATTTTACTACAAAAACAATGTAAGTAACAATTTATATGCTGAAATATTCTGATCTAATGAATGAATTCTAAAGTTAAATAATTTCGTATATTAAAGTCTAACTATTACATGGTAAATAAAGAAATAAAATTTGTGTACACAATTGAATATTTATTGCCTTTTATTTTAATTAAATATTTTTCTCTCAGAGACACATCCATTTTTCTCCTTCTTTCCTTAAAAGCACCTTCATTTTGGAAAAGTGCTAGCAATATTCCAAAATGCATGTGTTCTTTAGAAAACAGAATCTTTTCTGGAATTAATAATGAAATGTAGAGCTTAAAGTTGTATCAGATTACTTTCACATAAACTATATATTTATACTTTTGCAGAAATAATTTATCTTTGTAATGATAAGGTCCAAAGCTGTATTCTTTACCTTTGGTAAACTTGGCTGACACATTATCTGTTTTAAGAAATCTCATGTAAAGTAGCCAGTTTGAGAAATACTCTTATTATGCATAAGAAATGGAAAAAACTCTCCTTGTCATATTAACATAGTCACATAAAATTTTGCAGTTCAATACACAAGGACCAGAATTCAGAGACCAAAGTCACAAATAACCTTGTGGAGCTCAGTTTCTGAGGATTTGAAACAATTCAATGAGCTTTTCTGCTTTACTATTTAAGACCCTTATCAGTTAAAGATTAGAAAATTCCCTCTCTTTGAATAACTTTTCTCCTTTTGTGGGGGGAGATTTAATACATTTTTCTAGGGTGAAAACCCCTAGGAAGGATCCACTAGATACAACATAGGTACTTGCTCATTCTGTTCTATGGTGACAAGCAGCAAACCATACCTGCTCATCCCCAGTAATAAAGGTTTGATGTAAGACTGGGAAAAATATCCCCCCAAATTTCTTTTGGGTCAGGCAGTGGAAACTGTTCACGCTTTCCCCTTATAACCATTTTCTAGAAGTGAACATGCAGGGAAGAACCTCAGACAGACTAAAATCAGAATTGATTGTGCTGGGAGGAAGGAGGTGAGGTGAAGAAGGGACAGTATATGGAGTGGTACGATGAATCAAGGGAGGTAGAAAACAGGGTTCAGAGCAGAGACAGATTATTCTTATTCTCTCGTCTTGCTAAAAGGCAGAGGGAAACCAGTAAAATTCCAAAGGTCTTAGATCTTCCTTGCCTTTAGTTTTACGTTCCTTTCCATTTACACGTCACCCCTCATGCCACCACCACCTTGTCATGTTCCCAGTAAAACACATGTGCTCTGGGAAAGATGAAAATTCAAAGGTAGAGAGAGTAATGAGCGAGAGAGCACTAAAGCCCCTTCCACAGTTGCTGTAGTAGGTTGAATCAGCCCCAGTGCTCTTGTAGAGAGGTTAAGCTCCCTGCCACAGTGACAGATTTGCTGCCCGTAACACACCTGTTTCAGGGAAGATGCATTTCAGTTGGAGAGGGCAAACCTTGTTAATAGTAATGAGCATGGTGCACCAAAAATATACAAAGGAATGTGGGTGACCAGATGTCTCATCCTCAAGCATATGCTATCGTGCATACCTGCAATGTGAAGACTGTTTTGCAAGCTACTCTCAGATCAGGGGCAGAGAGGAAAAGGGTATATTGTAGATAAAAATCAACTATTGTGCTCCAGAAGTCAAGAAATACAGAATGTAATATAAACTCTCTAAACTCTGCCTTGGAAGAGACCTCCAAAACTACAGACCAGAGCTCCCACCCTCATATAGCAGTCAACTGTATCAATTTATTGCAGACCTTATTCAGTTGTGGAAATATAGCCAGGGAGTTTATAGGTTTTGTGTATATATTTTCCTTTATTGTGTGTGTGTTTTCCCTTACAGCATGAGAGTGTTATCGGAGGTAATACAGTTGACCCTCTCTCCACTTCAGAAAACAGTACACAGGTCAGCACTAATAATGACAAAGTTAGAAGTCTGAGTCATGCAAGGGCCAATCTGCTACTGTTTTCTGCCATTGCTGTCTGGACACCTAGCAAAGTCATGGAAGTGGACTTTTCTCTTCAGGAGTAATTTCTGCCAGTTGCTCTCCGCTTGAACTCAGTGCTCTTAGAAAAGTTCTGTTAGTGAATCATAAAAGTAAAACCAGTGCTAATTTTAAAAGAAAAAAAAAAATTGCTATCACATTTTGTAGACTGATCAGTGCAGTAGTTGTGTGCTTGACATCTTTTGAGAGTCTCCTAGGACTGTCACAGGAGAAATTAATAACTTGTATGTGATTTCTTGCTTGGGAGACAGAACTGTAATGGGAGAATATAAGGTGTCTGAAACAGTGGAGCTATCTTGCCCTTGAGATCTTACCTATAAATCCTGTTAACTTAGGCTTTTTGCAGCAATGTAGCTATTTCCATTGCTAGTTCTGGAGTTTGGAAGTTATCTCAGCAGCACAGTCCATTGTTCAGTAAAAATATTCCTTCAGCCATAGGACCAGCCAGACTCAGCTTGGGAAAGCCATGAGAATCTCAGCTGGGTAAGTATTAAAGTTAGTGGGAGTTGATGTTGAATGTCTAGTTTCTGTTAAAGATATCCTCCAAAAGGAAGTCCATGAAGACACACTGAAGAAAGACTAAAGCTGTCAGTGTTCAGCAAGGAGAAAAGTAATGACATCAAATCAAATCAAAATAATAATTTGGTTGCATTATTAGCTACTTGAAGCTACTTTTACATGTCTGCTTATTGAAGCACTGAAAATGAAGTAGCAAAGCAGTTTGGAAGAAGTTGTATTTGCTGAGTCAATATGTCTCTCCAGTAAGTGCCTTTGATACCTCACTCAAAACTGATCACAGATAAGGGATCATTATTAGCTAAATGAGGTGTTAAAGAAATCTTTTATTGGAGAATGTCATCAAAGAGCTACAGTATGACCAGGAGATGAAGAGTGACTACAGAGCCTGCTATAGTTAACATGGTAAGCTTTCCAAAAACTCATCATGGTTAATGAAAGCATGAGACTGCCACTTCGTACATGGAGTTTGGGATCACAAACTGTATGTGGGATAACAGCTAGGGTGACCTTAATTAAGAAAAGACTGTGAAATTTTTCCTCTTTATCTTTTTCTTGTTTTGTTTTTTTTTTTTTCCCTTCTGTGGAGCTGAGCCTGAAAACTGTCAATATTCATAAGTCAAAACTGTAGCTATCTCTAGAAAAAAAGGCCTAGGACAGATTTTGGTTTACTAATGTACAGCCTCAGTTAATCATTTCATGGACCACTACTGCCATCGTGTGTTGATAAATAGTGACACTTGGTATCATACCAAGCCCTAACACTAAGGGTAGATGTGACTTACCTTTATTTGTTAAGCTTAATCCTCTGCACATTTTTTTTTTTCCTTTTAACTCTAATGAAAGCTGAAGGAACCAAAAACTCTTTCTAGATAAAACCAAAGGAACATTTTGTGGATTTATTTTTTTGTTTTGATTGGGGGGGATTGTTTGTTTGTGTTTGGTTCTGGGTTATTTTGTTGGTTTGGTTTTTGGTTTTTATCAACTTAGAAAATAAAAAAAATATTTTGTACTGTTAAAAAAAATATACTATTTTTCTTTTTGTGTATTTAAATAAGTAGACTTTAAATGCCATCAGAACAATTTATGTCTCAGGGCATGATACTATACAGATGCTTTAGTCATTAAGTATGAACATTCAGAGTCCTTGATGATATCTTTCAGCAAAAGATAGACACAGACTTTGGTCTAAATATGGACATGCATCACTTACTATGAAGCCATAAACCTCATCTGACAGTATCACTGTATGGAGAGGGAGCCTAAAACAATAAACACCCACTTATTCCCAGCTACATAAGCTGTGCAAACGTCCAGAGACAAGCACAGCCACAGAAATCCCACCCTTATCTTTGTGTGATGAGAATGAGGACACACTTATCTTCCACCTACCTGTCCTCCATAAAGCTTTTTCTCTCACCACAGAAGACAAATTTCTTTATTTATTTGTTATTGATTCCCAACCCTGGAAGTGTTCAAGGCCAGGTTTGTGGGGATTCTGAGCAACCCGGCCAAGTGGAAGGTGCCCCTGCAGGGAGATTGCAACTAGGTAATCTTTAGGGTCCCTTCAAACCCCTTCTGTGGTTCGGCGGTTTATCAGTTTTTATTCCATGCTACAAAAAGCCAACAGGAGGGATGCTACAAATAACACCTGGTGTTACGTGAACATACTATGTACAGAAAATTACTCCCGAGATAGGCCTGCCTATATTCCACACCAAAAAAAGCAGGAATTAATTTCAGCTGCTGACCTACAGGGCCGGACGGGAGGTTTTGAGCCGGGAGGGTGACACAGCCCTCGGTGCCGGAGCTGCCCCTCGGGGCCCTGAGGGCCGCTGGGTGGGCGGGGCGCCCCCTGCCGGGCGGCGTGGGAGACCCCTGAGCACCGCCATGGAGCCGCCGCAGGGTGGCGAGGCAGCCGGTCACTCCGCCCTCACACGGAGCGCCGCTGTGGCATGGCAAGGTGTCAGTACGGGCAGGGCAAGGTACCACGCTCCCTCACAAGCCTCCCAGCTAAACACCCGCCAGGGACATAGGGGGGGCACTGCCATCGCCGCAGGGCGAGGCCTCGGCCGACCGGGAGCGCCCCCCCAGCACAGGGCCCCCGGCCCGGCCGCGGCCACTGCTGGGCAGCACAGGAAGGCACAGCAAGGCGAGGGCAGGGGCAAGAGGCAAAGACGGTGGCAGCAAGTGCAGGCAAACGACACGCTCATCATGCTCCTGTGTAGCAACAGGGCTAGCAGGGGCAGAAGGCAACCGCAGCCATGGAAGCAGAGGGACAGAAGTCATCTTAGCAGAGACAATGAGCAAGGGCAACAGGAGAGAGAGAAGGATCTCGTGGAGCAGGACCCCTGTGCATCTTCCTCAAATGGCTGTGGGAGACAGGGCGGCAAGCACAGGGGTCCTGTACGCAGGCCACGGTGGAAGCAGCTTGGGACGGCACACTGGTGGAGGAATTGGAATCAGCAACAAGCACAATGCACTGAGCCCGTCCCCCAGGAGCAGGCTGCTGGGCAGAGCAGCAGTGGTAAAAAGAGAGCACTGTTCTGGAACGCAAAGAAGCACTGCTGGGTCCCAACCTTGCACGTGCCAGCAGCAACCTGGAGGGTGGCAAGAGCACGCCTCCGCCCCATGAACATGGCAGGACACCGCCCGCCAGGGATGTGCACACCCCACAACACCAGCCAGTACATCATGGACCAGCATGAGTACGTGGCAGAGACAAAAAGAACGCGGCAGTAGCGGTGTCAGGAGAAAGTGGTAAGTGCAGCACTGCAGGTGAGGATTTCCCTGATGGCCTCTTTCTCTTCTGCAGCCCAGTAGGTTGAAGAGACATGAAGAGAAGAGGCAGAGGAGAGCACACAACCTGCCCATCAAGACTGCAAGTGCCAAGACAATATCTACCGTGAAACCTAAACCGGAGTGACTGCACAAGGAAAGCATCTGACTTGTAAAATCATATTAAATGCAGGGAATCTCTTGACCCTCAGCTCCTTAAATAAATATATATATGCACTTCTAACCCTGCTGCTTACTGTCTAATGATGCACATACACTGAGAGAGGCCGGGCAGAATAAGAACCAGATAAAGAAAAAGGTTAGCATTTCATCTGCCAAATTGGTTAAAATCACTAGCCCAGAAATTTATCTTTTAGAGACTCTCTGTTCCCCCTAGGTACATATGTGCCATTCAGGAAGGTTTTTAAGTACATTACTATGCTATACTGAAAACAGAAGGCCTAACTAGATGATTAAAATAAGAAAAAAATCCCAACATATATTTCAGTGCACATTAGAATAGAGGCTTCTTTTGAACATTAGGGGAAAAAAAAGAGTACTTGTTAGATAAATAACTTTTTTGATATAAACAGACATTACAACCTGTTTATCAGTGGCTGAACTGTGTATTTGCATATAATGTAAGCAAAATAAATGAAGCTCAAAAGTAGAAGAAAAGGAACCAAAAAATCACATTTGGGTCACAGATCATGCACTGTGACCTCTCACAAATGCTCATACTGTTTTCCTTTTAGCAAATACCAAGAGGAGAAGGAGGCCACCTTCACTTTTTGAGGTGACTGAAACTATATACATGGAAAACATCACAAATATAATAGTATTTCCATCTCAGGGTGAAAGAATCATATCTGTCAGCCATGATAAGAGAAAAACAGCAGTCAAAAACTCTTGAGAGGCTGCTTAAGAGAAAATGATGCTGATGTGGGCTAGGAATTTAAAATGGGGAGAAGGAAAAATGTTAGTGGGAAATGCTTTGGATCTGACCTTTATATTTGTAGCCAAAAATAAAATAAGGTGCCATAAGCCTTTTCTAATTATGGTCAAAGTTAAGACAAGGTCT
The DNA here is from genome assembly GCA_035583155.1 of Acropternis orthonyx. Taxonomy (NCBI): domain Eukaryota; kingdom Metazoa; phylum Chordata; class Aves; order Passeriformes; family Rhinocryptidae; genus Acropternis; species Acropternis orthonyx. The sequence goes on along the minus strand of JAWWEU010000040.1, from coordinate 43,317,907 downwards.
AAAACTCAGCTACTTATGCAAGTGCTCAATTTTTCATGTTTCTAGTGAAATAAGCCAATAGAAAACATAAATAAAATTTTGTTATAGAAGTTGATAGGTTTTCTGTGCAAAACAGCTGTGTATAAGTGTATAGTTGCATGTATAAACATATATATTTAAGTTTCATGAATACCTTATGTAAAATGGAGTGGCCACCTAGCCCTGTGGATCTATTTCTCTTTTTTGGGCATTTTTCCTACAAGTAATTATTTAAAAATCTTAAATGCTCTTCCTGATGTTCACCTTTAAATATTGTAATGCTTTTATATGTTTTGCTTTTCCTTCTTCATACTCTTCTTCATTGATAGTTAATAAAAACCATCTTAAACCATTGCAACTCAAACATTTAGCATGATGCAAATTTCTTATTTGGCAGAAAGCTATCTTGACGACATAGCCCACAAGATTATATCATGGACTGTAATAGGATGGGGTGGTGTAGAGAGAGGCAGGAAGAGAGAGGCAGTAAAGCAAGAAAATATTTGATATGCCATCATCTAGCAGAAACTGTTAATTCATATTAGACTTCTCAAAACCTTGCTTAATTGAAAACCATGTTCCTAAATTTATTCCTAAGTCAGTGTAATTTTCTATCATTTTAGTGTTTTTAAAAGTTACTTCAAATTTAATAATCATGAAGGAAAAAAATTGGAGTAAGTGTAAAGTTTATAGTCTCATTATAGTATCCCTGTTTGGTATATTTCTGTCTTTGAAAGGCAATAAAAGTTTCATAAAACCCTGGCTTATTTTGATAAGGGATCTCAGTAGATTCCAGCATTGGGCAGTCATTAAAGGGATGAAGTTTAACAACAACAAATTCCAGATTCTTCAACTGGGACAGAGTAATGCTGGACACTATAAACTGGGAGAAGAGTAGCTGGAAAGCAGCCCTGCAGGAAGGGATCAGAGGGTGTTGATTAGCAGCAGGCTCAACATGAGCCATCAGTGGGCCCTGGCAGCCCAGACACTAAACTGCATCCTGTGGTTCATCAAACATGTCATGACCGGAGGTGATTGTCCCATTGTAGTCAGTGGTGGTGCCTCACCTTGAGCTCTGTGGCCAGTCTTGGGCCCCACAGTTTGAGAAGGATGTGAAGGTCCTTGAATATGTCTGGAGAAGGGAAACAAGGCCGATGAAAGGGCTGGAAGGCACATCCTGTAAGGAGTGGCTGAGGGCTTTGGGCTTGTTTCAGAGAAGAGGAGGCTGAGGGGCTAACTCACTGCTCTCTACAGATTCTCAAGGAGAGAAAGTGAAGAGGGAGGTGATGGTCTTTTTTCCTGGATATCCAGTGACAAGATGCATGGGAATGGTTCAAATCTGTGCCAGGGAGGTTTAGCCTGAACATTGGGAAACATTTCTTTACTGAGAGGACAGTCAAATACTAAAAGAGGCTTCCTAGAGAGATAGTGGATGCTTTAGGCCTGTCGGTGTTCAATAAGCATTTGGACAACGCCCTTAACCACATGCCTTAATTTTTGCTCAGACCTGAAGCGGTCAGGCAGCTGGACTAGGTGATCATTGCAGGTCCCTTCCAACTGAAATTCTATTCTATTCTATTCTATTCTATTCTATTCTATTCTATTCTATTCTATTCTATTCTATTCTATTCCGTTATAGATATTCCATTCCATTCCATTCCATTCCATTCCATTCCATTCCATTCCATTCCATTCCATTCCATTCCATTCCATTCCATTTCATTCCATTCTTTCAGTTAGGAGGTTAACAAGAACTGCAGTATCACAGGACCAAAAAAGAGAATTTTCCTAAGGCACTTCAAATTTAGTTCTCAAGTATTTCACATTCTCATTTAGACTGTTTCTATTCAAATTTTCTCATTTTTTTTTACATTGAACGATTAAGATAAACATTATTTTTTTAATGGATTAAAAAAAATTGTTTTTTTTTTTCTTTCTGTAAAGTGGTTTTCCCTATGAAGATGATTTCTAAGACTGCCTCAGATTATAAGAGGAAAAAATTTTTCTTCTTTCTTCCTCTTAATTAACTTTTAATTGTATCTAATAGTAAATCTGCCTGAAGAAATACTTTGGCAAAATTACAAGTGTGACAGGGTACTAGCAATCATTCAAAAAATGACATTTTGGTCAAAATGAGTATTCAGTTAATGCAATCTATCCTGTATTTATTTTGATACAAATTTCAGTTCCAATGTGCTGAAAAATATTTGATTTATAAAAAATGACAGAAAATAAATGTTCATTTTGACAAAAGAAATCTATAGATTCTGATGTGCAAGAAAGTATCATAGCTGATATGAAGCTTGGAGTAAGCTTATTTGCTAAAGGTTTCTGCTAAAATGAGTAATGATGTAGTGATTGTATATCTCCACTGAAATTTTAAAATTAACAGGAAATTCAGACTTCCATGTTTCATACTGGGGCATTTTGTATGTTTGGTTTTTGGATTTTTTTCTACTTACAGACAAGTAATATTAAATAATCACAGTTTAGCAAACAGTTGAAAACCTTATCACAGAATGGTGGAACTTTTATTTCAAACAACATGAATTAACATTCAAAATTCATAAAAAAATAAATTTTGGCTTATTTACTCGAGTTCTTTGGTCACTGAAATACCAAGGTCCTATGGAGCCAGAATTGCTTATTCCTCTTCTTTGTTTTGTTATCACACTAGAAAAAATGAGAATACAATACACCACAGTTAGTACAAGATATTTATAATTTTGATGCACAATTGAATGAGTTCAAATTATTATATTTTCTTCATTTGCAGTCTACAAGTTGCATGTCATCTTCTTGAGTTCAATGGTGGATGACTGACACTGTACTGCTCATGTGTTGCTATGCAGGAGACTGTTTAAAAAAATCCTGAATATAAGCTCAGTTATAAGGTTGAAATGCCTTTATTTGGACTTAATTATGATATTTATATATATATATATATAAAACATAAATCTTTCAGAAGTGTTTATAATCTGGCAATAAAACATTTTCAATCCCAAGTTTTGAGTATCTGAATTTTTCATCTATTTCATCTGCTTTCTAATTGGGAAAAGCAGCTCTGTGGTACTGCTCAATAATATTTCAGCGTATGGTTTAAATATTGAATTTCTGTCTAAAATGCTTCCAGGGAAAAAAGATTATTACACTTTTTAGGTTATATCTTCTGTCAAAAGCAACGGAAGTTTTTAGATTAGAGCTGTTTGGATATACTATTTTATCCAAGAGCATAAGGAAAAGTTTGAGTTTTTTTTTAATTTACTGCTGTAAATTGGATAAAGAAAAAAGTTAGACAGTAAATTCTTACAACAGTAAAGAGTCTGGGCAAATTCTCTTAAATGAATAGATTATCCCAAGAGGGTATGAGTTAGGCATAGGGAACTCATAGTGGAAAACAATAGCTGAGAGAAAATACCAGCTTCTTTTCCCCCGCCTCCTTTTTTTTTTTTTTTTTTTTTAATTCGGGCTAATTAGAAATAGTCTGTTCTAAAGTGCTCTCACAGCTAAGAGGATAAGGCAACACTAACCTTATGCCAATATTTTTTTTTAATTTTTATTATTTATCAAACTACAATTTATATTTAAAATAAGTTCTCCAGACAACTACTATCTAATATCTTCAAGTTGATGTCTAAATACTTTCAAATATGTGGCACATCACCAAAAGGAGATTTCTTAAGCCTCCCAAATAACATTTCTTGATGTCTCCCAAATACACATTTCCTAAACCATGAATTTATTGTGAACTGTGTCTGAATAAGTATTTCTGATGACATCTGACAGTACATAAAGATCAGCTTGGTGTTTACATTAGAAAGGTTCATTACATAAGAATCTAAATTACTACTATTTTTACTGTACATAATTAAATATATACTCAATTTCATAAATGAGGCCAACAGAGTATTGCTATGAATGCTATTAACGGCAGTCCACAGACCTGCCAATATGTCCTTATTGCACACTAATGAAGAAGCAAGACTATTTTTACCATTTCTTGTATCCTGATAATGGTGCTGGACAAGGAGAGACATTCTTCATTTACTGAATGTGACATTGACAGAACTAGTTATTGACCTTCTGCTCCTTCCCTGTGGGAGTGGATCATACATGCAGCACAGCAAGGTTTTCTCTCTTCCTTTCCATCCTCTTATGTGCCAGAGACAAGAGATCAGTTTGATCAGTGTGTCATTTTAGGTATTACATGCAAACAGTGACCAAATATAAGCTGAGAAGAACCTTGCAGCCACTAGTTCAGCATTTTGCCTCAAAGGTAAGAGATTTGGATTTTTTATCTGTGCTCCGTTGTGCAATTTATGGAACTACGGTGATGTATGGTGTCAAGAGAACAGATTAAGGTCACACTGAAGAATCAACACTCAGGTCTCCTGAATACTAAATATTGACACCACTGGGCTGTTAAATGGTGAGGGGACAGTATCCGTGCCATTATCAGAAACTTTGATAATGTCTTCTTTGAATCCTTGTAGTGTAACTAGAATAGAAATTTTATACACAGTGTCCCCAGGGCAGTGTTGGTAACAGATGTATTAAGATGAAATATTTATTGCCATATAGATTATTGACAGGTTCAGAGTGATAGTCAGCTAACTCTTGAGAATGACTGCTACATCGCCAGGGATAATTCAGCTAAGCACCATGTGTCCATGTCTCCTCTACAGATAGTTTATCCTACAGCTCTGATATCACAGTGAGTCCTGAAATCTCATTGCTGCTGTTGGCCTGATCTCTTAAATACTGCACTGTGTCAAGAGAATGACTCTGTGTTGGGTGAGAGGACAGGCATGTGAAAGACTATTCAGGTTCCTTGAGAAAACTGCTAGAGAAAATGGAACAGGATTATTGACAGACCCTTTAAAAGAGGGGCAGTGGGATGCAACCATCCCTATTCCACTTCCATGTTACTCTGATATGGAAAAGGTTTTCAAAGTCAGACTAAGCAATGGGCACAAAATGAAATGCAAGCAATTCCATGTAAATATGAGAAATACTGACCACCTCAGTAGGGGTGTTCAAACACTGAGACAGATTGCCCAGAGAGGCTGTGGAGTCTCCACCTCTGGATCGTCAAGACCTGACTGGGCACAGTCCTGGGCAACCTGCTCTAGCAGACTTCGCTCTCAGTGTTAGGGTTTATCTCAACAATCGCCAATGCAACCCCTAAGCCTGAGCTATTGTGTGATTCTGTAAGCACTTTACTTCGGCTGTATTTTTCTCCTTTGGCAACACAGAGTAGTTGTTAATCACTATGTTAGTAAACCTGCAACTCTACTAAAAAGACAGTTCCAAACCATTAATGATAGCATGGTAATGCTCCCTTGCATTTACCTTCCTAGTGATCATGAATGAACATTTCAAAATGCAATAAAATTCCTGCAGGAATTGTAGTTTAAATGGGAGGTGTGGCTTGGAATATACATCTGAAATGTAAACAGTACTTCTAATGGTTAACAAATTATGCCATATAAGATTTAAGAAATTGCAAGGCTAAGGATTATGCTTAAAAGAAATCCAAACAATGTAACTTTGTTTTGTTTTTTGGGGGGGGGTTTGTGGTTTTGTTGTTTTTTTCATGGTTGGTTGGTTGGGTTTTTTTGCAAATGAGACATTCACATGATTTATGTTTTATTATATATTGATATCATTACAAAAATAAAAGAATGTAACATCCTTCAAAATCCATGAAATCTAGTCTGGGACTGCAAAACCCTAGATTGATTATCATTCTGCCTGACTGTTGTTATTGCTATATCAGAGTAGAGATTTGGGCACCTTACTTTTTATAGATGTTTAGGAGATGAGTATACAGTATTTGAAAATTATATAGCTGTTTACAAAGATTGCAATTAAATTACTTTCTGATCTGAGCCTTTCCCATCCAGGAGTTCCTCATCCACAGTAAGCACTTTAGAGAAAGTTAGCTCTCTCACAGTCTTATATTTTGTATTTAGACCCCTTCATCAGTCATCTTCTCCAACATTCCCATACTGAGCTGTTGAATGTTTTTTCTGTTCCCACCTCACTACCACCAGAAGCTTCATTTACATGAGAAAACACAAGGCACTGTTGTGCAGCTCTATATACCACCAATATCAGTTTTATCCTGAATGAACCAGTGCTTTTCCAGGCGATACTTGGAGTTAGCAAGGGCTGGAGACCACTCAAAACCAGAAATCTGGACGTGGCCATCCTACTCTGTGTGGGAAGGGTTGGGAGATATATAGAAATAAGCTATGCCTCAAGGCCAAATGCGGTTTCAGAGACTTTGTTGCAATTGTATGTCTTCTCCTTCCTTGTTTGAGCCACCTTTTCTCTCCTCTGGGTTCAAATTTTCTCCCTGGTAGTAGCACAGTAGTAAGCTTCCTATTCTGAATTTAGTCCACAGCCTCAGCTCAGACTGCAAGAGATCAGAGCTGCTCAAATCCTTTTGAACCCCTTCCAACCCTGCACTGGAATATGGGATAGTATGTGAGCCTGTGTGGATAGCTCTCATGTACTCAGACCAAGTGGGATCCTCAGCTGAACTGTAAAACCTTTGCAAGTCCCCTGTAATCATAACTAAATTGCACTTTCTTTAAAGATTCATAAATGGAAGGAAAATTAGTGGATTTTTTTTCATTCACAGTAGAAGAAGTGTGCCCTAAAATAAAAGCCATGCTTCAGTTCAACATTTAGTTCCTGCTTTTTAGAGGAAGGAGGTTGAAAAAGAGGGAATATATGGACTTTTGTCAGGGACATGACACCTTTTCATAGTTTTATTCTCAGAAACAGCTAAAATAAATCTGCTTATCAGTTTCCCAAAAGTTAAAATATATAGAAGAATGAAGAATATATCCAACAGGGAAAATTTCAGTCCCATATTCAAGCAGTTACAAACACCTGAAAGCAGAGTACTATAGTGAGAATTACCACGGATAGTAGGCAATGCTTAAAACTACAAACTAGTGAGCTACCAACAAAAACTGCACACATACAAAATACTTGTTCCCCCATGAAATTATAGCTGAATAAAAACATATTCTAAGAACACAACAGGATACCAGACAGAATCAACAACTTTGGTCTGTGCCAAAGTTTTCATACTAAACCTGATACGAGAATCAACCCACCTAACTTTAGAAATCTACATCAGTTGTCCCCTTCATGGCTATATTGGGTTTCTGTGGCCAGGTTTTGGCAGTGGAGGGGGCTACAGGTGTGCCTTTTGTGAGAAGTTGCTGGAAGCTTCCCCCATATCCAGCAGAGCCAATGCCAGCTGGCTCCGGGACAGACTCACCACTGGTCAGGCCAGGTCAATCAGGAATGATAGTATTGTCTCAATGATAACATATTTAACAAGGAAAAGATGTTATTGTGCAGATGAAACTTGCAGCCAGAGAAGAGCAGAGTGAGAACATGTGAACAACTCTGCAGATATCAAGGTCAGTGCAGAAGGAGGGGCAGGAGGTGCTCCAGGTGCTGGAGCTGAGGTTTGCCTGCAGCCCATGGTGAGGCAGCTGTGCCCCTGCAGCCCATGGAGGACAATGTGGGTGCAGAAATCCACCTGCAGCCCATGGAGGAGCCCATGCTGGAGCAGGTGGATGCCCAAAGAAGGCTGTGACCCCATGGGAGGCCCACGCTGGAGCAGAGTCCTGGCAGGGACCTGCTGACCCATGCAGAGAGAAGGTCATGCTGGAGCAGGTTTTCCTGGTAGGACTTGTAGTCCTGTGGGGGACCCATGCTGGAGCAGCCTGTGCCTCAAGGACAAAGGACTCACATTGCAGCAGTTTGTGAAGAATTTGTCCATGGGATGGACTCATACTGGTGAAGTTCTTGAAGGACTGTCTCCTGTGGGATGGATCCCTTGAGGAGCCAGGGAAGGATTCCTCTCTCTGGGCAGCAGCAGAAATAACAAGTGACTGTGAACATCATTCCCTGTCTCCCTGTGCCACTGGGAGGAAGAATGTAGAACTTGGAAGGAGGGAGGGGTGTGGGGAAGGAGTTTTTAAGATTTATTTTACTCCTCATTCTCCTGCTCTGATTCTGTTAGTAATAAATTTAATATCCCACACACTTTGAGTCTGTTTTGCTCATTATGGTGATCAGTAAGTGGTCTCTCCTGTTCCTTATCTCACCTCATTAACCCTTCATTATATTTTCTCTCCTCTGTCCAGTTGTAGAGGTAAGTGAGAAAGCAGCTTTAGTGGGTACCTCGTGTCCAGTCAGGGTCAACCCACTACAGAGGCTTTAGGAACATGGTCCAGACACAAAAGAAAACAAAAATGATCTTCAGCCCTGAAACTGTAGGATAAATTCTTTAGGTCATACTGAGCTCAGCTCCATGCCTCATCCACACCATGGCTTACCTTTAACCTCAGGAGCAAATGGTGGTTTCTGAGGCGTTAGAGTGCAACATTTTTGCAGATTAACATATGCATTATGGAGATATTAGCAGGACACAGTATTTACCTTTCCACTACTTTGGATGCCCACTGAAAATTTTTGTCATCTAGGTAAGAACAAGCTGTCCAGAGCCATGAATAATGATGTTTTCAGCCAGAGGACTGATCAGGTTGTGACATTGAGCTATGACAAATTTGAGACCCCAGGACTGTACCATTTCTTCAAATCTGTGGCTAAAATGACCTTCATATCTTTTAAAATCCTTTTGAATGTGAAAAACTTGGATGGAAATCCTTAAGTAATTATGGAGCCAGCATGATGACACAAGGGAGGGTGCATTAACCTAATTAAGTGTAGCGTATTTGGGGGGCAGGTTGTTGTGGTGTTGTGCTGTCAGGCTTGTTTGTTTTTTCCTTCTCTATATAAACAATTTCCAGCCCCTACATTTCGCTCTTGCTTTTCCGAGAGAGTTGCGGCCGATTCGCAGGCGAAGGGCTGGCGATCCGGGGCTGCTCCCTGGCGGCGGCGCTGCGCGCACGGGAACGCAGGGAGGCGGAGGCGGCGCTGGGAAAGGACATCGCTCCTGCTCCTGCTGCCGGCTCCGGCAGCATCGCCACGACTGCAGCTCCCGCACCGCCTCGCCACCCGTCCTCTCTAGCAGCAGCACGATTCCAGTGCGTTCAGGAAGATGCAAAAGAGGAGAGCAGCAGCATTTGAGCACTGCCAGTGTAACCGGTGTTTCTCACGACGAAGGTGACAGGCTCTTTTCAGAAAAAGGCAGCTTTTTGTCAGATCCAGTCTTTCATTCCTGGCACTGAAGCCCTTCCTTGTTCAGCAGGGCTTTTAGCATCAAGTGACTGCAGCTTGAAAAGAACAATTACAGCTCAAAATATCCTTTCAATTTTCCTAACAAATGACACCTGGGCACTAAGGCACCACATTATTTGGTCATCTTAGGACAAATCCTAAATAGTTGAATAGCCTTAATACTTAATAGATAAAATACTTCAAGTAAGCATGAATAATCTGCCCTGAACCATGTAAAACCTGAATTTCAATCACCACTCCAGTGAGTTGCCAAACTGCTTTAAACTTTGATTTTTCTACAGGTAAAATAGCGGTCTTTTACTTGGTACTGCTGCATATGTCAATATGTTTAAATCATTCATAAACTGTTCAGAAAGCTCTGGATACACACTGCAAAAGAAATACAAGTGTCTGTGTATCCTGGGGTCATCCTAGCTCTTATTTCAGGTGGGGGGTATTTTTAAGTGTAACTGAGAAGCAAGAACTGAAAAACAGGAGAAAAGGCTGGTTTCAGCCTCAAAGAGGATTGAGGGTTGAGTGGGAGGATAAAAATTTGAAACCAGTAAAAATTCCTGAGAAATGAAAAGCATCAAACCCCCTGAATCTCACTGCTGGTGGGAGTAGTACAAGTAGCTTTCCATCTGCTCAGCTCTAGTATGTAGAGCTAGTCAGAGTCCAACAGAGCATTTTCCTGCGTGAAGATACAGTTAGGGTCACCTGAAAAAAACTTCCTTGTTTAGAACATAACAATAGTGACAGAGGGAAGATTCTGCTAAAATCAAAATGGAGTTATGTTGTGGGTTTTTTTCGCAAATAATTTTTCATTTCTGTTAGTATGAGTTTGGGGAAACTGAATTATCTATACACAGTAAGAAATAGGATCAAGTTACATCATACATGCCAAAACACTGTTCAAAAAGACCGCTATATTCCACTGCCATGTTTTCCGGATACACCACAAAGTGCATAAAAGCTTCTGTAGAAATGTTTCGGAGACTTTAAAAAAAAAAATCCACACAGTGTTTTTTTTAATGTCATTACTTTTATAGAATAGAGCCTGAGAGCACAAAACTGCCCTGAATTAAGGAATTACAGCGATTTATGTCCATAGTCTGCAAAAGAGAGATTTATTTATAAAGGTGCCTGTAGCTGGTGCAATATGCCACTGAATTTGGCAAAGTTTCACACACAAAAAAATTTAAAAAAAGAAACAAAGTTACCATTCTAGGGCTGAATCTTCTCCCTTTTAGGCTCAACAAAATAAAGGCTAGGCATGTCCTTGCTGTTAAATGTAGAAGAAAACCTTCTTATAATTAATTATCTGAGGAGACAGATGCATATTGAAATATAACAGTAAGTTTCAGAAAAAAGAGCGTGCTTGGCCAGAAAATGTCTGAGATCACAGAAGATTCATGAGGACTTCGTACACTGGCAGAGGAAAAAAAAATTAAACTTTTCTCCTTAGAAGTCTGTCTCTTCATAATTTTTCTTCTTTTGTAGGTGATCAAGCTTATGCAGACTTTTTAAAGGCTAGCATATTATCAAGTTTGCTGTAGATTTTCAGCATAATGGAAAGTGCAGCAAAATTATTCTACTCTTTCAGTGACTCCATGGGAAGAACCCTCTAACTGCCTGGGGAACTGAACTGCTTGACTATATTTTCTCTTCTCTCCCTGCCTCCAGCACCCAGTTAATGGCAGCAGGTAGGTAGCTGAGCAGTTTGTTAGATAAATTACAATAACCTAAAACACATCAAGCTTAATTTTCAGGCTGCATTAATAAGGATATCATATATATCACTTCATAAAAGATATACATGTCTCTGTGTTATTTAAAATGCTGGGAGATTTGTCTTGATCTTGTTTTCACCAACTTTTTCTGTCTTACCTAATTATCAAAGTGATGTCTTGCCTCTAGAGAGAAAGTAAATCGATATGTTTTTCTAGTTGCTGCAGTATCTGAGTCATAATACATGGTTTGTGAAATTACATACTTTCTTTAGTGATGACAATAAGATAGAGGGAGCTGCATGAATTAGTATATACGTAGGAGAGTTTCAGAGAAGAGATGGATTTTGGCAAGGTAAAGTCAACTTTTAATCCACAGACGTATCTCTACTGTAAAAAAGAGGAATGAAAAACCCACTGGCAAACTAATGGTTTTGGCAGAACATTTCTCCTGAAAACATGCTTCAGTGTGAATTGCCTCTAAAAAAAAAAACCCTTCAGCTAATATATTAAAGTACTTTGAAAGTACTTTTTGTGCATTTTTACATCCCTAAGCATGTACTCTCAGAGAATCATATTTTTTTAAAAAAAGACTTCTTTAGCAAGAAGATGGCTAATTAGAACAGACATGTCCAGAAATTATGTAACTGCTGCAATATTCTGAAAAGAGAACTCTTCAGGGGGAATTTTTTCCCTTCTTTTTTAGCAGTTAATCTTTTAAAGAAGTGCCTATACTGATTAAGATATCTATCTTGGCCAAATAATTAATTAAGAAAGCAATCAAACAAAAGGCACAAGTGGAGAAAGCCCTGTGACTGGAGGGCTTTCTAATGCAGCACATGTTCCTACTAGTCAGCATTTCCTTTGAAAGGCTGGAAAACCCTTGTTTGCTCTTTAGTGACAGATTAAACACAGATGGCAATTCAACAGTCTTGTCTGTGCTTGTTGGCCCAGAGAACGTGACCCGCATCTTTTTTAAGCAAGAGACAAATGTGTTTGCTCAAGACACCAGCAGCCATTGCTGAGTAATTCTTGGATTCACACAAGAGCTTCTTTTATTGCCTCTGAGCCTTTTCATATGTGGAAGAGCAGGTGTTCGTATGTGCTTGTTCTAGGTTGAAAGATGGTTTTCTGGAACATGGCTGACATTTCTATTTTGACAGATTTTTGTGAAGAACATGAAAATGAGCACATTGTGTTTCAGAGAAAGGTTACTGGAGTGCTATACCACAAAAATTTTGTTCTTAATATGTTAAGGCAGCAGGCCATGATTCAAATGTGCATTTCAAATAAAAATCAAAATATTTGTCACAAATCTAAGAGTATTTACTGTGTAGATGTATAGCATTTTTTTTGTGCACTAAACAAGCAAGTTTGTCATCTATATTCCTGCCTCTAGAACAAATTTCTGAAAACAACATTTGCCTTCAATCTAAAACTCAAAAGATGTGCTGAACAACTAGAAATTAAGACAATATCTATAATAGCTAACTAGCAGCAGACCAAAACCTGGTACACTCCTGAACGTAGTCCCCACTCCCATATTAATCTAATTGTTCATTGCTGTTGCAGAATCCTAATTGACTTTTGAAAAGAACCTAAGAAGTATGCTACCCACTTTCCTGCTGGAAATTTCCTGTTGGACACAGCCCTGGGGATACCACTTTGAGGGCAGATGGTCAGAGGTCAGGCCAATATATGCTGGGGCCCAACTGCACTGCACCTGTGAACATGCTGTCATATGTACAGTAAAGCTGTGACTCCTGTGTAGATGTGCCAGGTTTTCTTACACTGGCACCTCTCTGTCCTTCTGAGACCATGCCTCATGAACCATTCTGTGCTAGGGGCAAATCTCTAATCTGTTTCAAAATATCAAGTATTCTCAAAATACTTCTTTTGGTTTTAATAAGAATGCTTTTTAGTTTAACAAACAAAACCTGTGTAAGAATTTCCTTGTTGTGTAAATGTCTCTGCAACACCAAGGAAAACTTAGAATATATTTTGGTTTTTGTTCACAAAACTGGTAAGATATAATTAATGTGGAAAATAAGGATTTTTGGATTTTCTGGCAAGAATTCTAAGATACTCTTCCAGACGTGTCAGAAAATGCTGAGATCCTAATGGCCAATGTTGGCTTTACGTAGTTTTGGGTTTTGGTTTTTGGGTTTTTTGGTGTTTTTATTTTTTTAATCTAAATGAAATCTTTGCCTTGTGTGCAACATTTAAACAATTACTATTTCAAAAAAGGAAACTGCAGTCAAGTTTTGAAGAGTTTATCAAACTTCATATTAATAGGACTTTCTGTCTGGTTGTGTCACAGGGTACTTTTTTCCAAACTCAGTTCTATTCATCCTTTTTCCACTGTGATGATATTGCATCAGAACAGGATATGATCACAAAATCTAAATTTCAGGGTGTTATGGCAAAAGGTTGAGGACGGCATCATGGGAAAAAGAAGAAACTATTCATAGTTTAGAGACAGTTGTAATTTTTAGACACTTTTGTTGTCATATTATATACATTACTTTCAAGGAAAAGAAATTTCATAGTTCTCAGACAATTTGGTTAGCATGACCTGCAATTCAACAATTAATTTTAATGCCAATAACTGCACTTTTTAAAACCAGTTCATAAAACTCTTTAAACTCAAAAATAGAATTGACTTGAAGTTCAGTCTTAGGAGACTTATAATTTAACAGGCTTTTGCAATCCTTCCAGCTCTTTTTGCAATACTTTTTCACTACTGCTTTACAAGGAAGACAATATAAATTCTACAATTTTAAGGAACTAAGAACAGGAGGGTTTAGACTTAGAATATTAAATCATTTCTTGATACAAAGCTCCTGAAGCACATCCTTGGACTCTAATGAATGTCTCAATACACAAAGCTCTTAAAAACAAGTTAAATAATTTTTTGGTCAATTTTCAACACTAAAAACCTTGCAATTTCATGAAAAATCAATATTTTTTTTTTTTCCAGATGTGGTAGTTGAATCAGGCAATATATTTTCTTCTGAAATCATACTCTGGAGCCAAGTGGCAAGACTCAATGAATATGATTAAAGAATATCCCTGACCACTTTTCCTGCTTTCTTTGGGAGGTATTTTTGGGGAAAAAATTATAAGAAAAGAGTTTGACATTCACTTTTTTACATGTATCTTGCTCTTCAATGAGAAGTGTCAGAAAATTAACACTTTAAATTTAAAGGTCACATCATTGATTAATTTATTTTAAAAGAAATACAAGTAATAATCCCTAAAAGTGTCTGCAATGTCCCTACCTTAATGAATCAAGCAATCTTCACTTAATAAATACTGTTACTTGGAACAGTTGAAACAGATGGTTAGATGTTTTTTAATTTATTTTTTTTTTTTAATAAAGACAAAAATAAAGAACTGATGGGGTCACATGTAAATATTTTTTCCTTGTAACTGTTAGATTTTGTGAATTGGAACCACTGTTTGAGTTAACAAAGCTACTTAGTTTCCTGCTAGTTTAAAGCCTCTATTCCATTCCACTCCAAGGAGTTTAATTTACTTTTTCATTATCTTAAAAAGAAAACTGTGTTATACATTATGTGAAAAACAACATCTGCTTTAGCAAATGATTTTTGCAAGTGGTGCTGTATACATTACCAACATGTGTATCAGGGATATTCTTAGCTAATAGAAACTGTTGTATCCAATCAACTCAGTGTTGCTAATGCCTTAGCTGATGCCAATGCCAGAACTATTTTTTTCACATGAGGACTTGGATTCCACAGAGCTTTCTGCTTTCAAGTTATTAGTAATCAATGTCACACTGAATACATTGATTAGTTATTAGAGTTTTAACAAGGACTGCTGTTTCTCTAACCAGCAAACCAAGCTGACTGGGGGAAAAAAAAAAAAACAAAACAAAACAACAAAACAATATTGACCATAACTGCCATAATTGTGATATCTTCTTTTGTCATGAACATAAATAAAATAAATTCTGGTCAAAAACAGGTTATGGAAACCTGGATATTGACATCACCAGCCTCAGGGCAATAGGCTCACCAAAGGAAATGCTTTGAAGCATTCTATTTTCAGCTCCTCTCCTGCTATTCTTTTCAAGCCTGTGCTGCTTGCCAGCCACTGTGTTTATAATACAGGTGATGCCTGGACGTTGATCATGGTGGCTGAGAAAATTACCTGAAGACTGAAGGAAAGCAAATGTCCCCAACATCTTCCAGAAGGGCAAGAGATAGGACCTGAGGAACTACAGGCTAGCTAGCTGCAACTCAGTCCCCAGGAAGGCAATTCTGGAGAGCATTTTCAGGCACATTAAGAATGAGAAAGTAATCAGAAGTGGTCAGTGTGACTTCACCAAGGTGAAATCACATACAGATGAGCAGACAGTAAAGTGGATTGACAACTGCCAGAATGGCTGACCCCAGAAAGTATTGAACAGTGGCATAGTCTAGTTAGAAGCCAGTGACTGGTGGTGTACCCAAGGATCAATACTGGATCCAATCCTGTTTCACATTCTTCATTAATGATCTGGATGATGGGGCAGAGTGCAACTTTTCAAATGCCAGATTGGGAGGAGTGGCCAACATGCCAGAGGGTTGTGCTGCCATCTGGAGGGACTTTGGCAGGCTGGAGAAATGGGCTGCTGGGAACCTCATGAAGTTCAGCAGAGGAAACCGTGAAGGCCTGCAGCTAGGGAAGAACCACCCCATGTACCCATATGTGCCGTGAGCTGCACAGCAGGAAAGCAGCTTGGCAGAAAATGACTGGGGGGTCCTGGTGGACACCAGGTTGAATGTGAGCCAGCCATCTGTCCTTGTGGCAAAGAAGGCAAATGGTTTCCCTACATGCATTAGATAGTATTGTCAGCAGATCAAGGAAAGGGGTCCTTCCCTTTTATTCAGTGCTGTGAGGCCATCCTGCAAGTATTGGTTCTTGTTCTGGGCTTTTCAGTATGAAACAGACATGGACATACTGCAGAGAGTTCAATGAAGATCCACAAAGATGGTTAGGGGACTGGAGCACTTCACATATAAGGAAATGCTGAGAGATATGGGACTGTTCAGCCTGAAGTAGGTAAGACTTGGGGGAGATCTTATCAATGTATACAAGAAAATGAAGGGCAGGTGCAAAGAGGATGCAACTTCACTCTCTTTAGCAGTGCCTAGTGATAGGACCAGAGACAATGGGCACAAACTGAAACACATGAGGTTTCTTCTGAACATCAGGCAACACTTTTTTCTGTTGGAGTGACAGAACACTGGCACAAATTGCCCAGGGAGATAGTGGAGTCTTTTACATGGAAGATATTTAAAAGACATCTTCACATGGTCCGGGGTAACTGGCTTTAAGTGACCCTGCTTGAGAAGGGAGTGTGGACAAGATGACCTCCAGAGATCCCTTCCAACTTCGACCATTCTGTTACCTTGATTTTGTGACAGACATTCTCTCCCCTTAGCATTCAAACCTTGCTCAATTCCTGCAGAAGTGCAAATATACACTTAAAATATGCAGGAGATGGAAGAAAATTTGGGTAGGGAATGTTGACAGATATCTACTCAACACAAACTGAAAGTGCAGCAAGTTTTAATTATTTTAGTTCAGGAGAACAGAAATAGACATCATTAAGTATGTTGTCCTTTCAACTAAGTACAGCTTGAAAAATAAAGTATTAAAAGACTTTTAAAAAGATATTTCAAGCCAATCAAATGCAGAGACATAGGAGGATAAAAAAAATAACCAATATGAAAGATTTTATAAATTAAATGCCTGAAATTACTGGATATTTTAAAAGGAAAATTCAGTTGAAAATTATGCACATATTAGGCAGCTTCTCATCTATTTTTCTTCAGTTTAGGACTATGGAGAGAACTGTATCATAGCAGGTCTATCCTGACTTTGCTAAAGTAACTGAACATTGAATATTTACCAAGATCTTTCCTTCAAAACTCTGTTCCCTGGTCTCTCTATAGCTTTGATACTCATCTGTAGCATTCTTCTACAATGTTTGGTCTTGTACATCTTAATAGGGTCTCAAACTTGCTCATTTTCTTTTTAGAGTGTCTGAAATATCTATTGATGTGCTCATTTCATTGCATCCAAATACGTCTTCAACCATAGCATAGGAAAACTCATGATTTTATACATTGCTATAAATACATTGCTAGAGAAACATATAAGCTGTATCTATAGTAATAAACTGAAGAGTACATAGATATATTCCCAGGCCCTGAAGCAGTTTATAAAACTAAGTTGCTAGAATAGGTCCTGTGGTGATTTGGCCCAACTTGGCTGGCACTTCTCCAAACACCTCCTGAGGGCTATTCAGGGGCTAGGATGGGTTGAACGGTACTCTTGTTAGGCAGTTGCAAGACTTCTCTGGTTAGAAGATAAGAGCTTAATAGTATGGAGAATGGGCCCAAATACATTTGGCTCATTAGCCTAGATGGATATTAATGTCTATAGTCTTTTGATAGCTGTAGTCTGAAAGTCTGATATATAGCCTGAAAGCCAGTCCTTCCATCAAAACACAAGCCATTTGTCATTACTTTTCTCTTTTCTTGGTCGCAGAACAAACTGAAGTAGGCAAATCTCATGATAGCTGAAAACAACTAAATTCAGGCTCAGAGAGATCAACACAACAATTTCATGCAACCTTTTGTTTACTCCTCCTTAAATGAACCAGACTTTTTACATGACTGTCTCAAACAATCACTGTTCAGCTTTAAAATCAATAACCTACATACAACAGCATAGCTAGACTTTAGCTGAAAGAGTAGAACACCTAAGTTTTATGCTTTCAAACTCTCAATATAAGGTAGATTTCCCCAGTTTACACACCTTGATCAATGTAGGTCTGAAACTCTACTCAAAGAACCCACGCACTAGGTGCCATAATCTAGAAACTGAATCTCATTTCCTCCTATATCACTACAAATCCAAAATAAATTCTAAAGCTAATTTAGAGCTGATTTGTTGTGGGGTTTTGTTTGGTTTTTTTCCCTTTTGATACAATGGAGATAAAAACATTTTTATTTACTAACATAGCTAAATGGCAGGTGAGCTACCCTCAAAAAGTCTACCTATGAATGAAAGCTCAAACTAAAGGAAGCTAAAAATAAAAGTTTTTCCTCTACTTTAATAGGCAACCAGTAATGACTTTGTCATCTTTTCATTTCAAAATCTACTTATTTTAATGTTCTATTTTGGTTTTGATTTCTCTTCAAAGATACTCTGTCAATATTTTGGAGCATCTCAATTGGTCTTCCTGATACAGATCAAGTCTGACAGAAAACAATTGATTTTTAGTCTCATCATTAAAGTACTTTTCTCCTTTTTCTTGTTACTCTAAAGTATTGATCCATGACATAGATAGGGTTTTGAACACATGCCTTATAAACAGTGAATATTAGTAGCTCATTAGTTCCACTATGTCTTCAGAGGGATCTGAAGTGTCTTTACAGATAATTCATGTGAAATTGCAACATAATTTTTTCTTACTGCATCTTTCTACATTAAAGAATTGAATATTAACTACCACTGCAGCTTAACCAAGTGCAGCTTGAAAAGTCAACCAGAAAAACAGAGAGGGCAGCAATCTGGACTATACATATATAGTGGCAGAAAAATAAGCATTATTCTTTGAGAAGATGCTTTCAAATGCTAGCAAAATACCAAATAAAACATGTGTATGCTAAGAGAGCACAATGAGCAATGAAATGGCTGTAAAAATATCCATCCACAAATCTATGGGGCCTGAAGGGATTCATGCCAGAATCCTCAAAGACCTGGCTGATGTCATCATAAAACCTCTCTTGATGATTTTTGAGTGGTCTTGGGAATCTGGAGAGGTCTCGGCTGACTGGAAGCTGGCAAATGTTATCCTGATTTTCCAGAAGGGCAAGAAAGAGGACCCCAGAAAGTCCAGGCCTGTCACTCTCACTTCAGTGCCTGGAAAAGTTGTGGAGAAGATTATTGTGGGAGGTATTGAATAACACCTGAAACAAAACGCAGTCATTGGTGACAGCCAGCACAGCTTCATGAAAGTCCTGATTATCCAACCTGATTTCCTTTTATGGCAAGCTAACCCACCTAGCTGATCAAGGGAAGCCAGTTGATGTTATCTTTTTGGATTTCAGTAAAGCTTTTGATACTGTCTCTCACAGGATCCTTCTGGACAAAATGTCCAGCACAGCTGGATAAACACAGGATGTGGTGGGTGAGCAATTGGCTCACGGGTCGAACACAGAGGGTAACAGTGAATGGGGTAACATCAGAGTGGTGACCTGTCACTAGTGGGGTTCCACAAGGCTCCATCCTGGGCCCTGAGCTCTTCAACATCTTCATTAATGACTTGGACACAGGACTGGAAGGGATACTGAGCAAGTTTAAAGATGACACAAAACTGGGAGGAGCTGTTGACACCCTCAAGGTCAGAGAGGCCCTGCAGAGAGACCTGGACAAATGAGAGGACTGGGCAATCACCAGCCATATGAAGTTCAACAAGGGAAAGTGCCGCATTCTACACCTGGGATGGGGCAGCCATGGATATTTGTAGAGACTGGGGAATGAGATGCAGGAAAATAGTGCCATGGAAAGGGATCTGGGGGTCTTGGACAATGGCAAGTTGAATCTGAGTCAGCAGTGCCCTGGCAGCCAGGAGGGCCAACAGTGTCCTGGGTGGCATCAGACAAAGCATCACCAGCCAGTTGAGGGAGGGGATTGTCCTGCTCTGCTCTGCACTGGGGCGGCCTCACCTTGAATATTGTGAGCACTTTTGGGCACCCAATAAAATAACAATATTAAGCTCTTAATGTCCAAAGGAGAGCAGCAAAGATAGTGGAGGGCCTTGAGGGGAAGCCCTATGAGAAGCAGCCGAGGACACTTGGTGTGTTCAGCCTGGAGAAGAGGAGACTGAGGAGAGACCTCATTGCAGTTACAACTTGCTTGTGAGGGGAAGAGGAGGGGCAGGCACTGATCTCTTCTCTGTGGTGACCAGTGACAGGACCCAAGGGAATGGCCTGAATTTGCATAAGGGGAGGTTTAGGTTGGATATTAGAAAAATGTTCTTCACCCAGAGGGTGGTCATGCACTGGAACAGGCTCCCCAAGGAAGTGGTCACAGCACCAAGCCTGCCAGAGTTCAAGAATTGTTTGGATTATACTCTCAAGCACATGGTGTGACTCTTGGGGATGGTCCTGTGCAGGGCTAAGGTTTGGATTTGATGATCTTTGTGGGTCCCTTCCAACTCAGCATATTCTCTGATTCTGTGATCTAAATAGCTTTTTCTGCAATATGGTTCATAAGGGTTTGTTAAAGAGAAATTCTATGAAGCTGCCATCAAAAAAAATCGAAACTCTATAGAATAGATATATCACATATGTAGACTTGTTGGTTTGGTAGTCCAAAGGGCAAAGAATTAATGTTAACACACAAAAAAGCAGGAAGCTGCTTTTATTACCAAAACAAAATAATGACTATGACAACATTTAATGTGGTAAATATTATGTATTTTATAAAGCCTAGGAGAACAATTGACTATTTTAATGTCATTCTTTCTTTAGATTCAAATACAGTCAGCTTTGATATGAAGATTTTTCTAAATACAAGTGTATTTTACAGAAATGCCAATGAAATGGGTTTAAAGACAGTAATCAACAGGAGATAGATGAAGAGAAGACAGGCATCAACAGTACTTCAGTGTAATTAAATGTAACATAATTAAACCTATGATTGTAAATAGGAAAAGTGTCTACATGAATCTCTGATATTTCTTCTAAGAGTTGACAGCAATTGCCTGAGCTTTTAAGCCTGTCAAGAAAGAGAGGTGTTTCGTCTAAGGTGGTCCAGCAGTCATAGCATGCATTTCTGTCCAAGAGATTTGAAAATTTCCATGTGCCATTTTCAAAATTACTTCACCATTGTAATCACTTCTAGCCCTCAATCACAGAGCTGCCTCCTTCACTTCACACAGGTCAGAATTCATTGCTCTAACACATCTGACACAGACTCCTATTGTGGTCATATCGCTTAAGAAGATTGGACATCTCAGAAAACTGCTGAAACTGAAATAATTTTAAATATTGCACTGTTGGCGTGAAGTAAGGCTGTAGCAACTGCAGCCTCAAACCTATGGATATGCATTAAATTCTGATGTATTTCATCACAGATTCCTCCAGAAGATCTGTGAAAAGTGGAAAACAGCTTTGTCCTTAGTCTATGCAAGAGGAAGACCCCTAGGTTACTGTGTTCTGTGCTATTAATGAGTAAAAAGAAAGAAAAAGGGAAGAGTTCATAATTTTTCAGCAGTGCAAAATGTGATCATCAGCAATTTAAAACACATTGTGTGAGATATAGAGCATGCCTGCACCATCCTTTACAGACACTTCTGTGATATACTATGTTGCTTAACTAAGGGACATCATGTCTCACCACATCCCTTGACTACATTTAACCATGCTGTTTAAATGTCCAAATGTCAAGCAGTTTTCCTCAGGGGATAATGGATTTGGTCTCTGCTTTTTTGAGGAATGCTTGTTGCCATCTTGGTATGTATTGTGATTTAAAAAAGGATATTAAGTTAAAGCAGAATTGATGGTTTGCTTAATGTATAGATTTATACTTCCTGCAAAACAAAAAAGGGAAAACACTTTCAACTTAGATATATAGGGGAAAAGTGAGCTTAAGAACTTTGAAAATCATCTTCTTTATGACCCCCTGTATTTTTAGACATGCATGTACTTCCAGTGAACAGGCAGCAATTCTCCAGCAGCACTGAGAGAGCTCTTTGACAGACACTGTCTTCCAATTCAGGGACATTACCCTGACTTTCTAAGCCATCCTTTTTTTTCTCTTTTTCTGCTGCACAAAAGGCTTTGAGAATAGTTGCTGTTTCTAGTTGGTTAAAATGTTTTCTTAAATGTTGTGTAGTCAGACTAAAAGGATTTCGCTTAGTATCCAAATTGTTTGATATTTATCAAAACTTTTTTCACCTTTTCTCTCATATTTTTGGTTGTAAATGAAAAAACCTTCAGATCTGAGTCATTCCAAAAATAACAACAACAACGAAAAGGCTATGACATTTCCAATTTTTTTCATAGTCCCATTCTTTTTTTAGCTGATGCTGAAATACAGTGATGGTCACTCTCAGAGAGGGCAATATGCTGCCTGACATAGACTTTGTAATTTTCCACCTGTCTGATGGAGAGGATATACCTACCTCCTTTTCCAGACCATTCCCCAAATTAAATGGAAATATGTAAAGAGATAAACTTCAATGTCTGACAAATTTACTTTTGAATTAAAAAATATGTTTTGTAGAAATATCACATACAAATGAATCTTTTGCCTTTTAAGCTTTTCTGATAATAGAAGAAGTGACACAGGGACCTCTCAGTATACATAGGTGGCACATGGTTGTTCAAAAGTACTTTAACTTGTCTGACTTTCTACTTTTAGCTGTAGGTTTTATTCTAGGCTTTTTTTGCTAATAACTATTAAATACAGTAGCACATCTCCTTTCCAAATTATTTACTGTCTAGGAGATCCTAGTGCTCAGGCATTATACAACTTAGCTATACAGATTTTGTAGATCTGGGTGTTAATCCATATTTCTGATAATTTGTGTATGTTTAAAACTTCTCTAAAGTTTTTCATTTCTGCATTACTTTCTTGTAGCGTATTAAATGAGGGTGCCATGTATCTGTGACTACTAGCTAATAAGATAATTATTTTTATCATCTGTAGTAGTTAATTGGAATAGGTCAGGTACCTGTAGGAAATCAAAAATTAAATCAAAAGGACGGAGTTAATCAGGTTAGAATCTAAAATGTCTGCAGGAAGATTCTTTCCAATATAGAAGCTAGCTTTGAAGAAAGTTCCATAAAGTGGCTTAGGTGAAATAAATACTTTTTTTTTTTTCCTTCAGAGACAGAAAGAAAAAAAATGTTTTCAGTCTAAAACCTGAAATTCTAAAGGAAAATATTGTAGCAAGAATATGTAAGACTTTTATTCATAAAGTTACATTTCCAGTTGACTTCCTTCATTGTTGTAAAGTGTTTTTTTTCTGATTAGTATGTGCATCTGAAATAAATGAGACCAATACAAGACTTGCCAAGGCTTGGATTTCACACTAAATGCTTTATATGTAAGAAGACCTTTTCAAAGTAGCAGTCTTGACTACAGAGAGGTTTTTACTTCACCTAGGTCTAATGATCCTTAGACATATTTAAATTTTTACTTGCATACTAAAAAAAAAAAAAAGAAAGATAGATTCATAGAAAGAGAAACTATGTTGTATTTCCAATTCATTTGAGAAACTACAACAAGAGGCTAATTCAGTATTGTTGTGAGGTGGGAAATTGCTTTCCTTTTTCAACACTATTTTTTAGTACAAGAGCAGTTCTATATGTTATTTTGCAGTGGTTTATTTATTAGAGGTCACTCTTCATAGCTGATCAAAGCAGAGCTGGACATTAGCTTCACAAACACAAGTTTTGGTCTGTTTTCTCATCTGCTCCTGATTACAATGACTCAAGGTCCTCTATTTCTCTTTTGGCTTGGAGAGCCATATGTGCTTCCATTACTATTCCTCCATTAGAGAAGGTCTGTGTGCATCTTCTTTTTCCATGGTCATAATTTCCTTTCAACCAACATTCAAATGTTTCAAGTTATCAGTATTTTAAACTATTCTAAAAATCATAGACGTGGAAGGAAAAAGGAGTGCTATTGTGCTGAAAGACTGTAACTCCACTGCAGGAGAGCTTGTTATGGCATGAGAGGTTTGACCATCAGACACGGCTAGGATCCACACAAGTCACTTCTGACAGAGCAAGCATATTCCCTGCCATAATCTCTGCTAATTCATTGTAGCTCAGAAATATAGAGTATCAATATACATGACAAGCAGTTGTATATATAGCTCTGAGCTTATCTACACGGAGACCACATCTT
The DNA here is from genome assembly GCA_035583155.1 of Acropternis orthonyx. Lineage (NCBI taxonomy): Eukaryota > Metazoa > Chordata > Aves > Passeriformes > Rhinocryptidae > Acropternis > Acropternis orthonyx. The sequence continues at coordinate 43,294,004 of JAWWEU010000040.1, read as the reverse complement.
TTCTAAAAGGCTGTAATGTCCTCTCCTGCACTATCTGCTACTGATTTTATCATGGAAACCCTGTGTTAAATCTGAAGAACCTTTGCTTTCCATGGGCTTTTTTAGTTAGTTTTTTGTGGGGGTTTTTTGTTTGTTTTTGGTTTTTGGGTTTGGTGGTTGTTGTTGTTGTTGTTGTTTTGTTTTGGGGTTTTTTTTTCTGCTTTCTATGACCGACAGTCCCTGTGTCCAGAGTTTTCCTGAAAGTGTACAACAGAAGTCTCTTCTGCGGAACCAGCTGCTACTTTTTTCCCTGGGATAGAGTTCTTGAACAGCTATTTCTAATAATTTGCTTGCTCACAGCAGAGGATAATTAAACCCTTCATTTATACTTTTTGGGTGGCTATTTAACTCAGAGATGTTTATACTCTGTCACAAGTTCCATGTGTGCCTCATGAGTCCCTGTGGTTTCCTGATTTCCAGTAAACAGACATTCCCACAGTTGTCTTGTTCATTCCTTAAGACATTGTGTTGTTCAAAAATCACCATGCTTCAGTCAAAAAAGCTAACTTTTGATGTACAGGACCTTACTTTCTTTAACCAGTTCTTTCAAGAACAGTAGTACATGCAGTATTGGTTAGAAAGCAGTATCAGAGCTGAGTCATTAAGACTTTGATCATTAGTAAAAAGGATCTGTCATTTAACTGTTAGAGAAAGTATCTGTGTGTTAGGTAGCTGAATGGAACTAATTTAGGAAACAGACTTAGTGGCTGTAGATAAGGGGCTAGAAAGACTACATTAGTAAGTGTTCTCTTTTTTATTTCTGAGTGACAATATATGTAGAAGTTAAGGGTGAAACTACAGTTCACTGAACTTAATGGTGAAGCCACCAGTTAATTTCATTGAAGACAACTCCCTGTAGTAAATTCAGTCTGAAATAGGCATGCACATGTTTGTAAATGCTGAACCACCAAAGGTTAGCTTTCTTTGTCAAATAACAGATATGTCTGTGCATGTGCTCAGATGCCCACTCAGGTCACAGGCAACACTGAAACACAAATGGAAAAATGCTAAGGAGAATTTTAGACACATTGAAGAAGACTTTTTAATGGTGAAAGTCAAGAACAGATATATATATTGTAAAGCAGAGAAATGTAAAGAAGGAAGAAACAGGATCTGAGGTGGTATAAGTTGACAGGATGTAACCCTGCTAACAAGCTCTCTAGCTAAAGTTTGAGGCTGAAGACTGAGTCACTGCCTTCATGGATCCATGATGTGTCAGTTTAAGGTGTCACCCTTCCCTACTCCTTTAGCTTTCTGCTCTGTTCTTTCTGAAAGCAAAAGGGAAGAAGGTCCTTTTTCACAGACTGATGTATCAACATGAAATAAATTTGCTAGTGATTTTAGATAATAAGTCAGCCTGTGATGTGCAGTGGCTAAGATGGACTGACATTTGAATCCAGTAACCAACCAAGCCTCCACATGTGAAACATTAGAGATTCTAAGTCAAAACTCTGAGGAGTCATGTCTGCAAGTGTATGGCAGTCACAGGGTTCTTGCAGTCATGGCCAGTGTGAGTTAAATGCTTGAGCATACATGAAGCCCATCACTAACATAAATACTTTGTGTATAACAGGTCTGGAAGCAATTGGAAGTTTGAAGATGGAGTTTGGGGGTACAGTGTCATAGATACCTACCTAAGGTAAACACACATTTTGAGTTTCTGCCATGCAGTGATACTTTTGCAAGGAGATCTGGATGCACCAGAGCTGGACAGCAAAGAACATGGCAATCAAGTACAAATCAGATATTTTTTCCTCACAAAAGGTGGATATAGATGGCAGTATACAGTAAGGCTGAAAAGAAAAAGCCACGCTAAGGGATAAGGGAAATGGGATTTTGCACTCCTACACCATTGCCAATATGTCACATAGTCACACACAGTCAGTGATGTTTTGGAGCTTGTATGTTGAGATCAGATATAGTTTAGGGTTATTGTTACAAACCAAATGTGAAACATTGTTTAGACTGGTGATCTAAAGGACGGATTGTTTGTGGCCCTACTGTCATACTGCACTGACTGCCTCTAGGTTCTCTGAGAGACTGAAAATAGAACTCCACTAGTTCATTGCTCTGGTTAATGCAGAAAGAAGGATAGAGAAAAATTAGTCTCTTAATACTTTTTTCACATTGGAAAAAGAGCTCAGATTATCTCTGTTTAGTCACACAAGTGAAATAGTTTCTAATTGATCCTCCGACACACTGACAGCACTTTCAGACAGTCAGGGAAATGGAAAAAAGAGTGTTGATTTTCTATAGAAAGGCAAGTTCCAGCTTTCAAATTCACCACAGAACAGTAACAAAAGATGTTTGCAGACAAGCAGGGAGAGCACAAAATTTGTGCCAGCTGCAATTAAAAGTTCACAGAAGGTTTGGTGGAACTAATTCCTGAATGTTGAGCAGATGTGAATCAGAGCTGCAAGGGGCTTGACATTTTGATAGCATGTTTCACAGACCTTTAATGAATATATAAAGCTACTGAGCAAATGGTGGAATTTTTAATTCGTAAAGCAACAGGCCAAATAACAGAATTTCATTGAAGAATAAACTATATCACTAACAGGAGACAGCCATTGTATGTGCCCTCCAAGAATAATGAAAAGAAGTAATCAGGTATAAAAAGGGATGTTGCCTAGATTTAAAATAGTGTTTTTCTGTAAACCTGGCCTGGTTCTGGCCAGGACAGGGTTAATGTTTTTGCAGTAGTCAGGAGAGAGAATGGCAGAGAGGTTATTCTCTACCACCTAAGGTCATTGCCAAGGGTGGGGTAAAGAGGCTCTCTTCCCGAGAGCAGGGTTACGCTTGAATCAAGCAAGCATGGCAGACAGAACAGTGGGGTAATGCTGGTGCCAAGCCAGAGGGAGTGATCTGGGTGGCATGGCTGCGGTCAGGTGGAACTCTGCACTCTGCCCTTTGTGTGGCTTGTTATTAATATCATTGCTGTTGTCCCAACTGTTACTGTTTCTTTTCTCATTCCTGTTTCCAGTAAATTGTTCTTACCTCAACTTGTGATCTTTGCCTTTTTTGCCTCCAATTCTTCTCTCCAATCCACTGCAGTGGAGAGGGAGCGGGGAAAAGGGGGAGAGTGAGAGAGCACCGTGTGGTTTGGGGTTTTATTTGGAACACTGAATTGGGGAGTACCATTCCTAAACCATGACAAAATCACACTCAAAATGACGTATTTAAAGATGGGTACTTTCCTATGGAGAGGCATCAAGGGCCTCATTTTGAAATTCCCAAGATAAAAAAGGTTTTACATTCATTAAATACAAACAGGAAACCGTTGCTTTGCGGACATATTCACATCTTCCCAGCAGATTTTCCTTTGGGGATATACCCCCAACGGATATAATACACACTGAAAGGATACCACTACACATTCATGGCTCATGAAGGAATTCAGATAAGAGCTGGGAAGGAAGAGCAAAGGAGAAGATCATAGTCAGTTGTTATTAACAACTATAACATAGCATATAGGTAGTGTAATGGTCTAAACAGGTCAGTAATGACAGATTTCCCACTACTGTTGAAAGCAGAAGATTGGATAACACTGTCTGTCCATGGCTCAGAACTGTAGTGGAGGCCATGTGGACACTCACAGCTCATGTGCCATGCCATCACCAGCACTGTTTCCAAAGCTTCAGAGGAGGGTGAAGGCAAGACTGCCTAGCAAAGGAAAGGTTTCTGCAAGCTCTGAGATGTGTGATTTTAAGGCCTTTCTCTCTGCCAAATGTTTGTTCATCTCTTAAAATATCTTAGAGGAAAAAAAAAGGAATGATCCTGGTGGTAAGGCTTTCATTCAAATGTACCTTTCTCCACCACCCACTTGTCTTCCCCTCCCCTCCCAAAGATAATAAATTTTACAGTATTGCAGTGGAAGTGGAACTTCGATATCCCAGAATATACAAAAGATAGGAGCTATTGAATGCTAAAACCATGTGACTGTCCTTTGCTGGCTCTTCAGAAACTGAAAATAGTGAGAGAATTGTAACTGACCTTGCACTGATGTAATTTTATTACTGACACCCGCCTGTGGCAGCTTTTATTCCAGGAAGAGTCTGGAGGAGTGAAAGGGTCATTCATTCTAGAGGTAATGTCCATATTCAGGATGAAATGCATCTCTTTGCCAAAAAAACCCGTAATTTTATTTATGGAGAATTCTCATATACTGAGTCCCAATCAGCTTTTTGAAAAGGGCCAGCATGAGTTCTAGGCTGGCGGTTCTGTAAAAATGTCTGCCATCATGACCTTCATGTTGGAATAAATAGAACTTGCAGTAATGTACTATTGTACATGTCATACTGTGCCAGTAAGACCCTGAAGATAGATTATTTTTTCCTTTGTTGTGCTCTGAAAGGTTTCCATGTTAACAGAACAATCAGCTTTCTTTTTAATCATAAATTGGTATTTCTAATCTGTTCAGTGTGGGTGAACACTGTCACTACTGTAGTTTTTTTGCTGCAGGAGACTGGAATGAATAAATAAATGCTTATTTCTAACATCCCTCTCCTCCTTGAATCTAACATCTGTCACTGAAGGAATCAGTAGAGTCAAGCACCGTTGCCTTCCTTTGACACATCTATAGCTCACATACTCTCAGTCATCATCTGAATTCTTTAGATATTCTTCTAGATGTTTTGATCACAGAATTTCTTTCCTGTAGCAGAAGCTTGTACTTTAATAATAATAACAACAAAAGTGGTAAAAGTATCAGCAGCATCAATCCCTCAAGCCAAAAAGACTGAGAAATGAAAATACTAACTGATGATCCCTCATGAGTGTTTCCAGTGTGAAGAGTTAGAGACATCTAACTAGTATTTACAAGCATATTCCATCAGTGTTTTAGAAATGGAACAAAGACTTCGCCAACATCATCAAAAGATAATTCACTGCATGTGTTCTCAGTGTTCAGGCTTGCAATAAAATCAAATCAATAAATAATTTTGAGAGATCAGTCTCACGAGTTACTGAAAATCCCCTTTTTTTTGGACATCGTAAGAAAAATAGACTTGATATCCTACTGAACATTTCAGAAGTTGAAGTATCAGGTAAAAGCATTGACTGGAGCAGAAATAACATACAAGGTATTAAGTTGGAAGGGGTGTGCAAAAAATAAGGACTCAAGGTGTAACAAGGAGTAGGATCTGTGTGCTTTGAATGAGCAGAGATAGTGTAGAAAGCTAATGATAGGAAAAATGCTTCAAAAAAATCCCTGGTCATTTTGTCTGTTTTTGTTATCTCTTTGGACATCTGAAGACTACATGCAAAATGAAAGGTAGCAATGGTAGTCTTAAACCCTATAGAAAGTGAAGCAAAAACTGTTCAAAACCAGGAGAAGAGAGGAGGACAGGCACCCTTTCTGCAAGTCTCTCTGTGTGGGAAGGCTGGAGCTGGCCACCTTTTCCCCCCACACCTCTCCTCACCACCACCTGCAGGGCCTACACCTGAGGCACTGCCAGCCTGGGGAGAACAGAAACCAGCTGTGCTACAAACATCAGTTCTGAAAAACTCTGTTCCTTCATCCCTACCATATTCCTGAGAGCCGAAGTTGCTGCCTGCCAAAATGGGAATTGTGACTTTCAACTGCCCAGCACCTGCCTGATTGGACCAGGGCTAAAACATGAGACCACTCATTGTGACTGCATTCCAGAAGGCTGCAGACCTCTCCAGAGCCAGAAGATGACCATCACAAGCAGCAGAGAAAAGGAAAAAAAAAAGGCAGAAACTGCTTCAACCCCCCCATCTCAGCAGAAAGGTAGAACGTGGTCGTAAAGCTGTCCCATGTGTTTAAAGTAACCTTAGCTTTTCCCAACTTTTCTCTGCTTTTCCTTTCCTTTCTCTGCCTGTTTTATAATTAACAAAATTAAAATATGAGGTTTTGTAATCAACATATAACTTTGAGTATTAATCTCGTTTTGGGGAATATTCGAACCCAAAGTCCTTTCTGCAATCCACAGAGTGCTCTCTTTGCTCCTCTGTGATTATCAGATAGTAACAGATGGTACAACTTGGAGAGACGAGAGATCTGGCTGTGAGGACCCTATGGGGCAGGGAGTGTAGGTCTTGAGATATTGAAATTCCAGCAGAAAGCAGAAAAGGCATATTCACTCTCTGAATAGAGCATTTTTACCAAAAGTCTAAGCATGGAGGAGAGGGCCCCTGCAGGGTAGGTGGAAAGGGTCCAGAACAGGAGCTCTTGGCTCAGTGCAGGGAAGGAGGTTTTTGCAGTGGTGGTATCCTTTGTGCAGGCCCTCATAGGAAAAGTTTGATCCCTGTCACTTTTCCCTCTTACCATTTTTCTGCTCTGAGCCATGGCAACGGCCATGCAGACACAGTAACTGCTTATACCACCAAATTTCTGCCCTGCCTCCTTCCCTTCCCCTTGACTCCTAACATTTCCTAGGAAAGCTGAAAACAAGCAAACCCATGTAACAAAAACCTAGAAGGGTACATTGTCAGGGAAGATGTCATTTAAGCAAAAGCGGACCATGGACTGTATGTCACTAAGCAGAGAGTGGGTGAAGCAGGAAAACAGAGGATTCAGAGAGGTAGGAAGACAACTCAGATCCTTTTGGACAAGGGAGTTAAATAGATGATACCGAGATATAAGATAAAAGAGTAATATATCCCTCTTTAACCTTACCACTGGATTTTCTACAGTACAAAAATACTTTCCCTGTAATCATACCCCTATTCCTCTGTGTGCATCCCTGGATGCTCAGCATGATCACAGCCTTCACTAGTGAAGGAGAAGACATGTCTGACACACAAGTGTTGCACTAGATGCCTCATCCGCTAGCAAAAGGTGCATAGAGGTGCACATACATACACCAAAGAAACTGGTTCTCATGGTCTAGATAGAAAGGCAGACCTGAGCAGAAAGGTTATCTGCAAAGGTTGGACAATGCACAACATAGAGCTGTGTTTCGGAGCATCTGGGAATGCTGGTATCATATCTGTCAGACCATGCTTCCTGCCTTGCTATCTGAGATCAGAGCTTCAGACTTGACATAACCTATGCATAACTTTGTACAAATGGGAATAGTCTTCATCTACCTGTGGATTCCAGGTTAAACCATTTGGGGACAATACGTCCAAATGAGACATTTAGCAAAGGAATTTTTCACCAATGACAGAAGTGTAAGTATGAGGGGAGGGCTAGCTTTAATGAAACATCCTGACTTCAGTATGCAAGTTTAGAATTTGATCAGTCTTCACAGGCCAGGAAGAATTTTCTTCCTCCTTAAACTGCTCCATTGCTTGCTCTCTTTGTTCTCTGTATTAAGGAAACTAATGTTTTAAAGCAGTTTATGTCACTGTTTTCTCCTAGGTTTATGAAGAAAATTTCCACCTCCATCCCTTTATTTTTCTAGCAATGATTAGCCTACCACCCTGAAATCACTAAAATTCAGTGTTTTTTCTAGTAGAAAATATTTTGTCTCAGAAGGGACAAGATACTCAATGAACTTTGGCCCAGTGTCTCAAATGTTCTAGTCCATAAAGGACAGGTTTCATAATTTGACAGAGATATATTTCCACTCAGTTCCACAGCATATTCTAAGTAGTTGGTGGTATTTTTGGTAGGTTGATTGTTTTGGAGTTGTTTCACAAAATGCAATGTGGAAGATGCCCTAGTCCTGGCAGAAGATATAGCCATAAATGTGCGTTGAGTTGCTAATTCTGGGCTTTCTAAAGCACAACCAATCTTATTTAGCAAAGTTATATTGTAACTTTTTTACTCTCAAGTATGAGACAATAAGAAACATTTGCAAGTTGTTTTTTGTATTTAAATCTGGCTTTGTCTTCTAAAATAATTCTTCCATATGAAATATCTGCTTATCAGATAGTGTCAGTCATCCTTTATAATAACAAAAATCCACTCCTTAGTACCTCTGGCTTATTTTCATCACATTCAGGTTCTCTGCAGATATTTTTACTTTTCCTTCTTTAGTTATCTCAGAATCTACTCTTTCTTTTTATTCTTGCCATTACAATTCCATTCCCCTCTCCTGTGCTCCCTTCCATCATTCTGTTTTCCTTCATTCCGTATGCAGTTCAAATACCACGTTCTCAGTTCTTAAGTGAATTCATGGTGCTATCCTTATCTAAGTCTCTGCTTCTAGTTAACACAGTCTATTTTTGTACTTATTTTTTGCAACTTTTTTTCCTTCATCCATTAATGTTAAGCACTCTCCTCCATTCTGCTCTTGGTATCTGGAGCACTTTTTCCTTCTAAAGTGCCCATCTTCTCTGTTTGTGTCTAGTGCAAACCATGTAAGATACCCCAGCATGCATGAACTTACATTTTATTTTGAATTTTCAGTAATGTGGATGAAGCATTTTTTAAACTGTTCATACATGCATTACAGTATCACCTTGACACAGTCTCATGTAACCTGATTTTCTCAGATATTGAAACAATTGCACTTACAGTTTTTCCTCTGTGCTTGTTAGCTGCAAAAAATGTATCCACTTCACTCAACTGCAAATTAGAAGTTTTTCCTTTCATAGTGGAAAAAAAAAATAGCAGTATACAATTTTCTGGTACCTCTAGGTCATTTAAAATCAATTCTTTATGTTTTTTATTTTAACAATAATTTTTAACTTTTAACATCTCCATTAGCAAAATCCATAACAAAGAAACTTGTATCCATGAAAATGCAGTTTCAGTGGAAAAAGCCCTTTAAACAAATTATTTTCAGGAGACTTCCTTCATTTTTTTCAAAAAGATTGTGCACTTGGGCTGTTTTTCTGGTGTCTTCATTTGTGTAATCAATTAAACCATAACAAACTGAGTAGAAATAGGGGGTATCTTTATACCTTATTTCTTCATCGTCTTGACAGAAAATGGAGGAGACATTCTGCTCTGCAAGAGCTGAGGTGCACAGATGGGATAAGAACACTGATATACTAAAAGGCAAGCACTGCATAGCAGAGTGAGTAAGGGATAGAATAAGAAGTTTGACTGACAAAAAAATGGTTTGCTGTCTGGAAACATGACCACTGAGATGAGGTTTTATTCAAGAAACCTGTATTAGTATAAATACATTCCCTTTCTGGTTAAACAAATTGGATTTTTTTTTTTGATCTCCTTTTTCTCAAGCTAAAAACCATGACTACAGTTAATTTCCCCAGCTTCACTGAAATGTTCTAAAAACATCTGCAGGACAAAAATACATCTTTAGATCAGATTTCTTTAAATGCTACTTGCTAGTTAGTGACACTTCAGGGACTAAGCCAAGTAATAAAGAAAATGACCTCATGTGAATCGCCTGTTTCCTAAGAATGTGGCTACTAAGCATAGACCTCAAACAACTCAGAATGTGCTATTTTCGGTAGTGTTTGTTGCCACTGTATTAACTCTTCTTTTATATGCTCTAAATTACTCCTGAAAGAATTATTTCATAGCTGATATATAACTCCGTTGACTGATAAAAGAATAAACAGGTCCTTGACAAGATCTCATATGGGTACCTCCTGACCATAATTTTAACGCTCAGTGCTTCTGGACACATTTTTGAAATGGATTGTT
>JAWWEU010000040.1:43260616-43282659 GCA_035583155.1 Acropternis orthonyx | reverse complement strand
AGCAAGGGAGAGAGGAAGAGAAAACCACGTCCCGTGTAAGGACCCTTCCAGGTGTTACTTACACAGATCTGTCTTATCAACTTTAGAATGCCCAATCCTCCCAAGGTAGAGGCAGTATCCTCAGAGGCTGGCCCGCTGACGGGCATCCCTGCTGAGACAATGTTGTTGGTTCATGTGTAGCGAGCCCACCCCACCTCCCCCCTGAGGACAAGCCACCCCCCTTTTATCTATTTGCCATGGGGGATGTCTACCTCGGAGGGTGTGGCCATCACCCTCCAGGTAGAGGTCCCTGGCCCCTCCCCCCTCTTATGTAAGTGGTCTCTCACGGCACAGGTGCGAGAGCATTGGAATTTCCTTGCGCCTGTGTGGTCCATTCCAGAAGGTCTCAATGAAATGGGTCTGAGAGCGTTTCTTCATCTTCCTCATCCTCCCTTTCACCTTCAAGTGCCCTTGGGCGCTCACTAACCATTCGTGTGAGCCCAGTTAATTCTAGTTTACACTGAATGTTTCCCTCAAGGACAAAGTTCTCCCTTTATCAGTGTGTTTTTCCCATAACTTGGCAAGGAAAAAATAATTTCCCACAGGTGGCTGGGCCAAACACAGACAAAAAATTCCAGTATTGACACCAACACGGATACACCAAGTACATGAAAAGAATACAGAGATACTGCTTGCCACTCTAGGGAGAAAAGTTGTATGGCCAAAACTCAACTGAAGCTGAAGCTGACCAGATATGTGGGGAACAATAAAAAGAGGTTTTTTCAAATATATTAATGGCAATGAGCAGTATAGAAATATCATTTTCCATTACAGGATGAGGATGGTCACCCCACAAGAGGGACAGAGACAAGTCAGAGGAGTTTAATGCTTTCTTTCCATCTGTGTTCAACATGGATGATGGACCAAGGGGATCCCCCTGAGCTGAAGGACCATGACTGTGAGAATGATCAACTCCCAGTTGACCCCGAAACTGTGTGGGATCTGCTGATCCAGCTGGATTCCTACAAATCTATAGGGCGTGATGTGATTCATCCCAGAAACCTCAAAGAGCTAGCTGATGTTATCACAAAACCTCTCTTGATTTTTGAGTGGTCTTGGGATCTGGAGAGGTCTCAGCTGACTGGAAGTTGGTGAACATTGTTTCAATTTTCAAGAAGGGCAAGAAAGAGAACCCTGGAAACTCCAGGCCTGTCAGACTTGCTTCAGTGCCTGATAAAAGTTGTGGAAAGGATTATTCTGAGAGGTATTGAAAAACACCTGAAGGACAATACACTCATTGGTCACAGCCAGCACGGATTCATGAGAGGAAAGTCCTGCTTATCCAACCTGATTTTGTTTTATGACAAAGTAACCCACCTAGCTGATCAAGGAAAGCCAGTTGATGTAATCTTTTTGGATTTCAGTAAAGCTTTCAACACTGTCTCTCACAGGATCCTTCTGGACAAAATGTCCAACACACAGCTGGATAAACACATCACAGTAGAGCACAAAGGGTAATAGTGAATGGGGTAACATCAGACTGGTGACATTCCACAGGGTTCCGTCTTAGGCCTTGTGCTCTTCAACATCTTCCTAAATGACTTGGACACAGGACAGGAAAGGAAACATTATTCCTATATACCCTTACATTTGGGGAATTGTAACTTATATTTCCTACCTGTTCTGAAATACTGCAGTAACATATATGGAAGATAACATAACTTTGGCACTTTTACCTTTAAGCTAACAATGTCTAATGCTGCTTTGAAAAAGAAAAATCCATTCCTTGTCTCACTAGAGGATTAGGATAGGCTTATGGGACTGACATTTACTTGACAGAGAAGATACCAATGCATCAGCTATAAAACTCATTCTTTTCTGGAATGGATGAATTGAAAATATGTCTACTTACATTAAACCACTGTGTAAAAATAAATGACTAGTTGCAAATGGCTGCATGAGTGCTTAAATTGTATTCCAAAGTTGAAGTACTAAACAGTAAGTCCAGTGTTCCCAGGGATCCTTAGAGAATATATCTCTTTACTCTAGACAGTGAACTATAGTTTATGTCAATTATTTTGGAAACTAATATTCTAGTTTGATTTAAGTTCACACAAATGTACTAATGAGATTTATACAATAATGTGTTGCCATGTGTTTAAAACTCAGTGCATTTGCTGGATACTGGATCATAGAATTACAGAATCACAGAGTAGTTTGCGTTGAAAGGGACCTTTAAAGGTCATTAGTCCAACCCACATGCAGTGAACTGGAATGTTTTCAACTAGATCAGGTGGCTCATAGCCTGATTCAAACTGACCTTGAATGTTTCCAGGGTTGGGACATCTACCACCACTTTAGGCAACCTGTGCTAGTGTTTCATAACCATCATTGTAAAAAATGACTTACTTACATGTAATTTGAATTGACCTTCTTTTAGTTTAAAGCCATTACCTCTTATCCTATCACTAAAAAGTCTGTTCCTATCTTTCTCACAAGCCCCCTTTAAGCATTGAAAAGCATTTAAAAGTCTTCTACGGTGCCTTCTCTCAGCCTTTCTTCATAGGCAAGGTGTTCCATCTCTCTAATCCTTTTAGTGGTGCTTCCCTGGCCCTACTTCAACAGCTCCATGCCTTTCCTGGGTTCAGCACCCCATGGCTGGATGCAGTACCCCAGGTAGGGTCTCACAAGAGCAGACCAGAGAAGACCAATAAAGTAGAGTAGAAGATTGATTGCTTTTTATTTTGATATTTTTTCATTTGTGCTTTTAGAATGGAGCTCATTAGCTATTATATGTCAAGTATCATGGATATTTTTGTTAGTTTTAATTTATCTTGTTAACTACTTTTGAGGCCAAAACTTAATTAAATTATACTAGAGTTAAATTCTATGAAAACAATGGTTGCAGGATTGAGTCTGGATGGATCTCAATAATAGTTGTATATCTTATTAATTTTATTTTGCTATTTTTGTAGAGACAAATTAACCTAAGGATAAAATAATGCATCATTAAAATGTATGCTATACTTCATGTGTGCAGCATACAAATGCTAAATATTCAATTTTCATGTATATATTTTGTGTCATATATATTATGATATATTGTCATATATCAACCTAATTATTAGAATGAGTGCTAATCTGCACTTGAACTAGGCAACAGATTTTAAACTGATGTCTGCATTCACAAACTAATAGATAGAAACTAATCAAAGAAGTAAGATATACACAAAACTATAGTATCCTATTCATAACAAATGCACAGAATCTTAGAAATATCAACACAATAAACAGAACATTTTGAAGAACATTCTGAGTATTTGTGAGCAGGGAAAAAAAGGCGAGGTTGCCTCCCACATTTTTTAAATTTTATTTTATAGTGAATTCATAGAGCCTACTAAGAAAATAACTAGTAAATCTTATTACACAGAGAATTATCACTAACATTTAGGCTGGATGGTGCTGCAAATTGTCCTCTGTGTATTTTGGATCCCTACTTTATCAGATCTTTCCTGACAAATGGTTTACATGGTGATTTTATGATTGTAATATAGGTCTGCTAAGAGTAATGTGATTCATATTTTGTTTTCATTTTCTGTTGATAGGAAAATTAAAGCCAAGTTTGCAGAAAATAATTTTTAAGATGCTAAACCATGACAGTCTCCTATTTTTCCTTTTTCAGAAGAAAAACGTTGGTCACTGGATACACAGAGAAGATTAGAATATGTTCACTTAACCACATTGAATAAATTCCACATAACTTGTAGTATTGTTTTTTCTTAGTGTGATAATTCCACTGCCAAGGTTTAGCTTCTCCATCATTAAAGTACACTTCTGACAAAATTTATTATTGTTGTTGTTGTTGTAGTTGTTGTTGTTATTGTTGTAATTGTTATTATTATTTTGAAATAAGTAGCCATGCGGGGAGTATCAAACATGAAAGAAGAGCAAATGTCTAAGAGTGCGCCGCACTAAATTATTTAAGCACACTCTTTTCCATCCCATCTAACTTTGCACATCTAATTAATCTGCCTGAGATACTGGCATAATCATTATAAAGTGAGTGGAGGGGAAATATCATCATATATAACATTGAGTGCATATATTCTTTTAGTAGACAAGGAGTTATAGAATATGTATTTTGGGTTTAGGTGCCTCATTTGGGTACCTAAATTCAGGTAAGGTCAAGAAGATGCTGCAGGTCAGACCTGCAACAAAGTAGACTCATGTGAGATTCAGTAGAGAGGTCCCTTAAATGTGTTAAATTTTATTTCACTGTTTTGTGGTTAATTTGGGGGTTTTTTGATGCCTAACCAGAAACAGAACACTGGGTTAAAAAACCCTAACTGGTGAATAGATGTTTATATCTAATTCCTTCAATAATCTATTGCTACCTGTAGATGAGGTTAAGGAATTCAAACTGGGAATTTTACACCTTTTTAAGTAGAATTTCCTTCTTAAATATTCATGTTAGACACTTATATATATGTGTGTGGCTGTCTATTCAAGCCTCAAGTATATACTGTTCAGTGAAGACAGACTGCAATTATTCAATCATCAGAAATAGGTTTTGCTGGATCTGGCACATTCTCAGTCACCTATGTAGTTTTAAGACTTTAATATAGTTTACTGGGTTTGACACAGGAGTTGTGACTTGAGTGAGTGCTTCCAAATTAAGATTCCATTGAGAAAGCGGACTTTATTTAAAAATAGCAATAAACTCCCCTCAGAGACACCAATTCTGCAAACACCTCTCACGTGTCCTTTAGACAATGGTAAAACTGGTTCAAAAAGTTTCTGATTGGACTCCAGAAGTTCCAACAGACTCAGATATTCCTTCATAGTGAATGACTATTTGGAAAGAACATCTGCACATGAGACATTTCAGTAAGATAGATTTGAAAAGACGCTTATCAAAAAGTTATTTTCATATTATGATCAGAACATCACTAGGTTTGACTCCTGTGATTCAGGACAACTTTGCTGTATATAGACTTCTGTTTCTCTATTAAGCGAGTGTTATGGTTACTGAGTCCATACAGGGACACAGTAACTAGTAGTGTTTTCAGTGTATTTTGCTGTGTTTGTAAACTTAATCTCTGACACAGATTAATCACAATTGATTTCTCCTGTTTTAGAATGCAGACTAATTGATGTCATTCCATGTTACAGCTTCACATAAGCACTATTAAACCTTGTTTGGCAAAGATTTAAAAAAAAAGTAAATTAGGAGAGAGAGATCCCACATCTTGGTACAGAGTGAAAATACTTTTATGAAAGGAGAAATGCTGACCACTTAAGTCAGTTCTTAAAATAAATAAAAAACTCCAGGTTTTGCAAGACCCATGTTAATATATACAAGGAGGCACTTTTTCATCTGTTTCATTGTGAGGGGCAACAATGGTTAAATTAGTGTTAAGCTTGACTGATTTGGAGTTTGTGCGTAATTTTAACAAGATGTATCTACTGCATTTTCAAAACTGTATGTGAAATTATCGACAAGGAGCTAGTGGACAGGGCTTTAGAAGAAAATTATGCTCCAGTGGAAATGGAAATGGCATGGCAATTCCCATTTTATGAAATATGGGGCAAACCATTGTCTGGTACTAATGCAGAAGAAGAAAGCTAAATACCAACTCTTCTCAAATGAAATCCCACCTAGCTCTACACAGCATTTGAGATAGAATTGGAAGACTTAAGTGGTGCCAGTCCCCCTGAGAAGTGAACAGCACTTGTAAATATTGAACAAAGGTGCTTTTTAAGGCTCTGAAGCAATGAATAGCTACTTGTAGGCTCACTCAACTCACATGGACAGTCAAAGTACTCCCACATGTCAGAAGAGAAGTGGGCACACAAGTGTCTGCAGGTGTGGGTTTAGTTACATTCAGCTAAATGCAGCTATTGTAGGTGCTTTTTTGCCCCCCTCCTTTTCCCTTCAATGTAATGCCATTAAATTAGTTTTGTCATATTGTCTACAAATTCCAGTGTAAATTTCAACAGAATGTCGTTCTTATTTGAACTTCACATCTCATTGTTAGTAAATTAACACCTTTTCACCTGTATTTCTTACTTAATTGTGTGGGTAACTGCTGCAAGAGGAAATAGATCTTGAAAATGACACATTGGTTGAAGTGGAAAAAGAAACAAAAACACATTGTGAGAGCTTTCTTCCAGTACTCTTTTGAAAAGTGGTAGTGCTGTTTTCATGCCTTCAATTCACTCAGATGTTCACAGATAAATAATGTCTTGTTTCACATAAGTGCGCTGTTAGTTTCTTTGTTAGTGAAGACGGGTGTTATACCTCATGATTCTTATTGTTTATTTATTAGGATATTCTTGTTTATTTAGACCAGATTTTCCTAGTGAATAGCCTATTTGAGCACAAATCTACCTACATACATATAAAGTACCTACAAAAGTACTGTTTCTGAAGTATTCAAGAAAACGCCACAAACAAAAATGCAATTTGTGTAAACTTTACCTTGTGCATAAAAGTCCCTGTAAGGTCAAAGGATTTTGCTGCCCAAGGATGGCAATACAATTGTAAAGGGTAAACAATGATCAAGGCAATGTCAAATTTGGTGTCTGCATGTTTTGCCTAGGCCTAAAATTTAGTGATCTATTTTTAGACGGTCATCTAGTTTCCTTCAACAATCTGTGCAGAGAAACTAATAGAAGATGTCATCCCACCTGAGCCACTTATATGTGGATGGATTGAAATTTCCCATCCCTCTCTGCTTACTATAGAGAGATGATTTAAGTTCAATGTATCACCAGCAATACATATCAAAGATTAACATTTTTTCTTCTGTGCTTTTACCAAAAGAGGGTAAAGTAAAAAATATCTGTTACTGACTTCAGGAGTGATAAGAATGTTGTACTGAACAAGTGTACATGCTAAGTATCTTTCTATTTCCACACAAATATACAGAAAATTATAGTAATGATATCTAGACATGGTACTCTTTCAGTCACTGTCAAAAGATACACTGAGCATCTTGCCTTCCTGTATTTTGCAAATTTCTGAGGAATATTCTGTGCTATTTCTTCTTATAACTGATGGCAATCTTAAAAACTTTTTATTATGACAGTTACTGGTCAGCTGATGTACCTTGCTTACTTACTCAGGAAAAAAAAGCCTCTTTATTCACTTGCTTTATAACTAATGCATGAAATCTAGTGATTATGATCTGCTGTTTCCACACTAAGCACTCTGGACTGTTGGGGAACACTCCTTGTGAATACACTAATTAAATGGCTTAGTCAATTTCTTACAAATTTTATTTGCAAAATGAACATAGAGATGTGCATTAAATATAGAAAAGTGCTGTGAATTCCCCCTTCTTCAGAAAGAGCTTTCTGAGTTAATGTTGCTATGGCATCCTTCATTTACTTCATTCCCACTACTGCAGAAGATTCAACAAAATCCTTATGCATACAAGCATGTGCTTTGACTTTGAAATTGCTCATATGCTTTAAATTAGACATCTGCTGAAAGGTCTTGTTGAACAAGACTTGCTGTCTCATTTTGCTTATCTTTTCAGTTTGTGAGAAGAACTATATAAGAAATGTTCTTTGTACAAATGGTTTGCAAACTATAGTTTCTGTTTTATGGGCTGGATATGGGCTGGATATAGGCTGAATTTTGTTGTTACTAACCATGATGCTTTCTGAATCAATAGTTCTATGTAAACCATGCGCTAGGACAATGTGATGTCTCAGAATGGATTGTAGAAATTCAGAATGCCTGTACTCCTATGAAATTGTTATAGAAAATCACAGGATCACAGAACATAAGCCTAGGATTTGGAAGAAAAAGTATTCAAGAACAGTGGCAGTCTAAAGTGTTTCTGCTTTAAAAATAATTACTTTTTTAATATTTACTTTTGTTTCAATGTGTTTTGTGTTTGTTCAGAGTATGATCATACAAAGACTTGTGCAGAGTAAGCTGTGGCTAAGGAACAGGAAGGAAAAAGGAAGGGCAGAGGAGCAGAACAGAAAGGCATTGAGGTTATATTGCTGCTGGTAATTTTGTGAAATCACAAACTAAGGCTACAGAAAACCTAGAAATGTTACAGAGTCTATTCCTTTCTTCAGCATAACATAGTGTTGACAGATGTTTATGTAGCTTCTTTTTAAAGACTTGAAATGGTAGAGATTCATGATTGGACTAGGCAATCTGCTCCTATGATTGTCATTCTCTTCATGGAAATATTAAAAACCCCCCTATTACGTATCAAATGCAAGTACTGCTGTTATTACTACTGTTAATAACAATAATTGTTCCCTTTCCTTTTACTGCAAGAATCCTTATTTTCAAAATAGACATGAGCATTGGAACAGAGAACATTGCTAATTGTTGATGCGTAATTACTTGGATATACAATATAGTGGTCCATTTCAGCTGTATAAAAAAATATAATATTTACCCTACAAAAGACATATATAGTAATTAGTGAGCACAGATCAATAACCTGTATATTTTCTGGATATTTTTATTTGCTATAAAATTCAGAAATATTATAATTCATTTAAAGCCTCATAAAAAATACTGTGGGCTTTGGAATAAGGTCACGTAACTCCAGACTAGCCATCTTCATCTTGCCTGTAAAGCATATATGTACTCTTATTGCATTGGAGACTGATTCCTTTCAACTTCAGCCTGTGTTCCTTATTATGACTCTGCAGTTGGAAGTGCTATTTCTTAATCTTCTCATTGGGATTAGCTACAGGTACTGGGGCATTAATATGAGCTTTCATCCCTCTTTTTCTGTTTCTTTGGGTGAAGAGAATCCACATCTCTGAAGGAAATGTCCAATCAATAAATTGTGGCATCATGTGATAAGTTACGAAACACTTCCTGGTGCCTGCCAATTTGAAGAACCTGCCATAACAGAAGTCACTTTTGTGTAAATAGAATATGTGAAACATGGAAAACATTAGTTTTCTCAATTCAAATTCAGACAGCTTTCAAGAGAGCATCTGAAATATGTAGTTAAAAAGTTGACATTGTCGTGGTCAGATTAGGATACATATGATTAAAAATGCACACTGTTTTGAGGAATGTAATGTAAATGATTTTGCCAACTATTACTTTTGTGACACAGCCAGGAAATTAATTGGGCAAGAGCAATGTATAAAAATAATCTTGTTACACATAGATTTTACAGTTTTCAGTGAATTTTCATCCATTTTCATCCATTTTCTACTTCCCAATTGTAATTCTGTAAATGTTTTTCTTCCTGATATAATTTGATTTCTGCTGTGCTTGACATAGCCTAAAAGGCAAGGTCTCTTTTGCTATAGATGGCAGCACTAGCTTATTGTAAGGGTTGATGGGCTCCATCTCTTGAAGAAAATAGATATAAGGATATCTGGGCAACACATAATTTCTATGAAAAATAATTGTTTAAGATTTAGAGATCCAAAATACAACTCTGTTTTTTCTTATAAGGAAGAAAATAATTTTATTATTACTCTCATGTACATTTTCTTATGCTGAGTTAGGGATTAATAGATTGAAACCATAGCTGTGTTCTTCATTATTAAAAACAAACCAACAAAAAACAAACAAACAAACAAAACCACTGAAAATTAGAAAACTTGTGGGACTATTTGCTTTTCTAATGTGAAATGCTACTAAACTCAACTTCCAGAGCATCACTTTCTAGAATACTGAAAATCCGCCACACAGATGCAGATGTTCTTTAAGGATTTGTTGTGTTTTGTTCTGGCATTCACTTGTATGCTATCATTGCAGTTTTTCAGGTCAATACTCCAAACAAATTCTACTGAAGAAATACAATCTATGGTTCCTTTTATTTTTTTCCCCTTCATGTTCTTTTACATCATCATATTTAACAATTACATAGGACTGTAGCAGACCTATGCTGGTCATAAAAGCTGTAACCAATAACTGAAATGACAAAAACCCTCCTGGAAAAGAGCTTAAGTGTGACTTCAGTTAAGGTTAATTGGAGTTGTTGGCACTGAGCATTTTGAAATCCTAAAGAAGAACATAGAAGTCTAACAACTGGCTTTTAATTTTGAAAACTTTTGCTTTTAGCAGTACAGTTTTGTCTTATGCCTTTTCATAGGAAATTTTGTGACAAGGTCTTATTATGCCTTTGGCATAGGTTTCATAGTGTATTCATTCAACATATAATTTCAGATACTCATGATTAAGAAAAGAGAAAAAAAAAAAAAAAGGAAACACTTTAGAAGTTAATTTGAAAACCCATTCGAAGATCTACAACTTTTTATGAAAAGTAGTGACCAATTTTAGTTTCAAAGAGGATGGTTTGTTTTGGGGTTTTTTTTCTGTGTATGTGTGTGGAGCATAAAAATTTTGCTATTAAAATCTGAGATGAGCATATCAAATATCTCATATTTCACAGTAACTACTATCCAGATTTAGAGTACTGTAAAGATCTTAATTGTATGGAGATGCCCTCAATGTGATTCTTGAAAGAAGTGCTGCTGGGGCTTTATTTTGACAAGCTATACCAGAACCACTTGAAAGCAACTGCCTTCTCTTGTCCACCTTTTCTCTTTCTCTTGTAGCAGCTCATCACAGGCTGTGATATCACACAAGTAACACTCATTTTCTTCTGTGGAGCCAGGATATGGGGAAAAAAACCAAAAACCCAAGCCCACAACTAGAAAATCAATGGTTTGTTAGTAGGGTGAAATGAACTTCCCTTTTTCTCAGCTGATGATCACTGTGTGGGTAATTGATTCCTTAAAAGTCTTGTGCTTCAACACAACTGCATTGGAGGATATCCTTCAAGATCAGTAGTTAATTCTTTAGTGATAGCATTCTGAAGTAGAATGCTTCTCTCTTGATCTCTTCCAAAGTCTTTCTTCTCATGTTTGTCAACTCTTCTTGTGTTATATTAAATATTTGTAATTGTGAAAAGCTTTAGTTCACTGTGTCATTAATCATCACCAATAAGTAGTAATCTTGACCACTGTAGAGGTATTTTTCTGCTCACTTTCACAATACAAAGAGAGAAAGGGAGGTTTTTGTAATTTTTTAATGCAATATAAAGTGTGATAGTTTATAATTTATCCTTTCACTGTAACATTGACATTTATCTTTCTGACCTTGCTCTGTTTATTATCTGTCCTCAAAGCTTTAGCACCTTTCCCAGGATACTCTACCTGTGAGTGAGGTACAGATAAATAACAGGATAGAATGCTTATTTCATGTGGATAAATCAGAATCAGATGGGTGAACAGCTGAGATTCATTCTTGGATTTTTAATAAGTTTGCAAAGGCTATACAGTCAAAATGGAAAAGGAGGAGTCAATGAACATAAAGCAATTATACATTTTGATCAGCTGTTGGGATTGGTCAAACTCATTTGAGAAACTGACATGAAAGGAAAGAGGTTTCACTAGCCACTTCAGAGATACTAGAAGGTAACTGATAACAAGAAGGGGAAATAAGGGAAGAGCAAAACACAGCTAAGGAGGGTGATCCTATACATCTCAGAAGACCTCTTGACAAAGCCCCATACAATTCTGATGGTGAAGAATATAAAGGGGAGGGTGTGTAGTTTTTCTGCTCTGTATTTTTGTTCTGTCTGTAATTGCGAAAATAGTAATAAAAATTGTTGAGACCCTTGGCTTTCATGAGCTTCAGTTACTCTGTATCCTCTGTAAATCATAGTAATCACATGCCTGGACTTTTGGAAAATGAGTGTCCTCAGGGTATATGTCGAAGAGAGGCATTAGACCTAGGACTTGGCAGTCAGCTTAGAAACTCCTAGTTCTCAAGACTGATGTTAAACAGAGAACCTTCAAGACATCATATTTAAAAGTCTGAAGACAGACTCAGTAATTGGAATTTATTGAGGCTCAAAAAGCTTTTAAAAAGTCACATGTTCAGTGGGAAAGGGAGCCAAACAGCCTCCTGAATGATCAATAATGGGTGCTCAATGAGGGTTTGGACAAAACAGTGCAGCCAGATCTCTTTAAAGAAAAGCACCATAAAAGAAATATTAATTTAGAATGAAAAGCAGAAGCTTAGCCCAAGAGAAAATAACAAAGCCCTTAAGCTTTGGTCAGACACCAAAGACCTCTCTTTCATTTTTGGGTTGTCTTCGTTTTCTTTACAGTAAAACCAGCCTGTCTTCTTGTTGCTCCATTTCAGCCACAGTTATTTTGGAAATAATTGCATCACATAAATCTCATCCTGGTGTCTGGTTTTGCCCCCTTCCTTCCCTGTCTGCAGAACCATAGAAAACACATCAATCAATTCAAATATAAAATAAACAAACAAACCCACATATTTATTTTTCTGGTGACCAGTTAATAAAAACTTATATTTTCATTATCCAGTAGTATTTTCTTTTATGACACTACACTATTTCCTTCTATCCACCTGTCATTTATCAGTTTCGGTGATAATATATACTGCTGGAAAGCAGTCAAGCTGAAATATCATAAATAAATGTAAATTATAATAATAGTGTTTATGGTAAGACACTGGTTACATGACCTCTGTAACTGGTTACATTTCTCCTTCTTGTCAGTGTGATGTCTCTTGTTTGAATGGTAATGTGCAGGGACTGCAAGGCCTTGTGGGATCAATCAGGGCTAGTTGTGCCCTCAGGACCCCGTAATGTAAGCCAGATCAGACTATGGATTAAGCTATAATTTAAATTGACCACAAAAAAAAAAAGAAAATAGTCAAAAAAGGCACTACTTTTAAGTGATTTTGATCCCATAATCTTGGCCCTATTGTTTATACAACTTCAAAATTTGTCTTCTGAGTTACTGCTGTTGCTGCAGAATATACACATCTACATAAATATACTGCATACAAGTACAAATACATAGTTGAAACAGATTTCTGAGCACTTAGAGCTTGCAAGGAACATGTGCTTTTGTGTCCTGCATAGAATAAATAAATAGATAAAGTGAAGTTATCATATTAATATGCTAAACTTCAAAACCTCAAGAGAGTCTACGGAGTACCTGATATTTTGATTCTTTATGCCTAAAAAAAAGTAAACATAAAAAGTAACTTTGTCAAACAGATTCTCCTGGATGCCTTATAAGAACAGACATTATCCTGTGTTCCTATTTCTTCTGGATTAATAAGGTCAGAAAATTCAGTAACAGGACCATTTCCTTTGTATGTTTGCTTGTGGCTCTTTGCTAAAAGCAGAAAGCACTACAAACGTACCTAAATGACAACTAAATAAAAACTCAAAATGAAAACAAGTTTCCCTAACTTCTGGAAAGGTTTGGGGTTACTTTTATGTTAATTTTGTTGCTTTTTCTAGCTCAGGTGATAATTCCTTCAAAAGCTTTTAATGTGAAATAAAGAATCAGCAGGCCATTTTAATTTAGCATGAGGAGATTTCAAGGCAAATAACAGAGTTATTTGTACAAGCTAAGCAAATATTAGAATGCATAAGAAGAAACAAACCCAAGGGATGCAAAGTTAATGTCACGAACCATTAGAAATCTGAGTAATGAGAGAGAATCTACAAAAGCTGATGCAGAAACACTCAGGAAAGTGTCACCAAACTATTGCAAAGAAGAACAAAAAGTTTAAAAAGTCATTAGAATTATTTAAAAAAAAAAAAAACAAACAAACTAAATGCTGGTTCAAACTGTTCAAACTCTAAGTTATTAATAGAACACTGGTGACCCAGACTTCACCAAAATCTCCATTTTTACTGAGCCACTAAGCTGCACTTCAGAGTTGTGTTTGTCTTACGAGAATAGGTGACCTCTGCAGATAAACAAATATGAAAGGCACTTCGAGTATTTAGAGCTTTTATGTCATCATTGTTATTGTCCTTCTGGAATAATTATAGTTTACATTCCCCTTGACATTTGCAGACCAAGTTTTGGACAAACCATGGAAGGTCTTATAACCACAGAACCCTCTTGTGACTTGACCAGGCCTATTTTAAGACTTTAGGACTTCATCACCATCCCCTTCAAAAGACCAATTTCAGAGACCAAAGATTGCACTCAGATAGCACTGTATTTCATGCTGTAGGTGTATATTCAGGATTTTGCAAATGCTTTATGGATGCCTATTTTTGCATCGGCATGTGCAGAGAGAGACAGAGCAATGCAGAGCAAGCACACTCAATGCAGGCCCTGCCAGTAGAGCTCATAGACACCACAAACATCCCATTGCTTGCCCTCAGCACTGAAAGGTTTTGCATTTGAACCAAAAAACTTGATTCAATCCCTCACTCCAGCAGCCTGAGATGGCAGAGTTTAGGATTTAGGCTGCAAAGGAACTGGGCTGAGACTGAAAGAATAGTGTCACTGTCCTCGCAAAAGTTAGTCTCAGACAGGGGTGTCATAACAAGCCTAGGCTGCCCCGAGGGAAGGCATCATCACAACCCACCCTGAAGAAGTCTTTTTTTTTATCATTCTTACACAGTTTGGATTGAATTGTATCAGGGCAGAGTAGAACTAGCATGTACCTCTGTCCTCTCCTGGGTTTAAATCCCTCTGTAGGACAACTCAGATTCTGGTCTTGTAGCCATCCCTCTGTGTTTTAGTAAGTGAATTTACATTCTTCCTTTATCTTGACCCAGCTTCAATAAAGAAAAATAGATCTTAATTTGATTTTAAGTGTGGCCAGCTCAGAGCAGACAAAGACAGTGGTTATGGCTGTAGAAACTATGCATGGCAAGTAACCATAGATATTTTTGGTCCCGGAAAACCAAGCTGACTGTTACCACAACTGAGGGAGCAGTCAGTATATATGCCCTAGCATATGCTCTGGGAGAGGTGAGAGATGCCCCTTCCAAGAGCAGAAGTCTTCCTTTCTCCACCCCTGAATCTGCAGACTCTGCTGTTTCCTTCCTCCATTCTCTTCTGCTTCCTGGTTACAGAGAGCTCACTATTAATTAGATGGCATTCCTTACTCTTTTGCAAGGCCTCAGACTACCTCTGAATTCATTATTTTTGCCATATAAATGTTTGGCCTAAGACATTGTCTTGACTAACTTTGAGTAGAACTGAACTAAGCCATTCCAGAGGTTCTATCCAGATCCCCACATTGAGGATACTCTGTGGGCTGTCCTATCCTAGGGTCATAGACTCAAATGGTAATTTAGGTCAAAAAGGACCTGCAGAAGTCCTCTAGTTGGATGTTCAGCTCAAAACAGGATTGGTATTCAAGTTAGGTCTAGTTGCTGGAGGCCTTCTTCAGCAGAATGTTGATTATCTTCAAGATGGTGTCTAAGCCAAGCGGAAAGAAAGTGCTATCGTTCTGTCATGGGTTTAGAGGGGTCCTAGTCAGCTGTCTTGACCTCTATGCTAACTTTCAAATAGCTGAAGGAAGACCAGAAAAAAAGCCATTTCAAACTATTGCCTTGTACCCGATTCAGTTTGAAACAGTGCCACTGAAGAGTAAAGAATGAAAATATGAGGTGGAAAAGCAAAAATTAAGATCCCCATCAGGAGTTAGCATTTTACTTTTGTTCTGCCTCAGTTGTGAAAGGTAAGATTTCAACCACAGTTAGCATTTCCCAGCGCTTTACTCTGAGAGGCTTCCCTTTCAGAGTGTGAGATTTGTGGTCCACCGTTTTCCAAAATCCAGCTCTCCTGATTCTTTTTATGTTAAATGTCCTGGACACTTAATTCAGGCTCTGGGATTCTGCTCTGAGGGACAGCAGCACTAATCTTCAGAGATGCTGATATGTCATTATATCTAACCCTTGACTATGAAAAATTAGAGTCTTTAATTCTTAGCTATTTGAAATTATGTAAGTTTTATCAGGACCTCACACAGCTTTACGTTGCTACCATTGTTTTATTATTTCAGAGATTTCAAAAAGAATTTTTATGTTATGATGATGTATTTTATTCCATAGTTTGCATCTCTACCAAAGCTCAAGCAAGTTACTAGGCATTAGAATGATTATTTTCCACTAATCTGTTCCTTAACTTTAAAGTAATTAGCTGAGTTGAGCAGCAAAACAGGACATTTCCTACAAGAATCAGTAAATGGACTCTCTGTAAGTGCGAAAGCTGATTACTTTGATATAAAGAGAGACGTTATTTTTTGCACCTCTGGAAAGCTGCCTCACTTGAAAGCCTTATAATCTGATTTTCATAAATCCTATTTAACACATTATTATTATTATTTTCTTTTTAACAGGCAGCGCCTAAAGTGATATCACTCTTCTCTGATGTTACCCCTTATTTTTCATAACAGAATCCCACATCCCTACTTATGCATAATTTGTGTAATAGTCACCAAAATGCTATATTAAATCTAATCTTTTTACATTCATTTTCTATC
The DNA here is from genome assembly GCA_035583155.1 of Acropternis orthonyx. Classification (NCBI taxonomy): domain Eukaryota; kingdom Metazoa; phylum Chordata; class Aves; order Passeriformes; family Rhinocryptidae; genus Acropternis; species Acropternis orthonyx. Next base: position 43,266,389 of record JAWWEU010000040.1, on the reverse strand, counting down.
AAGAACAATTAGAATTAAATGCCATACGGTTTACATTTTTACAATTATACTGACTCATACCTGTGTCAGATTTTAAGGTCCCTGCTCCAGAGAAAAGCTAATTATTTTATTTCAGCAACTCATGCCTCAGTAAGATTTCAGTAAGTTTAACCTTTGACCTGAAGGGAAGAACACCAAAAAAAGAGAGAGAAACTGATTAACAGTTTATTTTGGCAAGGTCAAGTGAACTGTGTTGTATTCAAGAATGAAGTACAGGCAACACAGAAAAAACACATGAAAAATATGAAATTCAAAGGAGCAACTTTTTCTAACTGAAGAAATTTTGAGCAGAAATGTATCTTGAAAAATGGATTATTCCTATATATCCAGTACATTTGGATACTGCAATATAACCAGTGAATAATTTCCAGAGCTGCTTTATCCATTGTATTTTTAATGTAATAAGCAAATGCATTTCCCCATGTTAAATTTGGTACTATTATACAATCTAACAAAATTTAATTCTAGCAAGTTGCTGATTATATTCAAAGTCCTCTGCCAGAAGAGTTCTACATAGGACTCACAGAGTCTACTATACAGCATCTTGTCTCATTTGCCATTGTCACAGGCATCATGTAACCCCAGACATAAATATGGCAAGCTTCAGCTTGAAAAGAGTAGATAGTCTGGAGCAGGGATACTTCCCTGTTTTAAAGTTATTGGAACACTTGTCTCATCTTTAGCTTCACTCTTCTTTCCAAATCTGCTTATTGGCATTTGTTGTGCCAATATTATTCTTAAGGTACATTAATTTTCCCCCCTGGGGGAAAGTACTACTGCTGCAGTACATTTATCAAAGTAAGCAGGCATTGCTTCTCCAGACAGGTACCTGTGAATTTATTCCTTTTGTCTGGTTAATTAAGCAACCGCTCACATGGCACTTTGTCTACACAAATATTGTCATGTCTCTAAGGGGGGAATGATGCCTTAGGATTTTTATATATTTGTAGATTTTAAGATTTTTTATATTTCTAGATTTTTATACAGCTGTACACTTTCTTATGCTCAAGGTAGCAACTAACAGTTTGTAACAGTTTCTCACATTTTTTAACAGTTTGTGCCACATTCCTGAATTTTGTTTATCTGTCTGTTCAACGGACAAGATAGCACATTGTGTTTGGGACACATGCACCTGGACCAGAATAACAAGACAAAACAAGACAGAAGGCCCAGAACCATTGGAGGTGCTCCAACAGGGCAGTTCCGGGGGTGATACCAGGGCGAAAGGTTCTCTGGTTGGATGTACCTATTAAATATGATAGTTAAGTAGTGTTATAAATTTCTAAGAACCCTACACTGTGTTCATGTCCTTATACTCTGGGCACCATTTAATTAAAGACCTGCTCTCTACTTTCCCTATACTAATATTGTCTCTAAAGTTTTTTTTCCTTGATTTTAGGTGACAGAATGATCTACCAGGGACTTATTGGCAGTGGGCTGTCCTAGCTTGCGCACTCTGTTAGACAGCATTCACTACAAAGGGAGAGACAGACAGATGGAACGAAAGAGACACAGAGAAGCAGAGAGATAGACTTCACCTGCCTGGTTTGGAAAATGAGCTAAAGACCTCTAGTCTTTATATCCTCACAAGACCAAGGGTACCTCTGCTACACCTTCCTGTCCCTCACCCTCTCCAAATTTTTATCCTTATTTCCAAATAAATTTCTATATTTATCCCTGGTTTACTTTTATGCCCACTCATGAACAAATTTGTGCCTGTGCCCAAAAAAGAGAAAGGAATTTCTCCTAGAAGAAAAGAACCAAACAGGTATGCAGTGATGTTCTGTGATGCTTACACATGCAAATTGAGTCTTGAAAGCATGACTTAAAAGTTGATAGTGTCCATTACTGTTCCCAGCCTCCATATGATTTTAAAATAATTTTGTCACCCTGTAGAACTTTCTGTTGTGCAGAGTGAACATTCTGTGAGAACCATCCATTCATTAGAGAGGATCAGAGTTATCTGGGAACATATTCATTGGAAGGTGGAATTCGAGATAGGTTCCTGAGAAAATAAAAACATAATAAAATATGAGTGTAGAAGTCCTCCTCTAGATTGTTATTACTTCTGAAATATGCTGACTAATAGTGTGCTGGCACAGAGGACTTAAGCTTTCTTTCAGTCTCAATGCTTTCTTATTCCTCTTCCTTCCACTCCATAGCCAAGCAGCTGGTGTTCTATGAATACTTACTAAGAATCTGTCATTGCCCTTTATTGTGACCTAAATATTGACTAAAGTGAGTACAACCATTATTAAATTATAGTGCTGGTTTTAACTGTAATTTTTAAACTTCCAGTTTGTTTCTTTGGGTGTTTTTTTTAAACTATATTTAATCTGCTTCACTGCTTATGCTAAGGGCAAAGGTAGACTTTCTGTTAACACTAGTACAAAGTGGGCTGGGAAATGACTGATTTTATCATACCAGATAGTTCACTATTTGTCTCCCTTATGTGGAATGGTGGAATAGAATATTAAACTCCTGTGTTGTGAAAATAAGAAAATGTCCCAAGGTGAGGGATCTGAGAAAACATACAGTTGTTGATTTAAACAAGTGGAATTTCTGTGGCTGTATTCAGTGGCATCATGTCCTTAAATCAGCAGAGTAAAAAAATGGTTGGTCCCCTTTACAGCATACTTCCCATAACAGCTCTTTACTTAAGGAGCCTGAGCATTCCCAGTTCACATCATTCACCTGTTAGAAAGAACTCAATTGTTCACATATGAAAATAATTTATGAAGATAATTTTGTTAGTTAATTGAGAAAGGTAAGTGGAAAACTAACCTAAACACTATTTAAAATTAAAACAAAACAAAACAAAACAAAACAAACAAACAAAAAAAAAAACCAACAAAAACACCTCCACAACTCCTAAACTTTTATCTTTCAGAAAGAGAGGTGAATAATCTTTCTTGATCTTGAAGAGGCATGTAGGTTGCACGGCAGTCATGCCTATAGCCAACTCCTTCAGTGAGCTGATTTCAGAACAAAAATCAAGCATTTCTCTTCCTCCCACTACTTTTTTGCTACCTACAGGTATTTAGTGCCACCTCCATTTGCTGTCTATTTAGTGACATTCATCTAATCATTCCAGTTCTTTAATGTTAATTTCTTTTTAATCAAATCAGCCCATATGCCAATTATTTATCAATTCTTTATACTTTCTTCTGAGCTCATTTTAACTATTTTCAATTAAAAGGATTTTTGTAGTAGGCTTAAAATAATTACATTTCTATTCACCAACTATGTTCCTAATTATCGATTCCTTTTCTCAGATCTGTGAATGACATGCTGCTGAGTGCAACAGCTTTCACATTTAATCAGAAAGAAGAGTCACTAAAGTTTAACAGTGGGGTTTTTTGTGGGTTTTTATATTTTTATTTGTAATATTTATCAGAGCAGACTTTATTTTTATTTTCCATCCAGCTCTAGTAACTGTAACATCTGAACTTGCACATCACAAGATAATAATTTTATTTCTGTGATTTAAGCTACTATGTGCATATATTTGTACCGTGGAAAACATATTCTGCCAAATTTTATGATCAAGATTTGAAAAAACATGGAATGCAATTTTATATGCAGTGTACTGGCCATTGTGGAGCGGTTTTTTTAATGCTCACTTCTTAGGATATTCTTTTACTTTGGTTGTCCTAGTTACAGTGGCAGGGACCAGTTTATCACTGTGTGGTTGTTACCAAAACTGTGTATTCTACACCTTCTATGTCATTTCTCATGAACTGTTAATAGACTGTTGGCAGCAGCTGCCCAGGGCACACCTGATCCCTCAGGTTACAAGCTGGGTGTTTAGGAACTCTGTGAGATAAGGAAGTTTTCCAGTCCTCACACCAATGACTCAGGTGTGATAACTCCCCCCTCCAGGGAGCCATTAGCACCTTCACAGCAGCCTGAGGGGTCATGTCTGCTAATGGACCACCAGGGGTTCCAAAAATATCCCATGAGTCACAGAGTAAATCACCCATTGTGAAATTCCTTGCCTTTAGGGGAGGTACTGGGCACTCTCACCTGAACCTAAACATATATAATCTTGAGTTTTAGGGACTTTTGGCACCACTCATCAGATCCAGAAGAGTACCAGAACCTCAACAGGACTGTGACTGCTATTCTTGACCAGGCAGCAACCATCATCCTCACCAACAGGTTTGTGAGTTTCTCCTCTCTACTGTGTGAGCTCTGTTTCTTTTGCATTTAATGATTTCTTCTGTTCTTTGTTGGGTGCCTGGACAGCATTCTCACAGTGACTTCTCATCCCTTTCTCACAAAACAGCTGTAAATTCAGATGTTCTGCCAAGCCTCCCATCTGAATGGATCTCAGGAAAGATTTTTAACTCCTGTAAATTGCCTGACTACTGCTTAAGTGTGTAAGACTTGGCTAATTCACACCATCTGGCCCTTTGAGCCACCCTGTGTTTATTTGCATAATTGAACATATTGTTTCAAGCTCATTCTGTTTAACTGTAAGATTTCCTCACCAGAGGCTGTCATAACACCATACTGTACAGTCCCGAATAAACTGAAAGAGCTATATAAATAGTGATTGGTATTGTCTATTGTCTTTAACCACTTCCTAAGCCTACTCTCAAAAAGCTGGGCTTTCTCTACATGAGTTAGGCAAGACTCCTGGAGTCTAAGTTGGACAAGTTCCTGTCAAAATTAATAGTACAAACTTTCTCAGACTCAGCCCCAACTTAGCCTCTATAGAACAGAGTTAATACTGTAAGACCAACATTGAGATTAATGACTGATTTTGTTATGCTACATGCTTTTCTGTTATTTTTTCTATTCAACTTGGTTAGATCACTGTATTACTGGATTATGTCACTGTCCACCTTATGCCTTTACTTTTTCTAAGGGTCTTCAAAAGAGTTTTACTACCCAGTACAAAATTAAACAATGTAACCCACTACCACTAGTTGATAGAGTAAAGAGCCCCCACCCTGTATCTAGCTAAGACTAGAGTCCTATTCCTTATTTTACACCAGGTTAACAAAAGGAAAAAGTACCAAGAAGAGTTGAATTCCAGGTTCTTACTCGGTTTATAGTTTCTTAGCCTTCTTAAACAGAGATAAAGCAGCACTGTTAACCTATGCAAAGAGAATAATTTTAAAATCTGGAGACCTCTTTACTGCAGAAAATTCCTGTATTGTTTAACCCTTGTCTGTTCTAGGAGAAATAAAAGTACTAAATGAATATGCCACTGTCTTATTTTCCTTTACGTGGTATCAAAAAATGTCCAACTTGCTCCCTTCATAATGGTCTTGGTATTAGTGTCTGGTAGGAGGAAGAAATATGGCTGGAGGAAACCTCATGCTCCTTATACTTGCTTCATGTTGTATGCCCATGTGCATTACTAGGAGGTAGCCATCCAGACTGTTCTCCATGTATGGCATTAAAACCCACAGATCACTCAATTCCCTAATCATTGGATCAAAAAAGTAGAGGCATTTTGTTTGCCTCTGTGTGTGCACAGAGCTACAACTCAGTTGCTACTATGTATACTGTGCTCAGAACACTGCTTCAGTTTCAAAATGTCTTCATTGACTTCTGATTTGTTCCTTCATAACAAGAAATTGTCCTCTTTCTGAACATAACTTGTGTTAACAGTCTGGGGGTTTGGGTTGTTGGGTTGTTTGTTTGTTTGTTTTTGGTAGTGTTGTTTTTCTTTTCCATTTTACTTTTACTGATTAAAAACTGGGGGGGGGGGGGGGGGGGG
>JAWWEU010000040.1:43247528-43260516 GCA_035583155.1 Acropternis orthonyx | reverse complement strand
GTACAACAATTACTTTTTGTTTGTTTGTTTGGTTGGTTGGTTGGGTTTTTTTTAAAGAATAAATTCAGATTGCTGAATTCATACTTTTTTTTTTTTTTTTTTTTCCCCTGTAATGCCTGTGACAACAGAAGTTGTCATAATAAGTCATTTCACTTCGCACAGTGTCAGTCAGCCAGAGTCAGGAGAATCAGTAAATTTTTCTTGAATCTATTTTCCTAAAAGTTTTTAAAGTACCTTTCATATGTAAAGCATAGCAGAAATATAGAATATCTAGATATGAATATGATGTGATATGAAGAGAAATAACAAGACCTATATAAATTAAGAATGCTACTGCTTGCCATCTAAATTTTGCTGAAATCAATTTTATGCTGCTAATATTATCTAAAGTTCTGTAGTATTATTTATAAAACTGCAATATTCTATATCTACAAGGTTGGGGTATTTAAAACTAAATTTGCAATTTTCCAGTAATATGTATTCATACATAGGTATCTATTTTAAATATTTATTTCCAGGTAATGGTAAAATAAGAAAAATCAGAACAATACAAAATTATCTACAACCGCATTTAATGTAAGACTGGAAAATGTTTCAAAATAAAGTTTTCCTGATTTTTTTTTTAAATTGCAGTATTGCATAAATTTTGATAACAATTTCCTTTTTTTGTAAAAAAAAAAAAAAAAAATTCTACAAATCACCAGATGTGAAAATGATGATTTTGAGCAGACAATGTGTTTGGGATTTTTGTTTCATTTGTTTTGGGGTGGTTTTATTTGGTTTTGGTTTGTTTTTTGGGTTTTGTGTGTTTTTTTGGTGTTTTGTTTTTTTTTTTTTTTTTTTTTTTGGTTTTTTTTTTTTTTGGTTGATTGTGTTTTTTGATTGCTTGGTTTGGTTTTTTTGTGTGGTGTTTGTTTTTTTTAGGGTAGCAAATGCTTTTAATCCAACCAGTTTATCAAATATAGGAGATATTAATTAAATATTTGGCTTGATTTGGTTGTATTTTTTCTGTAACTGTTGTTTTGGCCAGCATTTGATAGCTGCCCATATAACTCTTTCCAGACACAGTCTAAAGGCCAAGTTGCTGCTTCTTCTTCCTTTGGAGTGGAGAATTCAGGATGCAGGTTCTGTAGAGTTCAGAGATACCAGTGCAGAAGGGCAAAAGAGGGGTACAATTTGCTGCTCAAAAAGCCCAGAACAGTCTTTCTTGTGGCTAGCAGAGAAAGAGTGGAAAGGGAATGGGGAATTCCCAAAGTCTCTTCAAATTCCAAGGTCAGGCTATTACAAAGCAATCCAGGTATTATACAACAGATAAAAATGTCCCCTTCAGCATTTTCACTTGAATCTGGAGCACACTAAAGCAAATATCCTGGATGTTTCCATTTACTGAGCTTTGGTCCTTATTGCATGGATGACTCAGAGCAAACAAACTGAGTTTCGTTTGGGTAACAGAAGCCAAAAGATGCATTTCCAAATTACATCTGAAGCACTCCAGCATCTGACAATGCTCAGTGCATGAGACCAGGCTGCAGACAGTCCAAAGCAAAGCATTCTGAAACACATACAGCTTGGACATAAGGTCCTCAGCACGATCTGGTGATTTCTGCAGATATGTCCCCAATGCTTCTTAATGAAGTCAGTAACAACAAGACACCATCTGGACCTGCTCTGTAGTTTGATAGGAAGACTTTTGTTTTACTTTACCCTCTGATTTACTTTCTTATTCAGCAATATGCAATACAGCTGAGAAAATATAAGTCTGTAAAGCCTCTAGGGTAAGTAACTAACTTGTTTGACAGCAACAAAGTTTTTCATCTATAAAAAGGATTATAATACTTGTCTAGCCTCTAAGGATTCTGGGAATATGAATAAATAAATGTTGAAATTACTTTAATGAGAAATATAGTAAGCCCACACAAAATCAAAATTTAAATTTTATATTTATCTTTCCTCGTGTATTTAGGCAAACTTAACTGGGAAATTTCTCTCTGCAGAAGTGTTAGAAGAAATCAGATACTTCAGATGACAAGAGTTTCAAAAAGAACCACTTCTGTCAAACTATGTAGAAAGAATAGCTAGAAGGCAAAAAAAAAAAAAAAAAAAAAAAAAAAAAAAAAAAAAAAAAGAGAGAGAGAGAGATGTTATGGAACTCACAAATACAGAACTAACTTTTAACAGAAAAAACAGTGAATACTGCTTGGTATTTCACATAACAGTTGTATCTACCTTCAGAAACAGATTATGGGTTCTAAAATTGCATAGCATAAAAGTGTCTACCTATGTCTTACCAAAGTATTGGAATTGTGCAGGATTTCAATCACAGCTTCTACTGTATCTTAACTATCATGGCTGGGACTATTCCAACATGTGGAGTCAAACACTTCCCAGACATGTGACATATGAGAGATGTCCTATGGACAAGTGCAAACTGTCCAGTAATATTGGTGAGACAGGAAGCAGGACTGGTGAAGCAGCTAATTAGCTCAGGGTTTACACAATGCTATGTCAGAGGTTACACACTCTTCAGTGCTCAGAGATTGACTGAAGGGAATGTCTGAGGCAGATATATCCACACACAATTATCATGTGGGGTTTTCATCCTGCTGTGGGCCACATTCTTGAAAGCTAAGCACAGTAGAGTCTGAAAAATACACGTCAGAGTTTTCATGAGACCTAGTCCTTGGATGCTTAAATAAATGTATCTTCATGAAAACAAAATCTGAAGAATTCTTGACCAATGTTAAAGTCAGCAATTACCTGTTGAAACACAATTGTGTTTGGGATTGTTTGGGGTATTGAGCATCTGCTCTTTTGAAAAGAATATGTATCAGTTGTGTGACAATATTTCACAAATGTCAAGGTTTTGAAGGTTTCAATATTAAGACCTTCTTAGGAAATTTCTTTGGGTGTTTTTTTTTCTGTTTCTGAAGAAGTTGAACTGACATTTTTACTCTGATACCTTTGAGCAGCACACTTAGGCTTGCTGTTAACCTCTTTTCTCTCCTTTGGTGACTACGGCGTTTTTTTGTAAGCAGTGAGTGTTGTAATGTGTTGGAGCCTATGTTATGCTGTAATCGATACACCCTGCTTTTAATTTACAATCAAATATGATTCATGTTTCTATCTAAAACTCGTATTGGCGTGTACAGTCAGCTGCATTATTCTCTACCTAAGCCCACCCATTTTCCCTGATTAATAGCTTATACTGAGAGACTGTACTTCATTTAATAAATCTTTAAAATATGTTACCCTTTGAAAATAAGAGATGGTAGGTAATAAATGTTATATAGGGGAATGCAAACACAAGATATATGCCCCAGAATCTGGCTACAGTTGGAATTGTGAAATTATGGTGCGGTACTTTTCTCAAAAGTCCCACAGGAGGATGTGGTCTTTAACTAGTAGGTCCATTCCAAGAGATCTCATTCACCATCTAGGAGACCCAGCTCAGCCTCCCACCTTTCAAAACAAAAATTTATTTGGTCTCACTGTGTTCTGCCAGAGCTTTTCTATTTTGTATGAATCCACAGGGAATATTTCTCTACCTTAGTTTTCAGAACCCTTTTAAGGCAGTTAAAGAAATATGTACTCCAGTCTGTTCCCTAATAAACCTCTGAATGTTTAACAAGGCTGAGAGAAGCCCATCCACAAATGCATTAATCCATTGATTAAGAAATACTAGGCTTGGACTCCAGTATTCACTGGTAGGGTTATTTCACAGCTGTGAAAGGACGGATCAAACTCTCTCTTATTCTGTGAATTTAGCCTCTTGTTTATTTGGTCAATATTAGAAGAACTACAAAATGAAATATTTTTCCCTGTAGATTTCAAGACAATTAAACTACAAAGAGAACACTGTTTCTTATCCATTTATCTCACTGTGTATAATTTTTTTTAAAACAAGATGAAGATAGGTAGGCTTGATATTGAGGTTGTTTAGTCTATCATTCATGAGGCTTCAGACAGACTATCCAGCTTTATATTTATCCATTATTAAATTGTGACATGTGCTGGATGATTTTTGAACTGAGAAAAGAGATTCCTATCAGATTTATACAGTTATATCTTATTACTTTTTCTAATTATGGATCATGTTCCATTCATGTGACAGGAAACCAATTTAAGGAAGAAAGGAGTGTACATAATAATCAAGGTAAGCCAGTATTGCAGAAAAAAATGATTTTATTTGTAGAAGTCTTCAAATAACATGTCTGCATTATTGATTCTTTTGAGATAGTATCCAGAGAACCATAAAAAGATTTATGTTTCTGTTTCCTGTTTGCAGCAAATGCTTGGTAAGACATAAATCTTCTCCTTGAATGCTTAAAATCTATAAACAGATGAAGTAAAGAAAGGGAAAGATAGGTAAAGGTTCAGAAATATGAAGGCTACATGTCAATTTAATTCTGGCTTCTGTTGTTTAACAGGCCTACATGTCAACACATAAAAATGTAAAGACCTAAAGTTATTTTGCTTCTCAAATAAATATGATTATTATCATGAGGCTATTATGTTCATCCTTTTTCTTGCATAATTTTTAATGTCACTCCACTATCTATAAACCAGTATTTCAGTAATAAACCAGGAAAAGGTTGCAAATGTTTTTATGTATTCACCCATTAGAATGAATGTATGAAAAAGCTTTTATATTTTGGGTTTGTAATAACTGGTTAAAGACATTTCCATAGGGAGTGAAGTTATATTCCAGTAGATGTGCAAGGAGGAGGTGGTCAGAGAGCTTTGTTGATATGTGTAAACCTCAGTCCTGAAACCACAAGCTTAACTGGGAGTATTACTTTTAAAAATATCTATAAGACTCCACGTTCCACCCAACAAACTTTTCAGAGCCTTTGGTTCTTAATACCTTGAGATAGCCTAAAGAGGTGAAGCTAAACACTTTTCTCAGGAGACACTTAATTTTAAGAGGAAATAAGGGTCTTGGCAAAAGTTTAAAAGAGGTAACATGCAACTAAGTAGAGCATTCCACAAAGCACTGACCCAGCCCATGTCAACCCACACAATTTAGCAAAATCCAGCCCACTGGTTTTAAGTTATCCAAAATATAAAGTAAGAAAAACATAAAGAAAGAAAGAGATTAAGAGAAGGAAAATGAGTAAGATAGAGAGAGAAAAGAGCTTAAGAGAAGAGAGAGTAAGAAGAAAGATTAAGAGAAGAAACAGATTATTAAATAGCTACCACCAAAGAGTCCTGTGGAAGTCTGGCTCTATGTGATGATGGCAGGCTCTGGAAAAGAAAGGCAAGATGGAGTCCATGTGCTCCTATATTTATGTGCTTTGGCCACCATGGCCATCCCTCCCAGGTGGGATATCTGACTCACTGACCCCTCAGTGCCTCCAGGTCGGAGTGGTGGGTTAGGAGTTCCAGGAGGTGTGGTGTGGGCAGACCCTAGGCTGCCCTTTTGAGTGACAGCTGCTCCATGTGGGCTCTGTGAGCCCTGCCACATGAGTTCTGAGATCACCCTTCTCCCCCCGCCCTCCCTCACTCATGAGTTGGTTCTGACCCAATAATAAAGTAATACTTGTACTGAATCAGAGGCTCACACTATGCTACTCTGGAAACTCAAAACCTTATATTTGGGAATATACAAAGTCAGTGATGTATATGCTAAGGAAAGAGGACCTGCTTGAGGATCTTCATTTAAAAATGGGGTGATAGGGAGGAGCTGATGAGCCTAGCCCCATCTGGGATTAGTCACAACAGTTTGATCCCCTCTAGAAATCTATAACAAAGTTGAGAATGTCATTGTGAAAGTTTTGTTCAGCTACAAAAACTAATATAGCTGTTCATTTAATGAGGTCACCAGTAAGTTCTAAGCTAAATATGTCTGCAAAGACTTCATGGCAGATTGGCTAGGTACTTGTTTCTGAAACATGGAATGTGAAGAAAACCAAATTTGTTTAAACAAGTTTGAGTTTTTGAAAGTCTAATGCAAACCTAGTGTAAAAGTGTTTTTAAAATAGCTCAGTTAGTGTGATATTTTTCTGTAAGATTCTGGAATCAGGGAAAATGGCAACACTGACATACACAGTTGCTTCCTTCATCATACTGAACATTCACAACTTTAAAAGGGGATTCTGCATAATTAATTGTCCTAGTTATAGGGAAAGGAGGAGGGGGTTAACATTGGGTGGTTGTGACCAATTATGTATTCTATCCCATTTTGTCATTTTTGATGGACTGTCTCTCCAACCACACACACAAGGCAGAACTGTCTTTTCCTGGCCTGAGTTGCAGAAGGGAGCCAAGGGGCCCCTTTTAAAGCTGGAGGGTGGGAGCAGAAGCACCACCATTGTCGTTTCCCAAGTGAGGAAAAGAGTCGCTTCGCCACAAGTCAGGGTCACTCTGTGAGCCTGTCTCGAACCTTCAAAAAACATGTCATCCCTTTGCAAACCAGGCTGCGGATTGCAGCTGCTCGGGCCGCAGCTTGGAGCTGCTCCACGAATTTCTCTGCTCCTGCTGTTTCTGGGGGTATTGTGGCAGCTGCTACTTCTGTTGTTAATGTTGCCACCCTGGCCACCTGGCCACCAGAGAGAGCCTGAGAGAGAGTGGGAGAGACACAGAGAAAGAGACAAAGAAAACTAGACTATATGCTGCAGCCTCCCACTGCCACCACAGGGCAGTATTGTGGTAACACAACCTCTTTTTCAAACAAAATAATCTTCCAGGTTTTTCTTTTGTTTTGCTGGGGAGGGTGTTTAAATCACAGAGCTTTGCTTGCCACATTGTGTTTCTTTGTTCTATCAACCTCATGGTCCAGAGCAGGGCATGGGGTACCAGGTAACACTTTTTGCCTTGTTCATTTGAACTGTTTCCTCTGTATCTTTGTAGTTATGACTATTTCCTTTAGTAAATTGTTATTTTTATCTATATCTCTGCTTATTGCTCCTTCACTACTGGAGGGAGTGAGGGGGCAGCGAATGGGGAGAAAGGAGAGTGACTTATTCAGAGTTCTAGTTCCCTAATGGTTGTCCAAAACCACTACATTACTTCCATTATTATTTTGACCCTAGTAAGAAAATTATGTACTAATACCATTCAAGAGTTCAAAGTCATCTTTTGCAACTAACATTTAAAGTTTTATTACCCTATTAAGCAGTTGCAACATATCATTTAATTTCAGGGCATATTTTTGTTCTCCTTAGAAGCAGTAGTTTAAAAAATAATTGAGGCGCTAATTTGAAACACCTCAAAATAATCATCAGAAAATGCTGAACACTTAAGTTCATAAATGTAGGCTCTTTTTTGAGTAGTCTGTAATCAGTAGTTTTGAAATCGTGCCCAGAACCTTTTATTGAGAGAACTTTGTCCTCTGATCAATACTTCTGTACATACTCTTTTTTAAATTAGGGATGAATAATTAAATAACTTTGAAATAAACACAGCACATACATCTTGCTTTCTCTGGCAAAACATTTCTATTTCAGCAAGCTATTTAGATTTTTGTGTACTTTAATGAAGAACAAATTTTAGGAATTTGTACAGACATCTAGTTCACTGTCTGCTTATAGCAAAACCATTGAATAGCCATGTCTTGATACCAAGACAGACCATCACTTACAGAACAGATATATTCATTTTATTACACAACTCACTAAAATTTCCTAAATCATAGAATCATAAAATGGTTTGGTTTGGAAGGGTCCTTAAAGTTCATCTAGTGCCAACCCCACTGCCATGGGCAGAGACACCCTCCAACAGTCCAGGTTGCTCAGCCCCCCCATCCAACCTGGCCTTGGACACTTCCACGGTTGTGGCTGCCACAACTTCCCTGGGCAACCTGTTCCAGTGCCTCACCACCCTCACAGCAAAGTATTTACCATAAATCCATGCTGCATGTTCTGATAGAAAATTGGAAAAAAAAAAAATAATGCTATGAACATAGATAATACAAATGGAATATTAGAATATAGATCTTACAGGAAGCTAAAAAACAAACACTTAAGGCAAAGGTCTGCTATATTCCTTCACTGACAGCAACTATGATATTTATGTCTTTAGAGCAGAAGGACAAGGACATTCCTCAGCAGAGCAGGACATGGAGAATGTCATCAAAATCTAATCAGTGGTATTACATTCCATGTTTGGCAGGAATTTGAATTACTCAGATTTTGTCAGATTTGGCTGATGATATCCTCCCAGCAATGTTGGTTTAAGACTTAATGTGGTTTGTTTTTTTTTTTTTTTTTTGCTTAAACATATCATGACAACAGTGGTATTCTCAGTGTAATGAGACATCCATGCAAATCAAATCTTCTTTCTGCAGTAAGAGACTTACAGCTTAAGAGGAAAGAAGGAAATACTGTAAAGGAACCAAAATAAACTGTGTACAGTTTGCTTCAGCTGAAAGCTGCTGGAAAGTCAATGGCTTGGAGAGCAAGACTGGAGGAAAGGGAGACTGGTGACAATGGTATTAGTTTCAGTTCTTTAAAACACTCACTTTAAAAACACAATTTGAAGAGTGTAAACTAAAAAAAATTTGGCTGACTGGAAGTCCTATCACAAAAGATCTTGACAATCCCTATACAGCAGTTGAATGATTCAGCACCAGGTTTATACTGGTTAGTGGCCCAGAAAGCATAGAGGAATGTGAGAATAAATTTATAAAGTTTATAAATTTATAAAGTGTTATAAAATATTAAATTTGGCAAAAAATAGAGTTTAATAAAAAAAATTATTTACTCTATTATACATTATATCATATTTTTAATAAGGAAGAATGCAATCTACTTACAGTAGATTTTTTTTGTTTTTACTTTATAGTGCTGTAAAATTATGCATTTGCATTGGGGTATAGTGCGCATGCCCTGAAGCAAGAATTTCTGCACAAAAGGTGGGTCTTTACTAAGTTACTGCTTAGAGAATGGATACTTTTAACAACACTGGTACAGACAGGCAAGCATGTAACAGGTTTAGCAGAGAATCACAACCTGGAGGAGCTTCAGCCTTATACTGAAGGAAGACAACATCAGTATGGCAGCATCTTGTCACTATAAGTGGCAGAACCCCTGTTGGTTCCCCCGTAAACATGAGAGCATATTAACTCGTATTTAAAAGAGAAAATTATAGTGTGATATCCCACTTTTGAAGGTTTACAAGGCCCTCAAGTGGGTGATAATGCACAGAAAATCATCTGTGGAACAAAGCAGAACAGAAGAAAGAAAATGTTACCTTATACAGAATAAGGGCAAGTATTAAAAGCTCTAAAAAGTAAAAAAAGTAGTACTATATTACAATCTAATGTAATCTTAAAGGGGGATATGTTGCATGTTTTCCTTCTTTTTATTATTGATGTGTTTTATTTTCATCTCCTTTTTCCTGTCTCTTCTGGTTCTGATTTGTCTCACCATGTTTGGTATGCACATCTGTGCTTCTGGACTTGGACACTAGTCAGTGATCAGCATGTGAGAGCCTGTCTCAAACAGTACCATGCTCCACAGTCATGATCTGTTATTACTTACTTTTCTGATGTTGGGCCTCTCTTGAGCAAATCTGAGTGTGAGGTCCTGAGATCTAGTTAACAGTGGGATTTGTGAGGTTGGATTAAGGTTACATTATATATTAAAAAAAAAAAAAAAAAAAAAAAAAAAAAAAAAAAAGAGAGAGAGAGAGAGAGAGAACAAAAGTCCACCACAGCTGACAAAGGGCCCACAAGAAGCAAACCCAAAAAATTTCTTAATGTTATCCCCACAAATTCATCACGAACTTACTATGGACCATGAGCAGTTAAGTCTCAATTTTTGTAGCTGCTTAGGCTATTTTACAAACCCTGCCCTGAGTAAAAGCTGGCAAAGCCAACAGAAGCTGTACTGCTGATTCCACAGATTGCTGAATCTTCTCACCTTGCTGAGTTTGTAATTTTTACACACCAGAGAATTGCAGTGGGAGTGTGCAACAACAGCCAAATTATGAAGAATTTATCAGGATCACACAAAACCAGTTTGATAGCTAAGGAGAAACTAGGAAAATTACAAATAATAAGGAAAGAACAAAAATGTTCAAAAAGGGTCTGTGGTTGTTCCACTTGGAATGTGCACATTTTTGTAATTGTGTTTAATTAATGTATTCTTACAAGTGTTCATTTTAGCCCAGAGAATAGAAATGACTTTGAAAGGCATTTGAATATGGAAAGGGATGCAACTGAAAGCCAAAGCACTGGCTGCAAACTTGCAGGATTGGGGTCTATTATAAATAGTTTAAGAGAAGACATTTGTGCCTTCACCCAGGAAAACAGTGATGTGTATGCTTACTTGTTAATGTTTTTTACCACATGAGCCTTAGTGCCTCGCTCAGATCAGGGGAAATAAAAGATGAGCATCATGCATATGTATAAATGCTTTGCCAGATCAAAGATTGTGAGTGTTCTAGACAACACACTGCAGCTTCAATGTTTAAAGTAATGTGTAGTTCCACTGAAGGCAGACCCAAACACAGAATTACTCCTTTGGCTGGTGCTGGAATGTGGTACTCCTTCCATGAAAGACATAAGAATACAATAAGAAAAGAAAAAAAGAAAATTGAAAAAACACAAATAAATAAAAGGGGTGGTTTTGTGTGGCACTTGACAATATCTAATTTCAGGCACTATAAGTTCTAATAAAGAAAGGAGTTCAGTTCCCATATCTAACCATTTTGGCAAGCCCTTTTTATGCAACACTCACCGACATCATGATAGGTTAATTCTTTGTGAGAACAAGGACCAGCAAATTAGACAGGATGCTTCCAGAATGCATATTGAGCTCAGAGGAAAAATTTCAGATCCTCTCTATGGTCTTTTGGCACATAGTTCAGGATGACTGGAAGTTGTTTCAGTCTCCAGAAAAATTACGCACAGCCTTTCTCTGCCATTCTTACCAGTGCAGCCTACTCACTTATTCCCTGTTCTGCCTGATGACAATCCTTCCCATTATCCTTCACAGAGGTGGAAATGTTGGGGTGAAACAAGCAAAATAGGCAAATGACACACAAAGAAATTTAATTGTACTAAACAGCTTCTCTGAGCCCTCCAGGCTCTTTAATATTATGAAGTCCCCATGGAAATATGGTGGCTGTCCTTCCTATTGACCCACTTACACCTGACACCAGCATGAGACGCATAAACCACTTCTCAGAAAGCTTCCTCTATGGCCAGGTGGAGCATTCTCTTCACAAGTTGCTGGGAGGACTGAGATTTTCCATGGCAGGGCCCAAGACGGACCACAAAAATGTTTTGTTAAGTGCCCTTGTGATTCCTCACCTTTGCACCTCACAGTTATTAATCCCCTACATGTTCTACATTCTGAAGACAAGAAAAAGAAGACATTCCAAGCAATGCAAGGGCAGGCAAAAACTTTTTATCATGATATTTTGGATATCTAACAGCATCTGCTGATATCTAGATCAGGACAATCTAGGGATATGGTGCAGTAAATCTGCATCAGAAGAGAATAGAGGTGATGTTTCTTAACTGAAATTATGCTTATTTTTCTTGCTTCCTTTTATTTACCTAAGAACAGGTGAATGTAACATGCTTTTGTAATATAAGCTGCTCTGCAAATAAGTCCAACCTGCTTGGGATACACAATTTTTCATTTTGTCTATCCCTAATAGAAAACTATCTTCAAAAAGAAGTCCATTAAGTTGTCAAAGTACAAGTATTCTATTAGAGTTCTGGGTGTGGAGTTTGTTTTCTTTAAAACTCTTTGTGATTCTCAATTTAAAGAGACTATTAGGTACATGCTGCATAATTTCAGTTTCTCATCTGCGAAAGCATTCAAACACAGCACTTACAATTAGAGTAGTAAATCTTTGCCCAGTGAATAGTAGCTTCACTGGAATAAAGAGGGGGGTTTACATCAGTAATAGCTTTGGAGAAAAAGTGGAGGAGAGAATGGGAAAAGAGAAGGAATGATGGTAGAAGGCATAGCTATATGTGGCCTCACATCACTATCATAATCTTGAGAGTAAAGAAAGTGTACATTGATGCTATATCACAGATAACATGCTTCAAAATGACTGTAGAGGAGCTTTCTCACTTATGATAGAATAAAATTAAAGCAAAACCTGGTATTAGACACAGGCCTGTTCCTACAAACAACTTTGCTGACAAATATGTGGTTTTATCAGAAATAGGTACTGAGTACTCAGGAATTGCTTCAGCAAAAACTTTAATCGTGCTTTATTTCAATGCATGTCTTGACAGAAATTCTATTACTCAAACTGTAAATACATCTTTCAGAGCTTTACTGGGTGAGAGCTACACTATTCTGCATCTTTCATAATTTATCCCTGTGTACCTACTACTTTGAATTTCTCCTGTGCAACGAATTATCATGTTACTGAATGACTCACAGGTAGTAATGATCAGTACATGCTGTTTGCATGGTAAGCTGTCAAACTGTCAAAGAAACAAGACAAAGTGTTCTTAATTCAGCACCAAAAATCAATATTAAAATTATCTTAAAAAATCATATATTGAATGATCACATATATCCTTTTAATATGTCATACTGGAAGTGACCAATTGGTTATGATGCTTTGTAATATGATATATAAGGTTACAGCTACGAACATCGTAGCCTTTCATGGAACTGGGGATTAAACTGGGAGAGCAATAGACAGAAATTTTTACCTGAAATCTTGGGGGCAGAGTTAATATCATATTTTCCTTTCTGCCATATTCCCATATGTCCTGGTTATAGTGACCAGGACTAGTGTTTCACTGTGTGGGTGTGACCAGGGCTGTGTATTCTACACCCTCTATGTAATTTCTCATGAACTGCTAACAATGGACCATTTGCAGCAGCTACCCGGGGCACACCTGACCCCTCAGGCTACAACCTGGGCATTTGGGAACTTCTGTGAGATAAGAAAGGTTTCCTGTCTTCACACCAATGACTCAGGTGTGATAACAACCCTCCAGGGAGCCATTAGCACCTTCACACCCAGCCTGAGGGGTCATGTCTGCTAATGGGCCATCAGGGTTTCCAAA
>JAWWEU010000040.1:43235384-43247428 GCA_035583155.1 Acropternis orthonyx | reverse complement strand
TTTATTAAATTGTAGTTCTGACTTGCAGTCTTTTTGTGAGTTGGGTTCTTTTCTCCTGCCGGTTTACCTTAAACCAGGACACCATATAACTTCAATTGTCATAATTTTTAAAACTACAATGCCAGGGGGTTCGGTGAGTTTATTTTTCTGTTTTCCTTAAGATGCAGATAACTGATTTGCTTCTGTTTGACTTTTTTAAGTAATCCCTTGGCTGCTCTGCATCAATACCTACTTTGACAAAGCCTTCTCGCTGCTTATTACAATCAGATTTTAAACAGCAGTATTTCACCAGTTTTTGAACTCTGCAGATATAAAATTGTTCAGAAACACATTTGGCTTTTCTTTAAAATATCTAATGTCTAAACCTGGAAAATTATTTCCACACAAGAATTACATTATTTCCCACTGTTCTCATTGGATTCTTGTTTTTATCTTTCTAACCATAGCACATTCTTTCTTAGTATGATTTTTATGCAAATCACAAGTATATTTATTCTATTTTTGGTTGCTCCTCTGTGTGTCACTGAACACTGAGAAGTAATTTGTGACTTATTTAACTTATTAAATTTAAAGTTATATTTAAAAGCATGCAGGGCTTCTTGTTAAATGATAGGATTCTCATTGTTACTTCAGATCACCATACTCCTTACACATACACGTGACTTTGAGCTCATGTTGATTCTATTCAGAGGCAGCAGACAAAAGTTTTGTCCTAGAGTAACAGATGCCCCAATCTTAGTAGAGTGAGCTCATATATCTATTTTGTTTATGAATTGCTTTGAAAGTCAAAATAAGGAAAACAAGACAATTAAGGTAGTGTTTCATGTTGGTTATGGTTCTAGCTGTTATCAGACTAGTACCACATCCTGCTCAACTTTGAATTAAATGCAGTTTTGTTTTGCAATCAGAACTGTTAGGACTGTATACTGAAAGGTGTATAGTGCTCTTCACCTCACCAGTGGGTTGGGTTGTGTTTGCCTTCCAAACTTAAGGTTAAACTCCTGACTTTCCTAGTTGTCCTAGATAACTCAAGACCTGCGACTGCATTAGAAGCATGCATGGGTTACTGCTCTAGGCCCAAGTCTGAGCTTGTCATTTGTGCTTTGTGAGCCATCTGCTGCTCACAAAACACCAATCTCATGTTCAGCTCTCAACATGCAGGACCACTTGGCTTCTAGAAATGGTTCATCAGAGGTATGAACTTTGTTTCCTTCTAGAGCTCAAACACCCACAGGTTGATGGTGGGACAGGTCACACTGCCTTGGAGGAGCAGGTTGGGAAAGCAGTAGGATCTTTGCAGCCCTTTTCCCTAGGACTAAAACTTGCTTATGTGCAAGTGTGCCTAGGAAGAATGATCCATTCAGGTTTCTCACTATTCTGAAAACACATACCTGAATTTCAGAGACCTAAATAATCAAGCAAAAAAACTACCCTGTTGTTTGTCATCACTGTGGTATCTGTACATGCTGGGATGCACACAGCATGTATGAAATTTACGTTATTTGTGTGACATTATTCCTATGTCACTAATAATAATAATAAAGTTCTACTTTCTTTGAAACCTATGTAAGTCAGCTAAACTCAGGAGATAATCCATGACCAAATATCTACTTTTGTACTTTGACAAAAACATCTTTAGAAACACTTCAAATATTTCATCCAGTTACAGACTTCTGGGTTTTTGTGGTTTTGTTTTTTTTTTTTTTCCTAAATGTTTATAAACTGAACTTTGCACAGTACATGTTATGGTGACACCAGTTTATGGAAAATTCCACTCTGTTTGCACTCTTGCTGATTTTCTGGGTTGTGGTAAGCTTGTATCAGAAACATGACTCAGACACAGGGGATTTTTCCAACCGCAGAAAGTCAAGCATTTACCCCCACCTCAGAAAAAGATGCCTTTCAGATATTTTACTTAAAACAGAATATATAAAGATTTTTATTAAACTTTTTTAGGATCAATTACTTGCATCTGAAGTCAGAATTTTGACAACATATTAGAAGCAATAGAGAGTAGAAATCTCATTATCCTGTCTCATTTTTACAGTTACTAAACACCCTGAGCATTTAGGAGTACTTTCACAAGGTGATTTATGCACTGTGTTGCTCAGCATTACAATGTCTAATTTAGAAGCATACACTCTGAGACTGGAATCTGCAGTGGTAAATCTCAACTCTGCTCCTAAACTAGGGAAGCACATGGGACTTCACACAGGAGCACAACAGCCAGTGTGTCAAATTGGGAGCTACCAAACTTGGCCAAGAGGAAATCCTGAGCATAAGGGTGAGTTTTAATCCTGCTATTACTGGATGTCTGAATACTTACGTTTAGACTGCAACAACACAAATGTCTTATTGAATTTCACAGACAAAAATCCTTTCAGCTCTTTAAGACCAATAATTGATTTTATTCAGTACAGCTTAATATGAAACACATTTGAAATCCTTGAAAGGCGAATGCCCTTCTCTCAGACAAGTGCTTGAACAACCAAACTACAGATTTGACTTGTTTTTCTCATTCAATAACCCTGCAAGCCTCTGAACTGTCTTCAGCAGGACAAGCAATGAATTATATACCCCAGTCCTCCTGAATATACTTTATGCAGGTAATTAGGATGCTAACACAGGAGTTGGGAGCTGTGATTTACATTGTTTCAGGTTAAATAACTCATCTCACTTTGTGTGAGATACATCATACAGCTGCTGAACCTTCTTTTCATCACCCACTTTAAGGACACCATACCCAAAAAAATTGCAAACTCATCCTCCTCTAGATCTTTTCTTTCTGCTTCTCACTGGAGGCTACTCTGCTTCTTAGTCTGCTAGATCAGTTGTTCATCTGACAGTTCAGTCTAATGGTCCATTTTAAAATATAAGAATATAAGTTTGAGGACAAGCTTTATTTTAAACTGGACAATTTCACTGGCCCATTTTACTGTACAGATATGCAAGGAGTTTTACTAGCACAGATGAGGATGCTGGGCTACATCAAAATGGAGCAAGACAAACATGTCAAGAAATGTGATTCTGCCCCTCTACTCTGCTTTGGTGAGATCCACTGGAATATTTCATCCATCTCTGGGGTCCCCAGTACATGAAAGGCATGGACCTGTTGGAGTGGGTCCAGAGGAGGACCACAAAAATGGATGGAACACCTCTCCTATGACAAAAAGCTGAAAGAGTTGGAGTTGTTTAGCCTGAAGAAAAGAAAGGTTCAGGAAGAGCATATTGTGGCCTTTCAATACTTAAATGAAACTTAAAAGAAAGGTGGAGACAGGGTTTTTAGCAGGACCTCGACCAATGGAATGAGTAATGATTTTGAGCTAAAAGAGCATAAATTCAGACTAGTTGCAAGGAAGAAATTTTTTACAGTGGTGTTGGTGAAACACTGGCACAGGTTGCCCTAAGTGGTGATAGATGCCCCATCCCTGGAAACATTCAAGATTGGGTTGGACTGGGCTGTAAGCAATCTGATCTAGTATGTCCTTCCTCATTGCAGAGTCAGCATAGATGACCTTTAAAGTTCCCTTGCAACTCAAACCATTCAATGATTCTATGATTCTGGGAATAATGAGTGAGAGGATGTCATTAAAAAATGGCTCTGGGGCAGGAGAGTGTGGGAGTTTCTTTAAAAATTCTCTTCAGGTGAAGGATTTGCAGAGTGGAAATGAATCTGAGAAGGTAACTCAGATTTTTCAGAAAAAGTATAGACACAATATCTCTGATTATCTTGCTGATGGCAGTTCTGACTATGTGAAAATTCTACCTATTTCAGCCAAATTGTTGGAGAGGGTATATTGTCAAAAAAATATGTCCTTATTGTAGTCTACTGGGTCGTCTTGAAGCCAATATAGTAAATATCCAATTAGAAACAGTGTCTGAAGCTTCACTCTTTCTTCTTTGATTTTTCTGTGGACTGAGGTAAGATGTTAGTCTGTGCCATTGGGAATCCTCCTTTATACTGGGGCAATCATACAACAATTGTTCAGTGCAACTTCATTCAGCAGGAACTTTAGTTTACTATAGATTACAGGCCTTGCTGCTTACTTACTCTCTGTCATCAGATTTCCCTGGTCATTTCACATCAGCTTGAAGATTTTTGCCTTTCACCGTTTGCCAGATTTTCTTATTACTTCATATCAATAAGCTCTACTCATCCCGTTACAGAATTCAGTTCATTAACTCTTTGGTAATCATTTGCCTTTTCTCTTCAGGGTAGTTTCAAAAGCTCTCTATTGCAGCATGCATTTTGACACTTTAAAATGCCAGTGGTTAATTAAAAAGAAATCCATTGCTAATGTTTTTATGCTATGACTTCTAGAAAACAAAACAAAAAAACCCTGTTCTAGATCTAGGTTTTATACTAATTTTGTACCTAGCACACTGTATGTGTGGAAAACTTAGTAATTTTAGACTATGCAGCACATAAATAACAGATAAAGAGAGGTTAATTTTTCTAATTTACTCTGCACTCAGAGATCTGTCAAGAAGGATTTCATATGCAAACGAGAAGTGGAATAAGTACCTGTATAAAGCAATCTTTTGACAGAATTGCTCTGAATTGTAAAAGTTTTCTTCTTCTTTTTATGTTTAGTACACAGAGACAAATTAGAGCCTGTCTTTTACATCCCTGTCTATTTGATATCCTGGCAAGTGTTATAAAACAAAGAGAAGCCAGCTTGCTTGCTTTCCATTTATGTGAAACCAGTTTTTAACTAGCTGCCCCAAAACGTTGAAGCTTTCAGTGCCCTTAAACATCAATTATCCAGTTAAAAAAAAAAAAAAAAAAAAAAAAATCATTGTATAGACCATGCAGATATGGATACAACAGTGAATGTTGAAAAATTGTCACAGCACAGCTTTAAGAACAGGCATAGGGAGATTTTGCACCAGCTGAACATTTCAAATAGAATTCAATAGGAGCAGCAACAGGACAAATTGGCCAAAAAAAAACTACTGTAAGCTAGGGGCCCAGAAGAGGGATGGTCTGGAAAATATCTGCAATGGGATTTTAGGAGACTCATGAATTTGGACAGTATGTGCAACTATATGATCAATAAGAATTTAAGGAATAATCTTTCTTCTTACTGCTTAGTGCTTGAGTCCCCTCCTGAATGAAGGTTCAGTAGGAGACCAATGTTCAAAGCAAGCCTGTTCTTTCTTTGCTCTGTAGTACTTTTCACCAGCATGGGAGAAATGGCCAGGCAGCCTGATGTCCCTGCTCTGCCCAGATTACTTCATTTTATAGCCACACAACAAATGGCACAAACACTTGGAAAACAGTGGAAAATAAGACTAACTAATTTTTGATGAACCAGCTCTGACCAGGGCCCCAGTTTGCAGGCTAAACCTATTTTAAAATGTTTCTGAGATGAACATTGCAATGAGTTCAGTCTCCAAACCTATATGCATAAGAGTAGAACAGAGAACATGGGTTCTGCCAATTAAAAGGAAGATGATGTGTAGGTCCTGAATATAAAGTTGAGATCTGAGGTTTATATTCAGGCCTACATATTGGAGATAAGTAATAAAATATAGTTAAAATTAGTTCAGATGACAGTTCTTTAGTCAACTGAATGCTATTTGTCTAAATGATAGTCGTTTCTTGCATGTTTACTTGTGAAAATTTTCTGATGAAGAAAGAACAAAAGTACATGGTCATAAGGAAGATGAATGGCATGTAATATAATGTAATTTTATGTAAAATTAGTTTTTTAATGTCAAGAACATTATATCAAGTGTGGCAGATAGAAATTCTTTGTCAATTAAATAATTTATAAATTTAAAACAAAGTCCAGAATATTGTTTTTCTTGAAAATTCTTTTTATTCTTCATTCAGAACTTTTCATTTTGCAAACTTTGCAATTAAATACTGCAGAATGGTATATATCAGAACAGATTATGCTGCATATATAAAACTCTTACTTCCTAGCAACATGATTAATTCCTAATTTTACTACTCAGCCTACTTCTTCCTCAGGAGGAAAAAGTCAAATCATTAATGATGTCATCCATGCGGGAGCTTAATGTACACTTCTGAATGCTTTTATTAAGGGATTTTAAAAATTATCTAATTACCAAAATTGGCATGAAATTATCACTGCTAGCAGGAAACAGACCCATGTTTTAGGGAGTGCTACAAAAGTGAAGTCAGCACACAACTTATATAAGGTGTGTGATGTTACATGCATCTCTTCTTCCCTCACTAATGGGGCAGCAATAGCAGGCACAAGGAACTGGACATATACATTTTTGCTGTGCCCTCATTGCTTTGTGAGTTTATAACAAACAGATAATGCTTTGCAGCTCGATAATCAGCCACAGAAACTCCTCTGCACACCTCCCAGCATGAAGCCTTTTGAAGTGAATGCTTTTTCAGGGGTGGCAGAAAAAAACAGGATTAATTTCAAACTGCCAGCTGTTTTCTACTGGCAACAGCTACAATGGGTATGTTTTTTGGGTCAATTTGCCTGGTACATAAGGCTCCAGCATAATGTTTTTTTCAAACAAGGGTTTCAAAAAGGTCAGGTAATGCTTGGAAATATTTTTCTCTCACTCCATAAAGTAGGCTGTCCACATGTAGAAAACACTTCTGAAATATATGACTTTCTGCTTGCTGAGCAAAATAATTAGAATTTCTTTTCAGTCCTTACTAAATATATATATTTTACAACTTTTGTGCACCAGCAGTCTTATATAATCAATTTCACAACACTTACAATTAGTAGCCTTTTTGCCTTTTCTTTTTTTTTTTTTTTTTTTTTTTTTTTTGTATGGCAATAATCAGCTAATGAAATGTGGAGGGGTTCCCTCTGCAGGTGAAAAATCTCAGACTTTCACTGAGAGCCAGTTTTGTCACACTGATATAATGATCTGAGTACAGTTTAAATACTTACTCTTGAATACACTTTTTAAAGCAGCCCATTTCTCATGGAAGCCTGAGGGTCTGAAATATTGGCAGCACTATTTCACCTGTGCTTAATGACATAAAATCCAGATACCAAATTGGTTAAATATAGGTAGTAAAAGACTGGGGATTTTTTAATTTCCCTTGAGATACAATTGACTGTTCCTCAAGGCTGTTTGTAGTTTTGTCTGTGATTTGGAAGTTCTAATGCACAATGGCAGTAACTCTAGTCAAGACATGGCTTTGTAAAAGTATACATGCAGCAGTGTACTCTACTGGAGGTGAATAAAGAGCTGAAGAAAATTGTAGATCAAAAATACTTGGTAAATCCAGAGCTGAAAATGCTTACAGACCAGATGGAAAGGTTGCCATATGTTTCCAAGGCAGTGTCCCTACCTGCACATTTTCCAAGGTATCATTTAATACTATTAGGTTTCTTTTTCCATCTGTATGGGATTTACAGAGTCCGGACAGCTTAGTATTTATAACAGCAGTGGTCACAACAGGACCATTAGCGGCTAGGGGTATCTGGGAATCACACACCATACCAATTGTGCATACACGGACTCATGTTCCACTGTGTGGAGGTGAAGTGATGGACATGCTTGTATGACAAACTGGGCTGGATGTACTTGAGTAGCAAGTCCAATTTAGTCAGCGATAAGACTTGTACCACATAATGAGCATTAGAGAAGAGATTGAAACATGACTAATCCTATAAACGGATTCACAAGTGCAAGGTGGTTGCATTTTTTGTTGGCTTGAGGCATTGCATGCAAATATCTTGACCAGTCAGAAATGTGGAGGCTATGTTTTTTTAACATGTCAAATGTTGACAGGTATGTACATGCAAACTCTAAGGTGTACGGACTAAGCCCATGCTGATAGAAGGAAAGACTGAAGGAGCTTTACATTTCACAGCCTGAAATCTCCACCTCATTGACATGGTTAAAAACAAACAGTAAAATGCTGACAGGCTGAAAAAGCTGAAACAGGGAGGAGAAGGACAAGAATAGAGCCAAACATAAGGCCATTTTAAAAATGCATGGAAACGGGAACATTTGTAATGTTCTTCTCTTAAGTAAAGTACTGGACAAACTCTGAATTACTCTGCACACCGCAGAAGCTGAGCAGCTCCTACCTGCATTTCAGTGTGTACTAATACAAGTCTAACATGAACATAGACATCTAAAAAAACATATTCTTTTATGCCTTATTGGATATCTCATATCCCTTACTGGTTACCCTATTCCCACCTATCTTTCTTTTGTACTTTGAAAATAATACAAAAGGCAGAGACATTAAGCTTAATAGGGAGCTGTGATTTTTCTAAAGTAAAAAAATTCTCGAGTAGCAAAATACTTCTATGGTCCATCTCATTTACACACAGAATGGGCCAAAGATGTAGCTGTGACAAAAGATGGTGCTCCTGATGATGTGAATTAAGTGTAGTCAGAAAAGACAGTTTCCATACAAGGCAAATATTAAAAAAAAAAAAAAAAAGGAAAGTACTAATGTTTTAAAACTTAATTTTCATTCAACACAACTGGCTTCAGGAGGTTGGGGTTTTCTGTATTTATTTTTTTTCTTTGAAGAAAAGTATTTTTTTTTATCTGATTTATTTTTTAATCTCCTGTTGAAGACTAGAGAAGTTTCTGCTGTGTGTAGCAGAACCTCCACAATCAAGGGGAGAAATATTTTTTTTTCTTTTCTCAATATTAAAACATTTTCTGTATTTTAACTGTTGATATTAGACTGCTTTACTTTCCTCAATATCTATACAGGACCAAAATCTCAGTGCTTCCTTAAAGCTTCTGAAGTAAGTTGTGTACTGGTATCCTCCCTACTGTATTTTCTTCCATAGTTCTGAATCAGAGTTCTGTTGCTCAGTCACCCAGAAAGAACTTGTACCTGTGTGAATGGGAGAGATTCCACTAATTGTGTGTTTCTACCAACACTTAAATGTAATACAAGCACTAATCTGCCCAACTCTTGGGAACAGCAAAACAGAACAAATCTCAACATTGCAATTTTTCTAGAAATAGACTTAAAAACCTGAAGTTCACAAGAAAGTTATGTAAATATGCAGATAATATTAGATTGTCAAATCTTCTTGTGGTTAAGTGAACTGTATTTAAAAATAAGACTTTGAAGTTAGGTGTCTTTATGCCACTATTTCATAAAAAGTCCAACCGGAAAGACAGAGACTTTTATCTTCAGATGCCTGTGACTGTTGGGTGTCAGGACAAGCACTCTATCCCACGTGCTCCTTGGTAAACTGGAGACTACAAATATCTCCATTATTGTACTCTTTTATATGTTCCATTGCAAAAAAGATGTTACTTCCCATCACACAGGGAGAGCAGCTTAAGCATCACCCAAAAAAGAGGAAAAAAAATAAAAATACATAGCATTCTTAATCTGACTTAATATTACATAAAAAAACCTAGTGTAAGAAAGCAAAATATTCTTTGTTTTAAAACCACACTTGAATATCATCTCTGACAGTTTGATTACCTGAGAGGCCATAATTTGCCTTACTATGCAGTCCATTAATGACACTTTTAGCTATCCAGCATACATTCATAAAGCGGAATGTTCAGAGAATTTCTTGGTAAGATAGATAGGAGAGAGGCCTTATGGCCTAGGCTTTGTTATCTTCATTCACATTGAACAGCACTTTATATGCTTTGAAGTTTATCTTCACAATACAGTTTTAAAGTTTCCAGATGACTGTGTGTCCTAAGTGGCTAAAATAAACTGCTAAATGATACAGGACTGTGGGTGTAGAGAAAAAGAAAAACAACTGCATGTTTATTTACAGAATAAATGAAAATGTGAAGTGTTTCCTGAGGGGTTCAAGTTTTCTGAAATTACATACCTGGGAAAAGTCAGAGGGAATTATTTTAAATGCTTCTGAATGCTAAGATGCTAAAAATAAGTTTATTTATTTAATACTTTTCCTCTGTGCCTCATTAAATTCTGTTCTAATTTTAAATAAATTCTAATGACCATATGCAACATTCATTTATTTTTAATAATCTTGAAGAAAATGTTTCCTTTTTGGCCTTTCAAACTGTTCCAGATTGTTGAGCTGCATTTATAAGTTTCTTTTTATTGGTCATCCTAAAATAAGACATTGAAGCAGATCTCTCCAATTATGTGGCCTTGAGTCAGATGATGAAGCTGTCATGGAGGCTTTTCTATTGAGTTTGTACAAGAATCTGTTGATTAGTCTTGTCATAAACTTGGAATCGCCATAATTATCGGTGGCAGCCTATAAAATATCTGATCAGATTTTGCAGGAAAAAGATTGCTTTGAAATCCTTGTCTCAGGTGATGTGTGAAGTCCTGTTAGATTAAGCTTCCATACTGTAGTAAAAGCTTAAATCAACACCAAGAAAACATTACTGTGCTTGGGTCATGGAAAGTCAATTGTCTATTAAAGATGGGACAGTGGAATAACATAGGCTTAACATAGGCTTGTATCAAAACTTTTAAGTCATGTCAGTATCTTACTGAGAATGAGAAGCAGAAAGTGCTGTAGAAAAAATTATTTTTGTACCACTTCCTTGGACTGAAAAAATGCTGACAGAAACATTGCTAACTTCTTACTACTGTTGTTATGTTGTCTTCTCCTTTGGAAGGGGACAATTCTCAATAGGTATAGATTTAGGCAAATATTGAAATAAAGTATGTACTTTTTATAATGTAAAACAGATAAATATGAAATGTATGAAGAGAGGTAATTAGACTTTTCTTTATAAACTCTTGGAAAAATTAGGCATTATAGTTTTAAACATGCTTCAGAGTTGTATACAGGAGTGAGACAACCATCAGCAATGGTATCTGTGTCAGTTGCTCAGAAGTTAGTGGTGAGGGAGCATTCCCAAGGGTTTTCTCCATCCTTCTCATTTTGCCTGAACTCTGGTACAGTTCTTCAGCCTTCAAATGGTGGTCACCTTGAGGGACTGATGGATGACTTCTTACCCAAATCAGAACTGAGGAATCCATTCCTTTCTCTAACTCCAAAATTTGTTTCAATGTCTCTCATAGGGTTCTGAATTCTTCTTCTGACGAGAAATTAGAAATGCATTCAGTGAAGCATTGTTTCCCTAATGGGCTGTGTAGCCTAGATGAGAAATTACAGAAATTGGTCATGGCTGTCAGGGCCTCTTAGCATAAGCTGCTTTAAGACATATTTTGAAGCCTTTTCAAGCAGAAAGAAATAATTGAATTTTTGTAGGAAAACCAGGAGAACTCATACCTAGTAATATTTAAGCTTTATGCAGCTATAGACGAGGTTCAGCAGAAGTTCTTTTTCCCTTTTAGGGGTACCACTTCCTTACCCAGGTTATAACATCAAAGTTAGAGGGAATATCCCTTTTCAGCAAAAAAACAAAAAAAAACAAAAAAAAAACAAAAAAAAAAAAAAAAGGAAAGAAAAAAGAAAAAAAAAACACTGTACTCAGCTTTTGTTTCCAGCATGCTGCTTAGTGTGTTCTTAAGAATGTGCATAAAGAGAATTTTGCAATTTGTTTTGTGGAAAGAAAAAGGTTTCTTAAAGGCAAAATTTATGCTGAAAACAAAGTTCATTCAACAATTGCATTAATTAGTATTCATCCAGAAAGTATTGATAGAATGACTGAGTCAGTCACCCCCTTATTCATTTGACAAGTAATTGGACTAAAAGATGTACTTAAATGTTCTTTTCTGGCTCATAGCACTGCACCGGAAAACACAGACTCTCTTGCCAGTTTCTGCTTTTGGCTGGAACAGACCAGGAAGATCCTGAGTGAAAGAGGGAATATTACCATTTTTGTTTATGGTATTATCTGTTAGCTAGGGCAAGAACAGTGCCTTCAAAGGGCTCTTTTGATATTCACTGATGGTTTGCTATTGCTAAGCAGTGCTTGCTCCAAGTCCAACCATTTTTCAGTTTCCCACGCTCTGCCAGTGAGTAGGTGGATCAGAAGGTGGGAGGGAGCATGGCCAGGACTTCTGACCTGAACTAGTGTATCCGTGCTTCTGTAAATACTGGTATTTTTGGTCTGTGTTTTGCACAGCCACCTGTGGGAAATCATGCTTTCCTCACCAAGTTATGGGAAAAACACTGATAAAGGGAGAAACTTGTCCT
>JAWWEU010000040.1:43216267-43230141 GCA_035583155.1 Acropternis orthonyx | reverse complement strand
GACCCACAGAAGTGGGGCCTAGCTAAAACTAAAACCTTAATCTGAGTTTTTTGGGATTTATCAAACCCATCACAATAGGTCACAAACTAAGCCTTCTAAAGAGGCATTTATTAAAAAAAACCCCACAGAAATAACAAGCAAAATACAGAATTTTGGAAGCAGAAGATAAGATACCAATATGTTTTATATCCTAAAATTACATTCAAATTTTATAATAATTAAAAGATATGGGGATTATCACATATTGTTTCAAGGAGAGAATCTGTGAAGTGAGAAAATATTACGCATGTTTATTGAAAGAAAAGGTATCATTTCACTAGAGTGAACCTGACAGGGAGACACAAAGGACATCATAAACTTCCCTTGCTAAAATACAACAGTCTGCAAATGTTATCTAATATGACATATCAGAAGCACTCAGGGCACCTGGAAGGAGAAAAGTGAGAAAGTGTGCATGTCCATATGTGTGTGTGAGAAAGAGATCACAACTATCTTAATTTTCTCCAGGTTCAGACTTCTGCAACCCAGTAACCAACTAAGGTTTGATGGTTTCTTACACACAAAGAAGCCCTAACAGAAATTCTTTTCCTTCCCTGCTCCAATTGTCTGCATTCCAGAATAGAACATCTAGAGTAAGGATGCTAAAAACATAAAGAATAATTAAGAAGGAGAAGAAAACCTGATACGGGCTTTAAATATTTTGTCTAAAAAATGTTTAACATCTTCCATAAATCAAACTGGAGTATTAATGAGTAAAATATAGAAAGAAATACACCATGTTCTGGGAAATTGTGATATTGTTCCTTCAAACTTGGGAAAATAATATGTCTATTCAACAGAAAGTTATTTAAAACTTGAAGAAATGTAAATCACAGATTAAGTGCTATCTTATTCTGACATATATATCCACAATGAACCACTTACAAGGTAAGATGGCCTTGTGATAGGTTTCATGGTTACTGAAAAGGTTACTCTTCCAGGAGAGAGCAGATAGAAATTGTTAATGAAGATTTAATGGTCATAGAACAGGTTAGCAGAACAGAGGCAAGACACTATCAAGGAAATGAAAATCAATCAATGCTCTTATGAATCATTTTCACTCTACATACAAGCAGAATCATTGTTTCAGGACTGTAGTAAGTGACACACACTTTAAGGAATGGAAAGATTCTTGTCAAAGATGGAATGCTAATGCAAATGCTGTGGATACTGAAACCTTTACTGTGATATGAATATATGTTACAGGTGGATTTTGTACTCTCACTCTGCCTGCACCTTCCCTTCCCCAAAACCCCTGTTGTAAAACCCTCCGTCATTGGTCTTTGTTAAACTCCTTCCCATTGGCCCAAACCTGGGCCCCCTTTTCCCTATTGGTCATGGTAAAATGACCCATACCTTTAAAGCTCTGTGCCAACGGAAATAAACCCTTTTTGTCCTCCCTCTCTACGTGAGTCTCTGTGCAGCCGTCCTGGTCTCTGGGGAACCACCTGTTTTGGGGGGAGGGAGGAGAGCATCCCCTCCCAGGTAATGGAATAATTCTTTGCACCTGGGGGAATCCCAACCACCATTATACAGGACAGCTAAAGGGAGTGACTGAAGAAAAAGTCAAATTTACTCTTTCCATCTATTAGAGACCTGCAGCAGTAACAATTCAACATAGTGAATAAGAAGCCAGTGCATAGAGGTGGCCACTAGCTACATGGTTGACCATGAACAGAGATTTTTATTTTTTTTTAGTAAATTATGTATTTGAATACATTTCCATACCATTAATAAAGTGTAACTGTGACTCTAAGATTGCCTCATTTCTACATTTCAAAGTATGTAGGTAGCAGAGTGTATAATGACATTTTCTGTAAGAGGGGTACATAATGTCTGATAACAGTTTCCTGTTTCCTGATTAGATTCTAATGTTTCCTGTTCTAGATGAAAATTTTGAACAAAACTGAGCCTGTTCCCAAATGTTGTCTTGGAAAATTTCGGCATGAAATTTAATTTTTAGACATTAATTATATTTTATATAAAATATATAAATGCTTAATTATATATATATATATATATATAAAAATATCTTCAATTTTTTAAGAAACTAGAAATAGAGCTATGTGCTGTGAGGCATCATATATTTCTTGTTGGAAGGACCTAGTTTTAGGTGTTCTATCATTGCATACACAGTAACACACACATAGGTATATACATAAGCTTACACTTAATTATTAAGATTGCATGAACAAAAAGTGCATTAAGAAGTTAAAGAACATGACACCAATTTAAACTATTTCATAGTGAATGCCTTAGAGAACTGTTTCTGTAAACAGTTGACAGAAATCAGCTCATTTAGTTTATTACTACATGGTTTACTCTTTGTAGGGCAGTGATTAAGGTTTCAAACCAGGTTCAGAACAAAAGTGGTCACCTTGGGATTGTTTGCCATGCTGATACCATGTGGTTGCAAGCTCAAGTGTTTTTGTTTTCTTTTTTGTTGGGGGTTTTTTTTTTGCCTTTTTTTTTTTTTTTTTTTTTTTTTTTTTTTTTTTTGAGGTGAGTTAAGTTCTGATTCCTAAAGTTGAGAGGGGAATCGATAAAATTTTCAGAATTTTGCCAAAGGTATCTAGGTTCTCACAGTAGTGGATAACAAGAATTGTTTCACTTATAGTTTCATCAAGATTTAAAAAAAATTGTGAAAAATATATAGCATATGAAAAATGCTTTTACAGCAGTGAAGTCATATAGGTGTATGGATAATAGGGAAAATAAATAATGGGTCAATTGAGAATTTTATTTTGAAGATAATCTTCAAGGAAAGAAATGTTACTTCATTTATGTACATGCAGAAACTGAACGGAAAGCTAAATTCAGTCTTCCAGTTGAGGTAATGAACAAACAAACTAGAAAATGTATGTTGCATAAATAATGTGTAATAACCCGATTTTCACTTCCTCTCCCCACATACATGCTTTTCACAGAGGGTATTCGTCAGCCTCAAGGCATTCCTCAAGAGATTATCAACCTTTTTTAAAACATTATAGAGTTTCTTGGTTTGGGTTAGTGGGCTTGTTGGATTGGTTTGTTTTGTGAAGTTGTTTGCTTACTTATTTGGTTGATTTATTTTTTTACCTTCCAGAAATTGAAAGATTACAGTAATTTTGAGATTCATTCCACTGATTTCTGACTTTTAAACAAAACTTGTTTTTATATTGCATCAGAATATATTAGTCACAAGATTAAATTATCACTTTTCTTTCTGTTTTAGTATCAAATTAACTGGGCCTCCTCCTACTGTCTTTGCATGCAAGCTTTGGAATAAAGGGTTACTTCCCACTTATCTGGAGATTTTTTATTTTGTTTTATTTTAAAAAAATAATATTGAAAAAAGTTAAAAAAAGAAACTGCTTAATATACCAGTTTCCTACATTTAGGGTGTTAAGATATTACAGCTACCGCATGACCTGAAAATAAAAAACAAAACAAAACAATGCAACAGAAAAAAAAAAAAAACACCACCAAAAAACACATAGAAAATGAATTAATACAGAAAACAGGATAAGTGTGAAAAAAACCCTAAATGTTAATACGCAAAAAGCATTTCAGCTAGTAAGGGACATAAAAGTTATTTTTAAATGTTTTAATAAATACTAAATACATCATTTTGTTACAGAAATTATGTTTAGTTATCTGAGCCTGAACATATAATGAATGAGACAGAGAATATCATTGATGGTTTTTTTCTGCTTTGACACCTCACAAGAACATGTTCTGTTTTGACCTGATACTGCTATTACTGTTAATACCAGTACATCAGGTACATCTGATCCATAGTACATCTGTACCTCTCTCTGATGGAGAGGTAACATATGTGCTTTAGATAAAACTTACTGTGATGGAGAAAAACAAGAGGGATGGATTTATAGAACAGGTCATTTAACTTTGGTTCTTGAAACAATGCAGAAACATGTTTATTCACCTAAAAGGTAGTAACAACCCACCAATATGAATTTGTCAAGAGCAGATAATGTCAGATCAGTGTAATACTTAGATGAGATTACTGCCCTGTGAATTCCAGAGGGATGATGCAGCATCTTGATCCCAACATACCTCTGGACATAGTTCCATCCAGTGTTGCAGTAGGAAAGTCAGGGAAACACAGAAAAGAAGAAAGTGTTAATAATTCTGTACACAAATGATTGAAAATCAGCATTCTCAGTGTAGTTATAAGTAGTCTGTTGTCAAATCAGAAGAATGTTTCTGGTGGCATGTTTGAATGACAAAATAGTGACAATGCTTATAAAATCTCTGTATGGTATTTAACTGGAAAAGGTTTAAAGTGCTCTGAAGGATCAGATTTTAATTCAAATGATGTGGCTAAATTGAAGAAATAGTGATACCAGTAAGATGATTCTTTTTAATATCCAGTAGACATATCACATCCAGGAAAGAAAATCAAATGCATAATCACAAATTGAGAGTCAACTAGCTGCACACAATGCTGCAGAAGCTTAAAGTGGGGAAATACTAAGTCTGGAAATATCTTTCAAGGTTAGTAGCTTTTCCATTAAAGCCAGATGTCATTGTAAGACATATTACTGTTAAGACAGTAATTATTCTATTCTAAGGTCTTTCTGGTATATAAGAACAGTTTCAAACATTTTTCAATGAGTTAAGTGGAACTCAGGAAAAATCAGTAAGAAGTGAAAAGTGGAAATAATCTGTATCATGGAATGAGATTGTTCAGGCTGCAGAGGAAAAGACAGGATAACTGTCAGGAAGAAAATCAGAACAAGGACCATAAAGAAGTTCAAATATGTGAAATGTTAGTAAAGAAAACAGTAATGACTAACATTACACAGTTGTAGAGCACAAGACTAGGAAAAAACAAAACAAATAAACAAACAAAACAACCAAAAACAAAAACCAGTTTAAATTTGCTTCCACAGTTAATAAGATATTAGAAAACATTGATAACTGTAAGGATTGTCAAACAGATGATCAGCCTAGTTTGGAAAGCTGTTGAATCTCTGTTCTGAATGTTTTTATGATTAACACAGGAGACAAACATCTGTCAGAGGCTGTTCAGTTATACTTGACCTTGACTCAAAGCAGGGAAGTGGATTGGCTTAATCCATCATCCTGAAATATTAACATCCTTGGGACATGAGCCATGCAGACTTCCAAAAGCTGGGGGGAAAACCACCTCTTTTAATTTTATCTGTGCAGTTCACAGAGGAGCCATTTACAAGTCATAATGAAAAAGAACCTCTTTAAATATACAGAAAGGGCAAATGTGTTTTCTTTATCAGCTCCAACGATTTCTTGCACATTATAATTTCTTTCTGCTGTAACTTCCATTGATCTTGTGACGTGGGAGGACTCTTAGGTGGGAGTCTGTTACTCCAAGCAACATGACAGCATTAATTCAGTTGAGCTCTGGGAAAATGAAAGTAGGCTACATGCATATTTGCATCTCTGCCAATGAACACATTAGTGCTACAAGTACAAAAATTTTTACCATATTAATCAGTTTGTTTCTCCTATTCGTAATTTTTTGTGCTACCTGCCTTCCATCTGCTTTATAAGAAGGGCAGGTAATATGTTTGTCATAGGCTTCATATTGAACTCTGCTCAGTTGGCCTGCTTTATTGCATACATTCATTTTAAAGTTCATAAATGAGAAATTCAATAATATGCAGCTAGAGAAACCAGCTGGCTTTCATGCCATTTCAGCTAAATAATTATTTTTGTCTTGCTAAAACACAGAAAGCCTTCTTATTTTTAAGAATAATTTTAGGTTTTATGGAACATAGCTTGATTCATACTTGCAGCTAAAATATTTTTTCCTCACTCTGTGTTATCATATCGATAGTTAGATCTGTGAGAAATTTCTAGATATGCCACAGTGCAGTCAATTTGGGATGTATCATGCCTAAGTTTGCTATGTAAATGTTAGACTAGTGAGCTAGTCATCTAGATTCCTGCTATGGTCAATGTGTGAAGAAGCACCTTGGGCTCGTGAGGCATCTCACCTGCAGTACTTTAAAGTAAAGTGAAATCCATGAGTATGGGATTCCTGGGTAGTATTACACTCTTACTAGTCCCTGTCTTGTATGAATGAAGAGCTAATACTTTGAAGAAGTGATAACATGAACCATCTCTTCCTGGGTGCCATTGTAGTCATTTTAGTGACAGCTGTAACACACTTTCCTAGATATAATTTGGAAAAAAAAACTACGCTGTTAGAAAATTTCCCCCATAAGGACAAATTGTAGAGCTGGGGCTTTCCCCCCACGATTTCAGATGTGAGCGGTTTTGTCCTGAAATGATCTCACATGAATGGAAGTCAGTCATGTTTGAAGGTGTACCTTGGATTAAGACTCCTGAATGAAGCACATTGTCTTTCCTCACAAAGGTAGAAGTTGTTGCACTGCAACTCAGCAGCTGGAGTGTGTTGCTTCTGGTTAGCTTGCAGAAAATACCAGATGGGGTCTAAACAGGTAGGTTTGACACAGAACATGACAGTGAACATCTCCACTTGTTCAGAACTCCAAATCCTTTCCTGAGGCCAAGCACTACACACCAGAGGAGGAAGATTTTTCTGTGCTAGATCAACATGTTGAGAAGACACCCAGAAATAGAACCTTCACTTTTAAATCCAGTATGAGCCTCAGTAGTCTTGAGTCCACTGTTCTCATTCTTCAAGAAAAGGGACTAATCTCCAACTCTCTGCTTAAATGGGGTAAGATTCTAGTACCATTTATGCCCTTTTACCAGTGATTTTTTAACAGATAATTGCAAAGAATTTACTGTGTTATTTTATAGTATATCATAAATTGCTTCTCAATTTCTTTAACTAATGATCTAATTTGGAAAGTATAGCTAGCATACACAGTATGAATTTTGAACAAAATGGACTATAGAGCAAAATGAGCAACTTAGAGCTCTTCTGACTTTCTTCAATAAGTTGACAGCAGGAATGGAGAGTAACATAATGTTGAGACAGGAAGTTTAAGACATCATTATCTTAATTTATAAATTATAAATCTCATTTTCCACATCTTCAGTCTAATGAGCCTGTTCTTCAACTGTGAAACCTAAAACAATAAATGAGAATAATCAATAGCCCTGTAAACATGTTGGCTGTATTTCCTACTAAGATGATTAAACTTGCAATTTTATGCTTAGTTTCATATCTGGTGTTGATAATTTTTCAAACTAATAGAAGTTATTTCATACTGATGAAATTTCTGTTTTAAACAGAAATCTAGTCCTACTCCTGTGCTATTATGTCAATGCAGAGTTCTGCAGATAAACAGACCCCTCCACAAGCCCTAGGACCTGTGGACCCAAGCCAGCTCTGCACTGTAAGTGATAAGCAGTGATTAGGGTAATACACTGCCACTATGAGAGGCAAGATATATTAGGTGGCACTCGCAATCTGATAATGTCTGTGGACTAACGTCACGTACAGATGGTTAGGAACACTTCTGTCTGAATAAGAAATACCTTTCAGTCTGAACAAATGAATTTTGAAAGCTTACTAGAAGTTCAAAATCTATGTGGCATTTACTGTCCTGCTTCCCTACTCCTTCTTTTCCGTAAGACAAAGGAAGTGGGGGGAGTGAGAGCAAACATTTTAACAAGAAATGTCTTTTTTATTCCAGAATTTTCCTTGGGGTTTCCAAGTGAAAAACAATTTCTTCTTGGTCCATCCAAAGTAGCACTATCTTGCCCATCAGCTGTTAAACATCCTTTTCTTATTTCTTTTCCTTTCAATAAATCCGGAAGTAATTTTTCTGAGGTCTTCTTACACCCTAAGCATCCAAAATTATTTTGGACTTGTCCATTTAATTACGGTGAAAGAGTCCAGTAGGACAGAACCTATTGCTGCAATGAGTGGAGGTAACCTCCACATAACGCTTATAGGCGTAGCTCTAGTGTTAGTACCTAGACAGAAACTGATTAAAACGAACACCTCTACATGGAAATATTATACATTTTAATAATGTCAGACAGTCTAGGGAGTATGATTGGTAATGGATTCCATCTGGTTTGATTGTCTCTGTTCTGCCTTGGAATGACTTTATAATTAGCTTTGAATATATTAAGCCCGCAATTTCAATCCTGAAATAAGCAAGGTGGTTTAACAGAAGTTTAAAGGCAATGCACAGGCTTAGACTTTCATTTTGGGAGATTCATGGAGAAGGAAAAGGGATGACTTCAGCTAATCATGCATTCTGATACATGATTTAAAAGATCAAGTAGATAAACTGGACAAAACTAAGGATTGCACATTAAATTGATATATGCAAAATGGTCATTTAGATAAGGTAAAATCTTAATGGGCTTTTTCTCACTGACAAAATCCTGAATTTTATTTACTTTAAATTGTTAATACATTTACTAGAATTCAAAAATAGAGATATGAGAATCAAAATTCCTTTATGCCTCTAAAAAAGTAAATTAAGATTGAGAAACTTTATACCTTTACTGATGGTGTTATTAATGAATTTGACTCATTATGAAGTATTTTTACATCTCTAACATAGAGGGTTCTGGAATTGTTTACCCTACAAATGAAACCTTTCCAGAAATCAAATTCTTATGGATACTAAAAAGAGAGTAATTTTTATCATCTTCAGTGTGACTGATCATCTAAATGAGTTTTAAGTGGTATATTGTCTTCAATTATACAGTTTATATACATCATTCCCCCTTGTTACCAGGCAAATGTAACAGGATGATTACTTTTAAACAAAGTCTTTTCTAATTGTGAAGCAAAATATTAGTCAACTGAGCATTGACTAAATGCTAATTCTAAAGTAAGAAGAAATGGAAAAGCTGAATTAGAATCATTAAAGAGATTTGGAGGTGAAAAATAAAGCTTTCCGTCCATCTTGTATAGTTAGTAAAACTGGGCAGTATCTAAGACATAATTAGCTAAAATTTATAAACGGAACACTTCTAATGACAAGAACTGATGATACAGAATGTCATGGAAAGTATTTCTAGCTGTTTGAGCTGGATGCTTGAGCAAAATCCTTCATCATCTTATGGGATGTATTTCTGTATTTCTTAAAAAAAACCAAACAAAACAAAAAAAAAGGACAACACATATCCTTTACTTAAAATTGTGCAGAAATTAAGTTTCTATAAATTCTACACAGTTATCTTTGCAAAGGCCAGTAATGCTAAATCAGTGGCACGGGTCCAAACTGTTGACAATGATAAGTGATGTAGATTGGCACAAACAAGAACGAACTAAAATGGTTTTAAAATAAGCTTGACATAAGACTGCAAGAGGGTTCCTCATCACTTCCAATAATTATGTTGCAACTCTGCACTTACATTGAAAATTAAACTACTTTTGGATCAGATTTCTTATTAAATAAATTTGCATAGACACAGATCAGTAGCAGCCCTTACTGATGTTTGAAAATTTCTAGCTCACAGCAAAAGAGGAAATCTAAGAAAAAGTATAGATGATGACACTTCTTTGGTTCTAGTGTAAACAATCAGTGATATTTGAAGTAGTTGTTTTATTGCTATCTACAAGCTACAACTCTAAGACATTTAATGATGTTTTGTAATCAAAAAAACCCCAAACAAACAGATAAATCAGTCTTAATTTGAGCTTTTCCTTTTTAAACAATTTTCACAAAAAGATTCATAATGAAAGTTCCTTGTAACACACTTTCAGTGAAGTTGTGCATTTTGATTTATCGATATTTGTTAACAGAACCTGACAAAAGTCAAATTCGAACAGCAGATGTGCAGCATTTTCTCAAATCACAAAATATTTAAGCCAATGCCTCCAATGTCCCATAGCTGACTATTCATATCTACACCACCTTGATAATTTTCTAATTTTCTGTGTTTATATTTCTCAAAGTTTTGTAACCAGTATTATTACACACATAAAGCAGAACCCTCCAGTCCATTTTTCTCTCATTGAAAAAATGCTAAATATTGATTGAG
Source organism: Acropternis orthonyx (assembly GCA_035583155.1). Taxonomy (NCBI): domain Eukaryota; kingdom Metazoa; phylum Chordata; class Aves; order Passeriformes; family Rhinocryptidae; genus Acropternis; species Acropternis orthonyx. The sequence goes on along the minus strand of JAWWEU010000040.1, from coordinate 43,220,172 downwards.
ACTGATTTTAATACAGTGCCAAAATGAATGAAAGGAATATAAGGAAAGGCTTTAAAATATATGGGGGGAAAAAGTATTATATTATCTTATTCTATCTCATGCTGTCCTCTGACATCTTCAAAGACAGCTCTGATTTGCTTTGAATTGAGTTATCAATAGCATCTCTTAAGACACTGGGTCAAAAATAATTCAAAATCCATCTGGAAGCTCATCAATAAGCTGCAGACAGGGAAAAAGATATTCCTCCATTTCATTGAACACTCACAAAATGTGTTTGTCCAGCAAGAATCTCATCACACACTGTAATACAACTCCATGCACTGCTAGTCAATAAGCCAAAACACAAATCAATGAAATGAAAATAAATAAAACTGTAATGCATTGATCTCCTATCAATCCTGTAACACAAATATTGTTTTTTTTCACTTGATCTAAGTGTAAGCAATCTTGAAGGGTAACAATGAAGTGTAAAATCTTTCACACACATAAATTTAATCATCTATACATATACACACACCATCTAAATCAAAAAGTCTTATGAACACGCAACAAACATTTAGCTGCATTTACTCATATTAAAAAAAATCCAATTAAAGAATAAAAAAATAAAAAAGGTTAAATATGTAAATGATCACATTTTTATTTCTTTTCTGGTGATTTTTGTTTGTTTTTGTTTATTCTGCCAGAGAATTTTCTCTTAGAGGCTGTTTTCAGTAATTGAGTGAAACATCTTCTTAGCTGAGATGACAGAGGTGAGGGTAAAAATTTACCTTAAAAGAAAAAGCAAAACTGTCTATTGCACAGTTTCATCATCATAATTCTTGTATTCAGCTAGTACAAAGTAAGAGGCAGCTCTATTCTAATGAAAAAGGTGTAAGTCAGATTACAAGTAGATTAATTATTACGCATAAAAATGCACTAGCCCAGAAAAGCTATTAAAACTGACATACCTCTTTGAATAATTCATAATTCTGTAGTTTAAATGCATAATTCCTAAAAAGTTTATTTTAGATAAGGCAATGCAGGTGGTTATGCTGAAAAAGCAAAATATTCTGAGTGGAATCTATGTAGAAGAAAATGAGGCTCTCAAATATGCACCTGGAGCTGAATTTCTACTGTTGGAAAAATCTTGTGCAATATCTGTAGAATTTCACCAGGTTACTTGTGTGGACTTCATGGCTTCATTCACAATGACAGTTTCTCCTTTAAAGAAGAACAACTTTTGGTTTTTTCCGATTTCTATTACTGAACACTCTATTGCCAGTGATCTTTTACACTTAGTGCCAAAATGGTGCACTGTATTTTTAGTCTGAATTTGTTCAGCTTCATTTTTCAGATTTAGAAAGATTCTACTTTTTTTTCTTCCTGCATTCAATGATATCTTCCCTCTGTTAGAAATTATGAAGACCAGTTTGGAATAAAAGAAGATTTATTACAAATTTAGCAAGCAGCAGCAAGTGTTGCAGTGCTGGGCAACTGGAGGAGTCTCATGCTCCTCCAATGGTTCTCAACCTCCCCTCTCAGTCCTTGCGGTTATATAGTTTCTCAGCTTCCGTATAGCTTCGCCTTGCATTGTGCCACGTATACTTCTGTGCTCATCTGCGCATCTGCGATGTGTTGTTGAGGGGTCTTTTTCTGCTTCTTGGTGGTCACTGGGATGAAGGCTCCAAGTCTTCCTCGTGTACCCTGTAAATGATTCTTGAACATCATGACTCAACCTGTCCTCCCTTGTTATTCAGTTGCTTAACAAAATGTACCTTGCTCAGTTCTCATGGTTTCTTAGTCTTTCCATTTAATGAACAAACACAAAGCATCATCCATCACACCTCTGTAAATTTGTATAGGTCATGAACTTGTCACTTCTTCACCTCATCTTGAATAAGGTCTTGATTCTCACTGATAGCAAAATTCAACATTGTTACAATCCTTTTCTCACCACTTCCAACTTTTGTAAGTTTTCTACTGCATGAATAGGATAGTAACATTCACTGTTGTTGGTTACAGAAAAAAGAATTAGCTTTTAAAAGCTAAAATATGCATCTGAACCCCATGTTAATCTTCCCCTTTAGCTTTGACATTGCATTTCTACTGGCTGTGGTAAAATGAATTTATTCTGTCATGTTATCCTGATCACAGTGACAACAATAAATAATTGAAATATTAACCTGTTTCTATTATAATGTAACTACTCTGAATTTTTTTTTTATCCTCCAAATATTACCATCACCAAAGTTTTGTTGTGGAAAACACAATGAATATGAGTCAGGAGTCCCTCCTTAAAGCAATTTATGCTGAACACATACTATGTTGCATTAGCAAGAACACAAACAGCTGTCCAAGGTAAGCAATTATTCCCCACTCCTCATCACTTGCGAGGCTGCACGTGCAGTGCCATGTACTGCTGTGGACCCTTGGTACTAGAATGGCACATTTGTAAACTCAAATGATTTTGCTGGAAGGTCACAAATAAGGTTAGGAGATGGAACCATATGAAGTATGTGGAAAGGACTGAAAGAGTTTAATTTGTTAGTCTGCAGGAATACTGAGGAAATATTTCTCTAGAAATAAAGAGTTTAATCTCTGTCTTCAACAGCCTAATAGATTTTTATAGGGAAGGCAGAATCTTCTCAAATATGCACAGCAAAAGAACAGGATACAATGACCATAAACTACTGCATTGGAATTTCCAGCTCAACATATATAAGAAGAAAAATCACAAATTATGTAGTAAAGCCCAGGAACAGGTTTCCCAGAAAAGCTGTCTCTGGAGAAATTAAAAACTTGACTAAGAGACTTTGCCAAACTTTGAAGTGGAACTGGTTTTGAGCAGCAGGTTGGTCTAGACAATCTCCTGCAGTCCTTTCCAGTATGAATTATTCAATGATTTTATTGTAAATGGGTTGTTCTAAAGAAAACAGAAAGAACTATCTGATTCATAATATCTTGCATTCTATTCAGATTTATACTTTTGAGACTGACAAGTAACCTTCTAGGATATACACTTCCTATACATGGTAATCATTGGTATTGTTTTGTTCATTTTCATTTGTCCAACACGTCAAGCCTTCATATTGCTCAGGTAGAGACGTCAAGAATAGCAATATATAGAGGAAATGCACTTATTGCAAAGCTACAGATCTGGAATACAATATCAGAAGTAATGGGAAGTGGTGGCAAAACCAAGAAAACTCATTCATGCTTTGGTAAACCACAGCAGGAACAGACATGAAAAAATGAATAATGACTTTCTCAACAACCTCACTTGGTTGCTGAAACAGACCAATACGTTAAAAAGGTAGTAAGTAATGAAACGGGTATTAATCTAACCTCTGGAACATTTTCTAAATGAGTTAAATGACTTTCCTATAATAAACCTTAATACAACTTTAGTGGGATAAGGTTTTAAACTTTTCATCCTGCACAGAATATTGAAAATAATGGTCTCTTGACATCTGGGAATGGAGGCTATCAAGTTTTCATGGTGGCCATTATGACGAGCAGTTTTCTCTTGCTATTTTCCTTTAACAATTACAAGTTGTGTCTCTGATTTATTTCTGAAGAATTCTATTGGGGTGTAAAGATAACCACTCTCCCAGTACCCTGAATATATACTTCTTGAAGTTCTACTCATACCTCCTAACACTTCCAGTGCATTTAGATCCTCTTTCTCAGTACTCCACCAGGCTATACCCTACAGCTGAGTTAGCCCAAAGTTTTCCAGCAGAGTAGCCTGTGCTGGATTTTGCTGTTGTTTGGATGTGTCCTTTGCAAACTCTGAAAATGAGAAGGAAAGAAGAAAAGGAAAGTTGTGAAGCTGCAAGCAAAAAAAAAAACCAAACCAAAAAAAAACAAGGGGGGGGGGGGGGGGGGGGGGGGGGGGGGGGGGGGGGGGGGGGGGGGGGGGG
>JAWWEU010000040.1:43195276-43212791 GCA_035583155.1 Acropternis orthonyx | reverse complement strand
CGGGAAGCCATTAACACCTTCACACCCAGCCTGGGGGGTCAGGTCTGCTAATGGGCCATCAGGGTTTCCAAAAATATATCAGAGTGTAAATGACCCATTGTGAAACTCCCCACCCTGGGGGAAGTACTGGGCACTCCCACCTGAGCCTAAGCATATATAAACTGAGGTTTTGGAACTGTGGGCTGCTGGTCTGATCCAGAAGAGGACTAGAGCCTCAGTAGGTCTGTGACCATCATTCTCACCGACAGGTCCCTTCTCTCCTCTTACTTTGTACTTAAAAGGGCCAGGCGGTGCTCAGCACAGGGGCTGACAATCACCATTCTGTTTGTGCCTCAGGGTGCTGGCTTACACACTTATTTTTGTGGGTTAAACAGAGTTTTCCTCCTTACCCTTGTACTTATTGTGATCTTTTTTACTAAACTGTAATTCTGACTTGTAATCTGTTTGTGAGTTGGATTTATTCCTCCTGCTGATTTACCTTTAAACCATCACAATTTGTTTTGTGACATCCAGCATGTCCTGAGGTGAGTCTAGAGTCTAAGTGCAGGTAGTGTATGTGTTGTTTTTGGATGTTCAGATGCTAATTTTCAAATAGTAATTGGCTGTAGAATGTTTTGAGTTGATCTGTAAATCAAGGTGCATTACTGCTCATAACCATCCTATTAATGTTGTTCTTCATCAAAAAACTACTAAATAAGTTCCTTTTGCCTTCTGAAAGCAAAAGCTACTTTTACAAGGTCAAGTAATTCTTACTTGCAAGTTGGTTATATCAGGTGCTTTCTCTACAAGTATACTTTAGAAGTATTTTATGTATTTCAGACATCCATAAGCCCCATGATTTCAAATGCACTAATGTTGGTAAGTGTCATATTCAGAATACCATAATGTTTTTAAATGGTCGTTTCTGGTATTTTTATCTTTTTTTTTTTCCCTGTGAAAGCCTAAAATTGACAGAATTCTTCACTGTCAAAGATATATATTTTCATTATTCACTTTGAATTAATATAAAGCCTAAAGAGTATATGCAAGTTAATTTCCATCAGTTATTTAATATTTGGTCAAATAAGGTGAATTCAACTCTCCTAAAGGGAAAAGAATAAGTTTTAGGTTGAAAAGGAAGAATGAGAATAATTTTTGTCAGACAGTATGATGTTTGAATCAGTCATGTTGTCAATGGTAGCAATTCATCTCCTGTCAATTAGTTCTATAAATACACTAATACTCTCAAATTTTTGAGACCCCAGTTAGAATGGGAGATACATTACTTCTGCCATGTGTACAATAAACAGAGAGATAGATAATTTCGTTCCTTAAAGTCCAACACTAAAGAATTAGAAATGTCCTTTACTTTTGCTTTCACTGGCATATGTGATATTTTTAGTTTCCATCAACAATTCTTTTCTATGTTTTTAAAATAAGAATTTATCAGCATCAATGTCATGTGCCTGCATTTTGAGATTTGATGACAATAAGAGTATATTGTTTTAGTGCAATATAAAGTCTTTCATAACCAAGACAACTAACTTGAACATGATTCATCATTATTGGAGAAGAAAAAATTTTCTATGGGATTTTCTCATGACTGTGGTTATGCGTCAGTGAGCATTCATATTATAAACCAAGGTCTGTGTGGACTTATGCATCTCACCATTTTCACTTGTGATGAACCAGTACTGAGATGGCAGATCACCTGTATTTACATGTACCTATATGGGGTGAGCTCAATAAAAACAATACTGAAATCTCTTCAGGCCAAGAATCAGTATGAAATGCAATTAACACCTCTCCTGCAATGCCAGTTATAAATTACATATTGCCTCACCTCCAGATCTTTGTATAAAAGCTGATCAATGTTAAATTTGCCTTCAGGGGTCCTCTTTAATGTCAATAGGGGAAATCATGAATTATCAAGTCATCCATCACTCCAGCCACAGAACTACTGTGGGAAGATAACATGTGTGTAGCCACAGGGTCTTTCAGTCAAGAATGATAAGATATTTAAAGTGTCATGAGTCTTATTACAGTGATGAAGAAACCCTCCAGAAAAGGGATAAGTTGGGGGGGGGGGGGGGGGAAGGGCTTTGATCCAGGTGTGCTTGTGTGACATAAATATGCTAACTGTTTTCTAGATAGCTCCCCACTCTATCAGTACTCTCCTGTTGCTCTGTCCTAAAAGATTTGAGGTTTTAGACAGAAAGTGCTTACAATTTACTTGCTTGTCATCCGGATTCACAATGCATGGGCTGGTTTTGACACACTGGATACCCCAAGATTTGATCTTGTGTTCCTACAGGTAAAAAATCAGAATTTTTGTCCACAAGAAAAGTGTTCATCTTAATACAACAAAAAACCATTCTATTTATGTCAGTTCTAAATGTTAAACAAGGGTTTGAGGAAAGTTCAGAGCACCATATCTTGGTCTTTCAAAATGGAGGGTTCATGTTTTCATGAGAAACAGCATTTTAAAGAAATACAAATTAATTTGTATTGAGACTTCAAAGTTTGAATCAAATCACAATATTTTGAAATCACTAAAGCAAGTCTTTACTTTGACCTGAAATTCATGGTTTACACTTTTGATTTGGGAAAGCCGCTACAATTTTCACTTGAAGCTCTGTTTCAGTACTTTTTAATCCTGTTTTATCATTATATTTCTTTTTTGACTCTGCTCTTTGATCATGAGTTTGAAGTTGAAGGAGCAGTTTTGGAAAACTTTCACTCCTTAACATTCATGTGATGAGAGTTTCTTGAATGTGAGTGGTGCTGTTGAATAAGAGTAAATGAAAGATCTATGTAAATTACATTCTAGCATGCAACTCTCCACATTTTTAGCAATGGAATGCAAGCCTGGGTCTAATAAATCCAGTGAAGTCTTTAACCTTTCCTGATGCAATGCCAGTCAGTCATGTCAAATGGAATAGTGGACAGTCATCAGATGAAATGAAATGTTCAGTATGCTCTGGAATAAAATGATCAAGTTCATTTTACTCTGTCACATCCCAATGGGTCAAACCACTGTATGACCTGTCCTGAACATGGAATGGGTACTTCTACAAACCTAGATATCAGACACCAGCATTTACAAAATATCAATTTGGCAATAAAGTAACTGTCTAACTTAGTTCTTCTCTACTTGTTGAGCTTGATTTCTAATACAATAAAGCATGATTTTCTCCTGAGTAATCCTCGGAATCACTATTGCTTTTAATTTTTAATATTAGTAGGACTAAGCAGATTAGAGGAAGCTTTTGACTGATTTTCACAGGATGTTGGTCAAGGATCTAGTATACTTTTTAACATCTGTCTTTTTGCAGCTAACTATATACTGAAATTTGAAAGCCAAACATGTTATTGAACCAGATACTGATGCACAAATGTTTCTTCTCTCCTACAGTAGGACACAATATATACATGCATTGAGGTTTCAGAAAACAAGAAAAATAAACAAGGGAGTAGATAATGAGAACTCTGTACCTTTAAGGACAAACTATGTTGTGAGCACCTTTAAAAAAGCAAATCTTCAATAAAAAGATGCTAATTATTCCCTTGGAAAAGATTACCTGCATAAATCATATTCATTAAATTGGTGATATGAAGTGTAAAAAGCAGGGCATTCTAAGGTTTGGCATTTTCACTTTTAAGGGGTTTTGCTATTATAACTTATAGCAATATCTTACTTTTGCTTTGTTTTTAAACAGTGAATAATGGACTGAGTCTGTGTAAATCTGCTAAGAAGTATTGATTTTAGTTCAGAATTTTGAGATAGGGATGGAAGTTACATGAACTGTTTTGTGGATTTGAGCCTTGGGAATAGATCTGAAAGTGGAAGACTTATCCTCTGACATGACTGTATACTGACACAGCTAAAGCACCCTAGAAACAATCAATACACAGCATTGGCAAGTACAGGCATTTGGTTCAATCTGTTCAGGCAACAGACAGTGTTCCCAGTACTCATGAACAAATCCATGACACACCATGCAGGCAAATGCACATCCATTATACAATAAAATATAGGAAAAATAAATAATAGAAGTGAGACAGAAAATCAAGGACTTTGCCTTCCATTTGACTTCTTTGCCAAAAAAGCCAACAAATATACCTCTTATTAGGTTGCTGTAAAAGAAACAGTGATATAAAGTAACACATGGGTTCTTATCTAAGGGCAATATGAGGGTAAAAATGTTTGATATATATAAAGACTTCACCACTATTCCTTTTTTGCAAGAAGTGTTATCATAATTATCAGGCCTCTGACAGAATAGACATTGTCAGCAGAAACAGGAAATGTTTACAGTGTTATGAAGAGAAAGATGATTTAAGAGACCATGACACTGCTGTGGAGCAGCTCAACAAAGAAAACACTGTCGTGACTTCCAAAGCACAAAGCTATTTGTCTTCCCATTCAAAAAATTAAAGGATCCAAACAAGAGAAGAATGACTGCTTTCCTCTCAACATACAGTAAAAGATGCTTAAAAAATACACTAGTAATGAAGTAGGACATTTTAAATTATTATGAAAATGAGAAATGCTACTGTTGGAATGAAAATGGTCTTGTTAGGTCAACATTAATAATATTATCACTTTAAGGATGAATCTTTATATTTACATTTTATCAGGAAATTGAAATTCTATCTACTTTTCTGTTCATGTTTCACTCCCTTGCTTAACTAGTAAAAGCAGATAATAACTAAATCTTATGAAGTGTTTATATACAACATTTGTGGATGATATACTGTCAGGTTAACTCGGTAGCTAGATCTTTTACTCCACCAGGACTGCAACCCAAGAATTTCTTTTATTGTCACTATGTTTCACAATTTGACTAAAGACAGCCTACTTTAGTGTGATAGTCTGCAATTTTGGGGAAACATGAATAGTTCTATATGGTGTTTATAAGAGTACTTGTGCATCTGTGAACAAACATAAGTTAATTTTTCATGGGTTTTAAGTGAAATTCCATGGCAAATTACTAAATTCCATATATTGCTTACTTATAAAAATATTGCTATGGTATCTTAGTGTTATTTATGGATAAAAAGTAGAGCTTGGAGATGTACAAAATATTTCATATTGGATTCATTTTTATTAGTTAAAATTCAACATGACTAAATCTCAAATAGCTGTGTGGGTAATGGCTATGGTGCGTCATTTTTATCAAAGTTGGAAAATGAGCATGGCTTCATAAGTAGACTGATAAATGCAAGAAATCTGTACTTTTCAGGTTTGGCACAGGGGACAGATGAATACTGACAAGAGAATTTTGTTTGCAAACAACCAAAAATTCGATCAATGTGGCTTCTGCTGTTTAATTTTCAGCTTCTCAAATGTCTCTTTCTACCCATATATTAGACATTATTTCTTTCTGTCTAGGCTATAAAAATGAATTGTTGTCTACAAGGATCAATAATATTTGCCTTCAAATCAATACACCCTAATAATTTTCCTAATTTCCTAACAAAACTGTGTAAGAGGCTAGGAGCTGTAGGGATCAATACCTCTAGCCAACTTCACAGAACTTCTAAGATTTCAACATGTGTATCAGGCATTCCCTGCTTTATATAATTTCCACGCTATTCAATTCCAGCCATTACAGAGTTGGTCACACCGTCAAAACAGATCTCAAGTCTGTTAGCCAAGGAGAGACACAGATGGGAGCGAGATACACCTCCTTCTGAGATAGGTATGCACAATAAAACAGATTACACTTTTCATGGGCCAAAGCATACAAAAAAAAAAAAAAAAAGATGTAGATGAATGTCCGTCAGTTATGCAGTGAAAAGGAGAACAATGAATCCCTGCCATTTCTGCTAGACATACTGAGGCGTTTTGCTGGCAATTAGATGACTCCACCTCCAGGCCCTCTCTATGCATCCCTGTGCACCTCTATGCAGCACTGTAGTTTACCTGCTCTCAGATAGAGAGTAATACTGACAGACTCTGTTCTGGAAAGGAGAGCATGGGCTGGTTTTGCAGCTGAGTCTGTGAAAACTGTCATTAGCAAAGAATGGATGAAAGTGGTTTGAGGTTCTGAACTTTAGACTTTGCACTCTGGCTGAAGTGGATTTTACTCTGAATATAAGCATGTCACATATATAGATTTCACTGCAATAAAGCTTCTTTTCTTCTATTATAGTCATGCCTCCATTTCCTGAAAGTGCTAAAATGTGTGTTTTTTCTAAAGTTCTTGCAAATGAGGATAATAATACACTACAAGTAGCTACTATTTAATGCCACTGTTGGCATTTCTCACTTAAGTCGGAAAAAGTTGTTCCAGTATCAAACAGGGATGTCTGATGGAAATTCCTGCCAATGCTGAAAAAGCATGAAAACTTGAGTATTTTTAGAGTCAGAATTTCTGAATCATCTTCTCTCATTTCTCTTTTTGTTGATCTCTTATGACGTGGAAAAATTACAAAACTAACTTATACAAGGACAATCTTTGTTTCAGATACCAGATAGGTACTTTGCAATTGGAGCATATATATTTTTTTAAGAAATGATAACTTTCTTTCTTATTAAGGAAGAAAAAAAAATAAGTGAACAGACCTTGCTGGACTAAATCAGACAAGGAAAACATCAAACGGAGAGGAATATGACTGCAAAGTAATGAACAACTGAGATGATGGGCTACCATGGAAATTGTCTTTCTACCAAATAATCATAACAAGTGAGTAATAAACAAGAAACATTTAAAGTTGTATCTCAGACATTTTTTATTCTCTCAGATAAGAAATAAGGTCTGCATCAGGTCTGGATCCTGAAGCTAGGAAATTTTACAGTGTTTCATATTGTCTGTTGTTGAAGAGGTGGGGGAGGAGGGGGGGCAATTACATTAACCTCAAAGCTTGGCAGAACTTTTACTTACTTAAATCAACTTCATGAAACAATAATGAGGTTGTGAATAATTTTTGTGAACATCTGAAGTTGAAAAAATTAGCACACTCATCTTAATGTAAGTATGAATATTGACAGCAAAATAGGAGTATTGAAAGCAAAAGGCTGAATCAGAAACAAAAATTCTACTTTCTTTAAAATGTAATTTCTTTCAAAAACTTGTACATATCCCAAGTCCTTTGTGCAGAGAGAAAAAAAGAGCGGGAACTAATAAAATTGTTTTAATTAAAAATGTAGATGCATGCCATCAGTTTTATTTCACCTAAATATAACATGGTAGAACAGTTGGTGGTGATCCAAGTATGTGTCTCTTTGCAGCTCACACCACGGCTGAGATGGTACCCTAGGTGGCACTGAATTTCCTTGTCACCAAAACCCTTGAAGGCAGTGGCTCAACATTTCCAGTGGACTTTCTTTTGACATTCACCTAATATTAGTCATACATATGCTATGTTACAACAGAAGGAGAAAGCTCTACTAGTTTGTGTTGCTTTGGCAAGATGTTAAGGGTTGTGTGTTGAAACCTGACTCATGTTAGGTGGCATTTCACTCATTTGCTCTTTGAGGCAAAGGGTTTGGCTTCAACAGGTCCCCTGTCAACAGGGGAATCTCTGACAAAATATGGCTTGGGGAAGGTGCCAGTAGCTGGAAATCTCACATTGTGAGGACACTGTATAATGGCTCCTATGTGTGCCAGTACCACCATTGTCACGTTTAGGAGTACAAAGACCATCAAATTGTTCCAACAAATGCTTCCACTTAAGTAATAGAATAACATCACTTGATTCATTACAGAATGTTTTATTTACATTTTGCTAATAGTACTGTGAAAGAAATGTGTAGAAGTACTAGAACTAAGAGGCAGGTTTTAATGTGGACCTCAGCTGTGAATGAACCATGGCAGTGTTTGGGTTTAAACCTTAATTTTGGATTATTTTTAGAAACTTCAACACATCAGAAAAACAACAATAATGAGAACAAACAAAAAAACCCCAAAACTAGAGATGAAGGTTCTGAAGAGTGGTGGTACTCAAAATTCATTTAACTTTCAAGTTTTAGAGAAATTCTTTATGTGAAAATAATGGGTAATACTACTACAAAATGAAAATCATTCAGTGGGGCTAGAATGGACATAATTAAGATACCTTCTGTAAATAGCTAAAATACTCTATATTGATCTATCATTCAATTGTTCTTATGTGCTTCTGGATAAGTTATATGCCTTAACCATCATTGAAGATACTTTGCTGCATAAATAGTAGTACTGTGATCACTAGAACTGATGCACAGACTGTTTACCATTATTTATACCCAATTTCCTTCTCTCTTGCTGAGAAAAAGTGCTTGAAAATGGCTGGTGAATGAATGAAAAAGGATTTTCCCACTCTACTTCCAGCATCAGCTGCCACAGAAATTAATAGATGACATCATTTCTACCTTGAAGAAAACTGAAAGGAAGGACTCTGTGGTTCTTCTCTTTTTCTGTGAAAAAAAATCTATCTGGGCACAACCGAGGATTTTCTTTTCAATTCAAAATGGTGAAAGTGTTCCTAAACAAAAACCTCTTTTTCTGCTTGACCATACCTTTCCACAAAGAGTCAGGGGAAGGGGTAGAACAAACTGATTTGTTCTTAGTTTATAAATCAGATAACTCTGTCTTCCAGTACCCATAAATGAGTTATATTTTCTTTTTCTTTCAGTTGTTGGAGAAGGTGTTCGGTCTTACAAGTGCACTTAACCCTTCAAATCTTTTACTTAGACAACATTTCCACAGTCACTGAAAACAAAAACAGGACTTGTCCCCACTTGACCTTAATCAGATCTATCACAGTGCTGTGGTTTTGCCTAGTTTTCCTCAAACCATGGTGAGGTATCATGTCACACTCATGGGGCATCAGGGTTTGCTACCTGCTTGTGATAGATCTGTAAGTTAGGATGTTAGGGACAGATGTGTCTGATCTCACAGTAGGCCTGCCAGAATGTTAGCTTTTTTTATTGCATTTGAACTGTCACAGGAGGATGATGAATCAATACTTCAACTCAGAATTTTTGATGTGGTGCTAAGAGTTATAAAGCCAGACAATGCATTGCCAAACCACAGCCTCAGGATGAAGTTCATGTCCATGTGCAAGGCCAAGTAACAGGTAAAATGTTTGTCTTACTTACCATCTCCAAATAGATCATAAATGAGATTTCTCTCTTTGGTAAATCTTGAATTAGTCCTTGGTACAGAAAGAAATTTGCTTCTCTGAATGTCCAGAATGCATATTAGGAGGAAGGACAGTACTGTGAACTGATCAACACAATCCTTGCCAGGCACATGCAGGATACAGACATCTATTCAGCAGGAGTGTGCTGCAAGACAGAACACCTCTCTGTTCATAATAAGGCACAGCTTTTTTTCACTACCATGAATATTGTACTTCCAACTGACCATGCCACTGGCATACAAGGATAAGGTCAAAGAAGGAAAATGAAATGTTTCCATTATATTTGTTGTTCATGTTTATTATAGGTGCCTGATGTTTTATTCCCACAGCTTATGCAGGAACTCTTAGTCAGTGCCTTTGAAATCAGGAGGAATTATTCCAACAAGGTTTCCATGTCTGAAATTTCACTTCTTGAGAAGACCTGCCTCAAGAAACTGGGCAACGATAGGCCTGTGCTTTGAACCTGAATCTCAGCAGAGACTGCAGCACTGCAGAATGCTCAGTTAATGCTTAATGTGAAAAAGAAAACAGATGGTAAATGAGGTAGACATAAAGAAGTACAGAGAATTAGGAAAACCAGGTAGTATGAAAGAGGACAACAGAAGAAAAAAGCATGTGGACAGAGTAACAGTGCAGATTTAAAGGATAAGGTTTCAGTAAAGGATTCTCCAAAGACAGAGAACAGTCACACATGGGATGTGATAAGCATTCCAGACATGTGGAGGATCAACAGCAATCAGAAGTGGGGCAGGAGATCCTGGATTACCTGAAAAAACCCGTGATATCCTGTGGCAGTGATAGCTGCTAGTAAGTTATTGTCTGCTAATGCTGTTTACTTGCCTACAGTAAAAATAAAATTAAATAAGGGAGCAATTTTAAGGACTGCTTAAAAAGTACTTTCAGCTCTTAAGACCATGTATAAAAAGTACTTACTATTACCAAAAATATCTACAATTACTAGAAGCTGAGTTTACTAAAAAAGTAGTTCCTGTAATATTTTTTTTTGTGTTATCCATCATTAGTTTCATTATTTTCTCCTTTCTAGTTAAAAAGTCTGCTTCCCTTGTTTGTGTTAGATAAAACAAGAATGTAATCTTATTAACAGTCTGAATATTTTGTTTTGCTTTTGGATAGCATTACTAGAAGGACTTGAAACAACCCGAACATAGTTGAGGAGCTGCATAAAATCTTGTTTCAATTGATCATGTCCCTGGAAATTAGTGTGACATCCTCAAGAAAGGACATTCTATTTCATTCCTGTGGTGAACTAGATGTGTTTCTGTCATAAGTGAAAAGAAGGATTGTGTTAAATTTTTTTCTGACTTCTAATGAATAACAGATTTTCTGATAATATTTGGTGTTGATATCTAAACACATAAATTAATTTTTTGAAATACATGCCTACTTTTCTGTGTGCATGCTATAGACTTCTGCTATATGACCAGGAAAAAGCAAATTTTAAATGTCAGGATCATCAAAATGTTGCTAGACTAGCTCCTTTAGATGATATCTGAGCACACAAGCTAAATTACACAGGAATGGGTGGAAGAAATAAACATTTAATTTCAAATAACTTCAACAGTGAAAAATAAACCAATTACAAAAGACAATGTTTATAAAAATTATTTCAATTTGGGGAATGAATAGTAACAAATTTACTTTGAATTTTAGATAAACTGGTTCCTGGGACAATTCTTCCTGAAGTCTGCCAGGACAGGATCTGTAGCTGAATCCTCAAAACTCTCAGATAATGGCTTTAGAAATGTTCAACAGTTAGAGATAAAATGGCAGTCAAAGCAAATCATGAACACTTTGCTGGGTGACTGGAATTGCTTTTCTCCTCAAAAAACAGAGATGAACTGTAGTTTTACTATTGTTATTGTTTGGTTTGACCTTGGCAAAATGCCAAACCTCTTATAGCCCCACAGTGTTTCAACAAAGGAGTGAAGAAAAAAAACCTTAAAACTGAGACTGATATATATACATATATTTACAGAAATTTACAACATATATATGTACAAATATAACGGAAAAACCAACAATAACTTTATCCCAAGTTGCACCCCCCCAACAACACACAGATTCTACCACCCAGAACCCCAGAAAAACACACCCCAAAAGATATTTCTTGGGAAGAACACCCAGCAAAGAGAGAGGAAGAGCAACCCCAAACAAACCAAAAGTATTTTACTTCCGAAAGACCAAAACTGCTGTGAATTTCTTGGCAAGGAGCAGCAGGGCCTATCTCTCCCAGAAGAAACAACAGGGTGTCCTCTTCCCTATCACCACTACACGCAGAAGAAGCCTGGAAGCAACTGCTCCCTGGATTTATACTTAAGCTGATGTCATATGACAGGAAATATCTAGTTGGTTGCTTAAGTCAGGTGATACCTGTCCTTCTGAGTCTATGGAGCCCTATAGCCCAAAACTGAGGCTTGCTGAAGACCTATACTAAGGCCTTAATCTGAGGTTTTTTGGGATTTATCAAACCCATCACACTCTTCACTTGCATTGAGACCACTTTCATTAGTCTGATGAATTAGACTGCTGCAGCCTCATTGCTGTTACTAGGGTTGAACAAGTATAAGACTGATCAGGTAGGGGCTAAGTAAACCTTAAATTTCCCTCTCCCACTTCAGGGATGTCTTTGCTGTTGTTTTCTCTAATTTTCCACAACAACCAAAAGCAGGACAGCAGTTTGAGAAGGTTTTTCTAACCACTGTACTGTGAAATATGTGAGTGCATTTGTTTGCACATGCCAAATCCCAGACAAGCGTGTGCAAGGATATAATTACATCTTAATCTCTCTGGTTAAGATGTCTGGTTTTTCATGCAAACATTTCCAATGTTAAGTTCTGTGAAATTCAGCCAGCTGATAAGATCTGTGATAATTAAAAAGGCTGCACTTGCTCATGGTCAACAAAACTTGAAACATGTTGTTGCATGAGGCTGAGAGAGGTCTTTGAACTTGATTTTCTTGTCTATGCCCATTACCATTTCCAGGATCACTGTTCAAAATACATTATACTTCCCAAGTAAGGACCTGAATTCACATATCATTTGCTATAAAAGCACTGAAAAGAAGATAATTTTTTTTCTCAATCTCATGAAGATGAATTTTGTAACTATTTGACAAGTTAACACATTTTATTCAACCAAGTTCTGTGCAGGAGTTTTGGGCAGCTCACTTCTCATCTTTACTGAGATAAATGCAGATTTCAGTCTTGCATTTTAATGGGTTATTCTTGATTCCTTTTTGAGCAACTTGATGTGCAGGCTCTGAGCAGCCACTGTTTCAATCACAAAAATCTCTTCCCTAGAAGCAGCACTGACTGAATTGATTTGTCCTTCTCTGTGAACCATAAAGAAACAATGCGCAGATATGGACCATAGACAGGACTTTGTACTACACCAAAGCCCTCTTTAGCAAGAGCTTTGCAGTAGTAGCTCAGTGCTGCAACAAATACAGGAAGTCTTTCTCTGACAGGAGTCTGCATCTGCTCCACATTCACTGTATATTAACTCCCTAAATTTTTATTTTTTTTATCTTCAGAGATATCAATTAATACAGTGATCTCCAGACCCACAGAACAGTTAAAGACTTCTTAAAGTATTTTCACCTGATTAAGGACAGGATCTGTTACATAGATTTCTTAGTCACTGGTATAAAATATTTCAGTGGAAGGACTGATAACACAGCAGAAGAAGCTGCCTCCATAAAAATGGATATACTCAGTTACCTTCATCACCTCTATTGATTGATGAATGAAATGTCTCAATATATCTTTAGTTAAGTTTTCTTACTTCAGTCACTACAAGTTGTCATCTTCCCTGCTTTTCTGCTGAAGTGACTGAGACATGTGTCACAGCTTACTGACAGGTGACCTAAGGCTCTGACTCTAATTTTAGCTGGTGTGCTTTGCTGTAATATCCCCCATGTCCAGATGTCTCTGCACATTCAGCCCAGAGAGCACTACTGGTCTCTTTCCTTCACCTTCTGCATTTTTTTTTTTTTTTTTTCAGATGAAAACAGTGTGTGCCAGTGGATAAGAAACACTCAAGTTTTACCATTATAGTATTGGCTGGGGTGTGTGTTGGGTCAGGGCTATGGGGACCGCTGTATGCCACACCTACACTGCAGTGTTACTGCCAGAGGTATCTCTTCTGGTTCTCATAAACATTAGTAGCCTTCATCAAGAGGTCAGGTAATGGCATCATCTGATATTTGGAGAGCAACATCTCACCTTTCACATTCTGCTAGTGTAAGTTTCCTTGAAGCATTAGAGATAACTATCACTAATAAACCCACCTCTTTCAATTGTGTCCCAATGCTCTCTAAGTAAAATGTAAGACAGTGATGGAAATGTAGGAAGAAGAGCTTACTTAAGCTGACAAAAATCACTGGCGATATCAGCCCTTACAGGCAAACACAGTGCTTGTCAGTTTACATCAGTTTCTGATATAAGCACACCAGAAATAACACTGATAAGCTCTTCCAACAGTCTCAGCTAACTAAGTTCTCAGTAGCCCATATATGCCTTGCCATGAGTTTGGACACAGATAAGCAAAGTTGTTTGTCCTTCCCCTTGCTGTTGTCATACACAATCAGGTCCTTTGAAAATTTACTTGTCATAAGCAATTCAACTTCAGTTGCAAATACCAAGGTCTGCCACTCAGGGTTATATGCTACCTTTAGTTTCTCCATTTGTCTAGAGCAAACTACAGGTATATTCACCCATTTTTATTTTGCCATTTACACCCCTACATGGGCAAGAAAGGACTGATCCAGGTCTAGTGTTAGCACAGTGCTGACAGGAGCCTCTGGTCACTGATGGTCTACCAGGGAAAAGCACTTGCAACTGCACAGAGCAGCCTAAATTTTTCTGTGCTGACAGCTGCATGTACTGGTGACTAGTGCAAACTCAGAAACAAATCCCAGGTCTTCAAAAGCAACAGGAGCAAAAGCAGATAGGGAAAACACATTTTCAGAGTCTCTTAGAACCTTAGAATTGTATATGTTGGGAAAGACCCCTAAAATCATCGAGTCCAGCCAGCAGGCAAGTACTGCCAAGTCTGTCACTAAACCATGTTCCTAAGTGTCACATCTACACATCTTCTAAATACCTCCAGAGATTGTGACTCAACCACTTCCCTGGGCAGCCTGTTCCAATGCTTGACAACCCTTTTTGGTGAAGATTTTTTTCTTAATATTCAATCTGAACCTCTCCTGGAGCATTTTGAGGCTGCTTCCCCTCATCCTATCACTTGCTTCTTGGGAGACGAGACCGAACCCCGCCTAGTTACAACCACTTTTTAGGCAATTGTAGAGTGTGATAATGCCTCCTCTGAGCCTCCTTTTCTCTGGGTTAAATAATCCCAGCTCCTTCAGTCAGTCCTCACAAGACTTGTTCTCTAGATCCTTCATCAGCTTCTTCTAGGTCTTCTTTACAGCAGATGTCCAGTAGTGCTCTGCTAAGGGCAGAGCTGGCTTTGGGCTGAAAGCAGCTCAGACAGCAAAGAATTCTCTCCTCATGCAGTAGAGAAGTGTAATTTAAGGCAGTCTATGCCAGTCTTCTTGCACTTTTCCTACCTTTTCCTACCTTTTAGAAGCCATGCTGTCTTCCAGACATGTAATTAAATGTAATGAAAACTTCCAGAGTAGCATGTTTTTCTCTCTCCTCTTCATCTACACAAAAATAATAGATTCTCACTTCAGTTTTTGATACATTTCAGTAATCAAGGCTAAGGTATTTTCCTGAACAAGTAAACACAGATGTAACTGGGCTAGCATCAGCCTTGCCAGGCCACTGTGTTGCCTGGCATCTGTGTCTGCACTATGCATCCTTTCAATTTCCCTGATTTGCTCCCCAGCACCTCTGTACTGACACTGGGTACTTTCAGTTTCCCCTGCTCAATTCTCATAGGAAAACAGTCACTAATATAAATGTTACTGTGAAATAGTTGATCTATAAACAGCCTGAGGATTTTTTCCATGAAATTTTTATTGTATAAACTGAAATATAAGACTTTCTTGACATACATAACTCTACTGGTTACTAGCTAGTTAAGGATTTTTTGGCTTGTGGATCAGAACTACTAAATGTCATTGATTATCACTAATGATGACATTTGTCATATACTCAAGGAACTGGAAGAGGATTAATTGGGTCTTGTGAAAACAACCTAGAAAATTCTGTGATCTTCTATACCTTTTAAAGTTCCAAGGAAATGTAATACAAAAGGAAATGTCTGCCAGTCTGAATTATCAACACATGCAAGTTCTGCATAAGTAGTATTAGAGGAAAGCAAATAGAATTTCTTCATACTAGCAAACCTTTTCAGTTGATGCTCTACAATGGGTTTTTCATTAGCAGATATTCCTTCTCCTTACTCCTTTGGTCAGGTTGTTACTTTTACCACCGCAGTAATTTTGTGAATAATACCAGATCCCATATGTAAACAGCTTCTCAATTTGTTTTTTTGAGGGAGTGTGACTGAGCTTTTTCACACAGAAAAAGAATAAAAATAAACTGCTCATTGTAGGTCTTTGCAGTCCTATGAAAGGACTACAGTAAAGGTACTTTGTGACATCAAAAAATACTCTAAGAAATTCTTTCAAAAGCAAAATAAACATATCTGTCATCTAATGAATTCATAGGAGCACTGCAGGCTGCACTGTTATGCTGATTTTTCAGTCCACATCTTGACTGTCTGATTTTGCTCATCAGTCCTGTTTTGTCCCCTCTAAACAGTCCCCTGGCACTGTTGATTCTGCTCCCAAAAGTGAAATGTGTTACCAGCACCTGGAAAACCAGGACTGATGGCCACAAAGTCTGCAAACTTGAGAAAATAAGAAACATCTTTCCATCTCCATCAGTATTCTAAGTAGCCCAATACTCTGTCACCAACCCACACTGGGTTAGCAACTATAAACAGATAGAAACTGAGCTTCTGTGCACCTCCTCTCAGCAAAAAGGAGGATGAAGAGCAAAAAGGTAAATAGTAGTTTTTTTCTTTCTTGTACTGATGCCTTTAACAGCATCGATATGTGGTATCCTCACAGACCCCACCCACATGAATAGACTGACAGCTTCCATTCCAGGATCTGATGTACAATATTTGAGAAAAGGTGATTGAAAAATATGCTTTTATGCAAGATGAAAAAATGAAAATTCATTCCTTCCTGAAGGATCTTTCCAGCTTGGTTATCTACATGCAGATATTAATTAGCAATGAATTGGATGAGTTCTAAAACTTAATCAATGGCAATGATCTGGGTTTCCTCATCATGTCAATGGGAGGAAGGAAGAGAAACCTGCTTGCTTCCATTTGAGACAACTGTAGTATTTCTATAGGCTTAAATGGACACAGACAGACTTCTGATCTAACTGATCTTTCCCAGCTCTCCCTGCAGTAATCACAACTGACAAATTATATCTTTTTTTAATTACTGCATTATATTTGCAAGAGAAAAAAAAAGAAAAAGTATGATTATACTACTTCTTTACACTGCAAGAATGTTGTGAGTAGATGCTGCTTGCTCTTTTCTCTGTAATCTCTTACAAAATGTGATATTTGTGGTGCCCCAGGAGGCAGAGACCACAAAGACACAATAGTGCAAACCCAAGTAGAAAATAATGCTCCAGTGCAGTGCAAAGAGCTTGACAGCATCTTGAGTCCAGACAAGCATTTCCAGTGTGGATATCCTTCATGGATGTCCCTCCTACTTCTGACTAGAGGTGTGACATCACTGTCAGTGAGTTACTGGGTGGAGTCAAGTCCATTTTTTCGCTATTTTTAAGGTCCAAAAACTAAAATGATCAAAAGATTTGCCTCCCTGGTTCACTTTAATCAGTAAAATCATGCTGAATAGACACACATTTCAAATTCAATTACAGAGAAAACACATTTTTGCTATCATTACAAATAGTATATGCATAATATATCACTACTCAAGATACTTCTACTAGGAAAGCATAATTTAGAAGAGCCGTGTTGTTACCAGTTGGAGGTAAAACAATACATATTTGATAACACTTCTGATTACTACAACATTTCATCCTATTTGATATTAATTGGATGTATTTTTCATTGTCTTAACTGAGTTTTTCATTTACTTGGAAGAAAAATTAGATTCTGGATGTAGATTAGTTTCTAATTAATTGTGTTCTTTTCACAGGAAGAGTTATTTTGTACTTTGGTGTGCTGATTTAAGGTAAACCAGCAGGAGAAAAGAGCCCAACTCACAAAAAGACTGCAAGTCAGAGCTACAATTTAATAAAAAGATCACAATAAGTACAAGGTTACAGAGGAAATAACCCGTTTGACCTACAGAAAACAGGTGTGTAACCCAGCCCCCTGGGGCATGAACAGGAGGGTGTTCGTCAGCCCCTGTGCTGAGCCCCAC
>JAWWEU010000040.1:43160989-43172560 GCA_035583155.1 Acropternis orthonyx | reverse complement strand
TAAACGTCGCCCTTTTGAGCCCACAACCTGCTGGTGCTTGTGTGGTCACTGGGGTCTCAGTCAACGGTCTCCTGCAATAAATAAACATCAAAGCTCTGCCATCTGATTCCAAACTTTGTCAGCTCTTGACTCATACTCTTGACTTGTAAGAGGACAGAATTACTGGCACCAAACAGCAAGTTGTAATAACTTATCTCATTCCCAAATTCATACCTCTTCTTATCATATTTATCTATTTTTACTGGACTGTGTCTGTTCGTTATCTTTTCATAGTGCTTCCCTTGTTTTGGAGTATTCATGTTCATATACTCTTTTTTGAGAAGCATTGAAGGGTATGCTTCTAACATATTGGTGCCCAGGAATTACCCCACACAATCCATCTCCTTCCATATTCTTTTCCCTCCAGGTAGAATTTCAACCTCTGCCTTGAAGATACAGCTCCTCTTCTTGGGACCCTGAGATACTTTCCTGCTTTGAAGGACCTTTCCAGCATCCCTCTGGCATCACTATTGCTCTGGTCCCAATCTCTGTGTTCTGCTGCTGGGAACTACTGACTGCTCACCCTTCAGCCTCTTTCAACCACCTTTGTTCCAAAAGCACTCCCACCATCTTTCCTCCCTGATCCCTGAACACCATTTTGTGGTCACATACTCATCATAACACAGTAAAAATGAAACATCAATTTAGGAAAAGTTTTCATATCTATTGAATGCAGGAGGCTTTGAGCTGAACAGTAATCGCTGTCTAACCCTAGTGACTTTGTCACAGAACAACAGCCAGAGGCAAAGCCTGCTCGTGGCATCTTAGCTGGGCAGTCAAAACTGAATTCTACTGTCCCAAGGATACACATAAATTTAGCCAGCCCTGAGGAGACAAATTTGCTGGATTTGTGTTCACAAGGAGGGGGATGGCTTGTTTTCAGAGCAGAGGCTGCCATTTCTGCCAAGTCCCTTGCCTTGCCCTAGCCGTGGCCATGTCATTGCAGAGGGCCTCAATCATCAGGAGGGCTAACAAGGAAAAAGCATTCTGCAGAGACCTGGCACAGGTAAGGCAGGAAGTAGGCAGTTCCTGAAGGGATTTAACTTCCATTTTCACCTAACTGTAAAGCTTAAAGGTTTGTAAAGTGTTGAACAATGTAAAAGAAAGAGAAACCAAAAAGAGCAAGGGATGCAGATAGTGGTGCTAGCTGTCATTCTGCTTATGGACTGTAGAAGAGAGAATCAATTGAAAGATCCATAAGAGTGATCACAAATGGAGGTAAAATTTCATCTGCAAGGTTACACAAATGCAACGATGTGCTTAGGTCTGTGGCTGGTACAGCCGTGAGAACAAGAACAGGTGAACAATCCTTCATTTTGACTGTTTTATATCCTTTTGGAAAACTTACACAGGGAGGAGTTAGAGGAGTCTGTTCTTTGATCCACAAAAATTAACGGAGAGAATAAAGATGAAAATGAAGGAATCTTTGAGTGAGACTCCTCCTTTAGTGTTAGGTCCCATTTGCTTCTTATTTTAATATTAATCATCCTATTTTGTATTATATTTCTTTGTATATGGACATATTGAAGTGATCCTCACTAATCTTAATCAGACTTTATTTTTACCTTCCCATTCTTTTAATTTTCACTAGTTCTTCACTGAACACATTTTCTCTAGATACATGTATTTGTACTTCCCTATATGAAGAAAGGTGTGAGACAGCAACTCCAATTGCAGTGGTTTAGAAGACACCATTCTAATACGGCTTTAGTAAGGAACAAAAATGCTTACGAAGCACAATAGTACTGTAGTTCACCCTGGTTTACAATAACCAGTTTAATTATCAATTTCAAGAACATGAATAATAAAGGTGAGCAACACCTAAACTAAAAATTTAACACACTTCAGAATATGGTAGTGTTCCCTTTCTATGGGAGATCTTTGCTCTTTTAGTGTGAGAAACCTTGCTTTTCTGGAAAGAAAAACTTAACCTGAGAGTTGACTAGCGGATTTATTTTCCCCATTGAAAATCCAGCTATAAATCACCCTTTATTCTCTGAATATGACTGAATTCCAAAGCATTTTCCAAGCATGTGTTTCACTTCGCTCCTGTGACATCCACTCTCTGGCTGCAGATGCAGAGAATCAGTGCTGGTTCTGGCCTCTCCAAACTCCCTCAGCAACAGAATTCCCCTGGGAACTTGTTCACAGAAAATCCTGGGTCCAACATGCCCTTCCTCACCTTTCTCTTTTCACCCAAGGCTGGCCGTAAATGAGGCAATGCAGGTTCAGGACAGGAAGCATTGGCTGTAGCAGGCTTCACAACAGCAGAGCTTCACCATACAAAAGGAGAAATCCTGTGGAAAAACATCCAGCTGCTCTATACTCAACATTCAATATATAATAAATAAACATGTGCTAACAGAGAGCAAACTGAACCCAGAGAATTGGAGGACTCAACACAATATTTTCTAAAAGTAATAATAATATACAGTAGTCCTCATTATTATGCCTCATTATTCTCCTTGTCTTTTTGGTTTTGTCACTGACCAGAAAAGTAAATGAAATGCTAAGTTTAATGCTATAATTAGTGTGCTTCATTCTACTCCAATTTGTCAGCAGTAGCCCTCATGTGTGACAGGAAATCTTATTAGGTTTTTACCCTTCCCTAATTCTTCAAGCAAACAACTTTGTGTCTTCTCACTGTTCCTCATCTCTTGTGTCCTGTTCTTTTTTTCCTCTTTCCAAAGCCAAAGAAAATTCAGTATTCCAACAGGAGAAAACACACAGAGATCACTCATGTCAACCTCTCCAATTTCCTTGTATTTGCTTTACAAAAAACTGAAGCATAGAAACCTGTGTAAGCCCTTGACTGCCAGCA
Organism: Acropternis orthonyx; assembly: GCA_035583155.1. Classification (NCBI taxonomy): domain Eukaryota; kingdom Metazoa; phylum Chordata; class Aves; order Passeriformes; family Rhinocryptidae; genus Acropternis; species Acropternis orthonyx. The sequence goes on along the minus strand of JAWWEU010000040.1, from coordinate 43,169,700 downwards.
GACAGCAGCTCTCAGCAAACCAAAGCATATCACTATTTGTTGAGCCTGAAGGAACTCATGCTTTTTTCCCTTTTCCCCCTCTCCTTCCTGCCAAAGATTATACATAACAAAATCTTCTTCTCCAAAAAGGAAACAGTAAGGTTGGCTTTTCAGAAGGGGTTGGTGCATCATCATTATCTTCTTTGCTGACATGAAACCTGATTTTATGTTCTGTTGCTTATGAGGCCGGCCCATACACTGTGACCCTGTGACATGAAAAGCCGTGATTGGATCACTGCTAGGTCTGCAGTGGTTATCTCACTGCTCAGCTGGTAGAAGTGATTACATGTCTGCATGAACCAGCACTGCAAGCCTGGCTAGATGCTGCTGTAGATGCTCTAAGTCATGCTAGGATGCTAAACCCAGGCAAACAGACCCTGCTGGCTCATCTCCATGTGAGTGCAGGTCTTGGGGCTTCAGGGCTTGGGGTTTCAGCTGAAACACAGGCGGGATCATACAGGTTGCACCTATCCTATGACCATGAAACGTTGCAAGCTTTCTTCAGAGATCACAGCTTGTATTGCTGCAAACTCAGATATATTATGCCAATTACAACTCCTCATAATTTAATTATGTTAGATTCTGAGAGCCCCGGTTAGACCCACAGTTCTGTGCTGAGTGAGACAAAAGCATGTGGTTTGGAGATGGACTGAAGGGTGCAGTGAAACTGATGAGTAAAGCATGTCCCCCACCTAAGCTATCCATAAGAGATAAATAGGTTGCTGAAGTGAGAGCAGTCTCCAGAAAAAATTGCAAGCATATATCAGTGTACCAGCCAAAAAAAGATGTGAGGTTACACTAGAGTTTCAACTAGGTGGTGAGCAGGGCTTGATTGAATATAATTTTAGTTAGAAGCCTGCATGCGTAAGAAGCACCACAGAATGAAACACAAAGGAACAGAAACGTAGCCCAGGGCTGATCAAGAACTGAAGCAGTCACTTGCTGAGGAAATATAAAGAGCATTGGAATGAAAGGAACTTAAAGCAAGGAAGCTCTGTTCTATTGTTTGGTTCATGCTGCATTCAGAAAATCAAGACTGTTTGTTTACTCTTGGTGAATAGCTGTGATTGCTCCTAAGATGTCTGAGACATAATCAGCTTCTCTTTTCATTTGCAAGCAACACAAGGAGCCCTGAAAGACGGTAAGCTGCTCAGATCAAAAAACCCAGTCATATAAAAGGCATAGCTTGTCCTGACAGAGTTAGTGTTACAGGGGCAATAGAGCTACTGTGAGGGCTGTTTTCTCTCTTGCTCTTGCCACAAACTGTCAGTCTGTATCTGTGACTTAGGTCTTTTGTCTTCTTAATTTTCTCTTGAACCTTCAATCCCAGAAGTGTTTATTTTGGGCAGAAAAGCAGTGTTAGGACAACTGTGTTATCTCCAGACTTCATCTATGCCTTTTGGAACACTTTATACAGCAATTTTGATGTAGCAAAGTACATCATTAAAACATGAAACTGTGTGTTAAAAAATCTCATGTTACTACTTTTAAAACTAATAATCCCTTTACCTTTTAGTGTGATTTTAATCAGAGTTCCTAAATCTCAGACCTCATCTGAAGAGACTCCTTTCAAGTGAACAACAAACAGTGTATGTAATATTGTTTTCTCTGCTCTTAATATGTGTGTTGAAATGTTCATATGTCCACAACATTTGGAACCAGATGGGATTAAACCTACTTTATGAGGGAGGGGACACATATGCTGGCCTCTCTTAACAATATATACTTAAGTCTTATAATGGTGTACACGTATTAGAGGCTGAAATTCATTTTTATTGAGTTTGCCACTTCATCATCTGTGGAGAAGTTTGCTCCCATGATGGAGGGCATCCTCACCATAGAGTTACACTACACTTCAGTCATCTTAGAGGTCCTTACTTCTGTTGTCAGACCTTCTGGACAACCAGACAATAGCTGTGTTGTGCAACTTCCTGTGCCTGCAGACTCATGAGAATAAATGCGTATGGAAAAATCTAACATCTTTCTTTTCCTTGTGAGATGCCTCTCCCCTAGCTTTTGTCTAACACAAAATAAAGGCAGAAATGAGGGATGGGACTTCAGGGCCATTGGCTTCCTGGGAATATTTTTTAAAAGTGCCTTTTTCTGCATGTGTGTTCCTGGGATATAGGAAATGCAAGATAATGGGCATATGAGGAAATAACAGTTTCTGACTCAAGGGAAATTTACATCAAATATTCAAGTGCAGAAATGTTGCATGTTATGAGGTATATTATATTTAAGGTATAATTTATATATATCTGTATTTTTTTTGTGACTGAGGAGCAGATGCACCCAAAGCACTGAATAACATTTCATATTTGCATTAACATTCTTTTCTAATATTTCTGATATTTTTTGATACTTGTTAATAATGAATGAATTACATAGCAACATGACATAAAAGTAATAGCACCTTAGTTTAATGTTGCTTCAAGGAAAACATGGCAGGAAGCTTAAGCTTCTTATTCCACTTCCACACCTCATTGGAATAGGATTATATAATCCTTTCTATTCTGTTCATAAAGCTTGCATAAAATAGTATCTGTTAACTGTTTTCTAATAAACTCTTTAGTAGTAAGTGACTGCAAAACAAGTTTGGATCAAACCTCAGAAAGCAACATCAGAAAAACAAGCATAAATGTTAAAAATATTTGACTCTTGGAACTGAAATACAAACAAGTGATGAATCCAGCCTAAACATCAAGAAACAGTCATGACAGTGTTTTACAAAAAAGCATACTGTGGCTCCTCTTGCAGTAGTGTATTGCATTATATCTTGAAGGTTTTCTGAGAATAAAGACTTGTACATATGGTTTAGTGGTGGCCTTTACACTTTCATGGAAAAATGATTTTCTTTATACATTAACTCATACACAGATGAAAGGCAGACCTTGTAACATAATTGTGTTCAAAGCAAAATGTTCTATATTATTTCCTTTTTTTTTAATGCTCAAACAGTGTCAATTTTCCAGCAGCCCTAGTGTAATAAAGAGGGGGGAAGTACTTATCTTTACTGGCCAAAATAGTCTCTTTGGATGAGTGACTTCATATATTGATGTCCAGCTCTTGAAGGACATGGCCCAGTTGCTCCTCAGGGACCGTTTCAGTGAATATGATATCTACACAATTGCCTCTGATCTAAATTAATAGCTTTCTCTAACCTCTTATTTCTCTTTAATAATGTCTGTTCAAAGAAAAATTTTACTGAGAGGTACAAGACAAATATATTTCCTTTTTTTTGCTTTCCTAATCTTTCTTCCTCCAAAATAGCATTGAGTGATAGGAATTCTTTTTTTTTTTTTTTCATAAAACAACCATCTCCTTCTCTACCTCTCTCTTTTTCTGTACTTTTTTCCAAAGGCACAAAAGTGAAAAACAGTGCTATGAAAATTAATGCAAGATTTGCTGTTGACTTCAATAAAACTAGAGTATATTTATTGATTTTTATGATGTTTTTCCTTGAGCTGCAATAGAAGTTACCTTGGTTACAAAGGCTTATATTCTAGAATAGTGTGTTGGGGTAAAGCTTAGATCCAAACTAATTATTTACCCTGTAGTAAAAATGTGTGAAATATCTGTGTGAATAAAGTATCTATGAAATACATACTTTAATAGTAAGATGATAATATTTTATGTATTCTTTTCTAACCCAGCTTTCTCAAATACATTCATGTATGTTTTTGACTGCAGTCTTAAGAGTTAATTTTGCAAACCTGATGCTGCCAAGACCACACAGTGTTTGAGAACTCTTCTTTATTATTCTCCTCATGATTGAAAACCTCATCCTGCATGCTTTTATTCCAAGTCCTTGATAATTTTCATTAAAACTGTTTTCTTTTTTGAATATTACATTATGTGGGAATTGATGTGCTTAATAGGTAGAAGCAGCAAATGAAATTCACCAGTACAAAATGAGCAAATGAAATGCCTTGTTTTTTATTGAGAAAATATGATCTGCATGGGACATGCAAAATGAAGATTTTAATTTTAATACAAAAAAATATGGAATCCTCCAATTGTCTCTCTCTCTCTCTTATTTATTTGCCAGAATGATCCCTATTATTTGTATAAAGACAGTAATATAAATACTTTTGCCATGGTTTATTGTATAATAGATATAAATTTGGAGACAATATTACAAGACTTTAAAATAAGATTTGTTTACTTTGCATTCACTTCTGTACTTGGAAACTAGCTTTGCACTCTCCCTGTGATTTTTCTCATTGAAGATTAGAAGTCCAAAACTTTTGGTGCTGACAAAAGTACAGTATAGATTTTCTAAACAGTCTGTTATATACAAGCAGAATTGATTAACCATAATAAGCATAGCTTGTAAAAGTGCATTGCAGTGTTAGTCCTTTAATGTTTCTTTTGGCACTCTTTAGTTGATTTAATGGAATTCAGTAAGTACCCATACAAATGTATCATCATGCCCAGAGATAGCACTGTCACCAGCAGGCAGTGCTGCATCTTGGCATTGAGTTTTTGTACTGTAATGTGTTTGTGCAGTCTGCAATTAAATCAAAGACTTAGAGGAAAGCAAGGACTGTGCATGCTATTTGTGTGGTGGTAACCATGAAGAACACCCAGAAGAAAGCAGAAGACAACTGTTTGCCAATATTGTTATTTGTAGTACCCTGATTAATCACTTGATTACTGTAAGCACATGTTGCAGTTGCTGAAAGGAGACCCTAAACGGCACAAGAACTTTCCCCAGAGAAAGAATTTACTATCTATGTGAGTGAGACTATACTTTGTGAGCGTTTGGCAGGCTGTGACCATTTGCTGTCTGTGAATGGGTGAATGGACAAGGAAGCAGCAATGCCTAGGAGTCTTTTTGGATGGCCTTTTATCAGCAGATTCCCCAGACACAAGGTGGTTTTTCTAGGCAGTTGCCCAAACCCTTTTCTGAGTGAAGACTAGTCCTTCTGAAACCCCAGGAGGAATCATAGGAGGGACATGTCATCGAATGTGTCACTGTTCATAAAGTGTCAATGTTCATAAAGAACATTGAGAAGATGACAAGAGGTTTCTCTGGCACACTCTGGCCAGAAGGTGACTGTGCTGGTTTAAGGTAAACCAGCAGGAGAAAAGAATCCAACTCACAAAAAGATTACAAGTCAGAATTACAATTTAATAAAATGATCACAATAAGTACAAAGTTACAGAGGAAATAGCCCGTTTGACCCACAGAAAACAGGTGTGTAACCCAGCCTCCTGGGGCATGAACAGGAGGGTGTTCATCAGCCCCTGTGCTGAGCCCCACCTGGCCCCCCTGAGTACAAAGTAAAAGCAAAGAGGAAGCCTGTTGTGAGGATGATGGTCACAGTCTGGTCAAAAGTGGCAGTCACAGTCCTGCTGAGGGTCTAGTCCTCCTCTGGATCCCACAAGAGAGCTCCCCCAGTCCCAAAACCCCCAGTTTATATATGCTTAGGCTCAGGTGGGAGTGCCCAGTACCTCCCCCAGAGTGGGGAGTTTCACAATGGCTTATTTACACTCTGGGGTGAATCATAGCATATTTTTGGAAACCCTGATGGCCCATTAGCAGACATGACCCCCTCAGGCTGGGTGTGAAGGTGCCAATGGCTCCCCAGAAAGGTATTATCACACCTGAGTCACTGGTGTGAAGACAGGAAAACCTTTCTTATCTCACAGAAGGTCCCAAACACCCAGCTTGTAGCCTGAGGGGTCAGCTGTGCCCTGGACAGCTGCTGCAAATGGTCCATTGTTAGCAGTTCATGAGAAATTACATAGAGGGTGTAGAATATGCAGTCTTAGCCACACCCACACAGTGAAACACTAGTCCTGGTCACTATAACCAGGACAGTGACTTTAATACAGCAGATTCCGTGTTTGATTGAAGCTGATGGTGCTGAGACACAGCTAAATCTTAAGAGCACTGACAAAAAGTCTCTTTATAGACAGTTTTACAGGGAAGTGAAGAGAATATGCTCGAGACAACATCAAAATAGCCCATAATTAGACGTATGAACATGGGAACAAAATCTAGGAGTTTCTTTAAGGTATCAGGTGGTAACTCCCACTATACAGACAACTCCTTTGTATCAACATATGATTTTAAGATGTGACTGTCAGTGAAGTGGCTAAGCAAATACAAATTATGTTTTATTTTATTTTATTTTATTTTATTTTGAACCTCAGGAAAGACTCATACACACAAAATTCGTAATAATACAGCCCAGAACCGCAATATTCCTTTTTTTTTCTTCCTTTCCTACTGCCCTCTAGACTCTGAGCCTTGTTCTCTCTCCTTATGTTAAGTAGATAGGCCTTCCTTCTGCATTTTTCCCGGCCACAATACACCGTTTTCTAGGTCTTTATGCCTTTTCTCTTTTCCATGAAACATTTCCCATGTCTTTTTTTCCATCTTACTAAAACGTTGTCTCACATGGTTCCCTTTTTCCTCTTACTCCACTCTTACTTTCATTTCCTCTTGCTGACAGCAGATGCCTCAGAAGGAAAGGTAAATTAAATTGAATAAATACAAACCAAATTAAAAAATAATTTACTCTTTTGTTCAGAAAACTGACAAAACTTTGAAATCGGACAACCAGAGACCCTCTAGGACTTGTAATACTGGGAAGCAGGAACAACTTCTACAAGAGCATAAAACTCTTGCTCCTAACTGTACGGCTGGGAAACAAAATAAAATAGAACTGTCCAGAACTGAATGTTGCCAATTCTGGACCTTAAGCCAGGATGATTTGGTGAAGAGGAAAAAGAGGGGGAGTCTGCATTTGGAGAGAGAATGAAGAAATATTTCTCTGACAGGTTGACTTACAGGAATGGCAGCTGTGTGAAACTACTGAGGAAAGACAGCATTGTATTGTGCATCTTAAGGGATAAAGGTTACTGGGCGCATGGTGGAGACAGACACAGATATGTGATAAAAGTAAAAGCCTATGAAAACCATACTTGCAGACACTTCTGAAGCTTTGAGAGCTTGTATATTTGGGGTGATGATCTTTTGCCTCTGTAGCTTAACATGTCTTAATGAGGAACAAGCCTCCTTGCAACCTCCAGGGAGGCTGTAATAGAGCACTGCTGTTGTCCACCATCTTCCTTTGGTGTGTCCCCAGATGAAGGGGACTCACTGGTTTTCCAGTTCAGACAAGCTTTTAGGAGTTACGATAACATGATCAGAGCTTAATGATCACAGAAAAATCCAAAGCCAAATTCCAGCAGATTTAAGGGCAACATTTTTCACAGCTCAGTGTGTGATTCATAAAAAATTAATGTATAAAATGGCAAGACACCATCTCTTCTGCCATGGTGCCGCTGAGCCCCTGTGTGAATGATCTGTCACAGATGGCAGTGCTGTTACAGACGGGAGACCGAGGGCTTCCATTTTCATGCTCCAAAGTGCAGCATTTCCGGAACACACATGGACTGCTTTAGTTTGTCATCCCATTGAGCTTCAGTTCAGACTGTGCTCACAGACAGGCTGCATGCGTCAAAGCTGCTGGAAAGACTCTGGTAGTTAGTGTGCTAAGAAGCTTTAAAGATATGTCATCAGGTGAATTTGACAGGGTGGGTTTCAGGCCCATATTTGGCACTTGACTAAATGAAAGAGCATGGCCACGGGACAGGTAGAAGGAGACCCTGGGTACCACTCCAGTCAGTGTCCACTACCCGTGAACAAGGGCTTGTTGGTGTGAGTTTAGGGACACATCTAGTTGACACCTTCCTGCCCTGTCTTTCCTTTATTCTCCAATTATAGCTCAGTCACTATGTCCGACAGTCACAACCTATCTCAGCTGTTTAGAGCATGGTGCTAAAAATGCCAAGGTTGTGGCTTAATTCCTGGTGTGGGCCATTCACTTAAGAGTTGGACTCCATGGTCCTTGTGTGTCCCTTCCAACTCAGACTATTCTGTGATGTCTGTGATTTCTGTGACTTGTCCCAGAGCTGTTTCTGGCTTTCTGTAAGGAGTGTTTGTGCATTGATCTTCTCTTCTCTCTATGCCAAAGAATTTTTCCAGAAGGCACAAGTCGATTTCTGATGTATGCCTTTTCAGAGATTCAACCTCCTCCCAATTCAGCTAAGGGGCTAAAGATGACTCTGCCAAAGCTACCTCACTTAATCCTAGCCACCAATCATGGTGAAGAATTTGTTCAAAATGTTTTCTGCATAACAGAGCATTTTAACACACAGGGTATGCAATACTTTAAATCCACTAAATTTCATTATCTTCATGCAAAACATAGTATCTAGAAATTCTCCTCAGTAAACATTATTAGCATATGGTTGGTGCAGTAAGTCTGGAAGGAATAGATCTTATGGAGCTTTGGGAGAGTTATGAGTCATTTTTATTTTATATCACTTTGAGAAAATACTGTAATGGATATAAGTCTATCCCAAACCACAACCAGGTAAACAGCATTTTGCCTTTCCACATTCCTCCGTGGACTCAATTGTTATGACATTCCTCACTTCTTGTCTTAAATCATTGCATAATGCTGAAAACTGCTGTTAAAGACTTCTTTATTTCACCCTACTTTTTTGCAGTGATGTGATGGGTTTGATAAATCCCAAAAAACTCAGATTAAGGTTTTAGTTTTAGCTAGGCCCCAATTCTGTTGGTCATGTGGTTAGGGACAAGTATCAGCTGACTTAAGTGACCAGTGAGGTATTTCATCCCATCTGACGTC
>JAWWEU010000040.1:43121187-43160740 GCA_035583155.1 Acropternis orthonyx | reverse complement strand
CACTTCTTTTAACTGAAACTCTGTCGCATTGGGAGGTAGTTGGCATTTTGCCAAGAGTCAAACCAAAACAATAACAAGTGAATGAATAACTCCTGCAAATAATTTGTACATGGGCTAAGTAAGCTATAAAATAATTTGTGAGACAGTGAGCTGCAAAGAAAGCATGTAAAGGCATTGGATATTTAGAGTTCAAATTCATATGAAATTAATTTGGGAGTAGGATGAAATATAAAGATATATAGGAGACAAATGGAACAAACAAAAGCTTTGTTTGGAATAGATGGCACAAGCCTTGAGTTAAGAGGAAAGATTTATTAGATCATGGAAAAAGAAATTTGAGAGAAACTGTAAGCCATGTAAAGTCATTAGGAATAACTGCTGCAGATATTGGAGATGTTGGAGAGACAAACTTGTAATGCAGATCATCTAAACAGCCAAAGAACCGTGCTGTGAGCACATTCTAAGAGAACAATGTAAAAGAGCTGGAGCAAATAAATGACTGATGGTAAATGTCAATATAACCTCCCTGCAAGATTTTAAGTGCCTGTGATGGTTTTGTATGGGAAGAAAGGAATTTCCAAAAAATGAGTTTCCCAAAATTGTGACTAGTATCTATGCATTTTATTATAAAAGAGGGAAAGAAAGGAGCTGGAGACACAAAGAGGGAAAACTCAAACCTGAACCACAGGAACAATGTGAGTCACTTTTAGTACCTCATATATGAATTTTTATATAGCCAAATATAAAACCCTCTTGTTATAGAGCATTATATAAGAATAGAGGTAAAAAGCCATTGCAGATGAAATGTTGCAATTTTTTCCACTGACTCCAATGGTATCATGATGTTCGTTAGAGAGTCATTCCCCGTTTAAACATGAGATGTCATGGGTGAGGGTTGAGGGCTGTACTGCATGTTCATTGGCCAGGGCTAATAGAGATACCACAATTCTCTATTCTGTCTTCAACTCTGCTGTAAAATTTATATCTGTCTTAAATTACTTCAGTTTTGTCCATAGTTGACATATTTGTCTTTCATTAAAAGTTGAGGCAAAGATTGACAGTCACCATGTAAATTTCCTCAAGTAGTGCTATATTTTTGTGTTAAAATTTGAAGAAATTTCTACTTAATATACAGATCAGTATTGACTGAATTATAAAATAGTCATTGGCTATTGTGAGGAACAATATGGAAATGAACCATGTTATTGTTGTATTTTAATTTAATATGTAAATCAAATCACCAACAACATTGTAATTTTAATTTTAATATTGGTTTGGGAGTGATGAAAAGTGACAGACAACATAAAAATGAGATGGTTTAGAAAACAGTCATCTGAATCTGGTTGCAGTTAAGTAAAGCTGCGAACGTCCTGACCTTCCACACAGACAGATGTGGAAAATATACTTCAAAGACTTCGAGACAGAGCTAATGACATAAAAGATTAATGGGTGCTGTTCCTGAAGGAAATAAGGACTCTGTGAAAACAAGGCGTATATGTGAAGTACAGACTGATATTGTCTTAATAGTCTGGAAGACATTGTATTTCTTATCTATAGCTGGATGAATACTTTAAGAAAGGTTATTACCTCTTATTGTTTTCATTAATTTAATTTAGCAACTCTTTGACACTGACTCTATCTTTTACTGATGTCATTAAGTGCTTAAGTTTTATCAAAATAAACAAATTATAAATAAGGATTTTAAAAAAGTATAAGATAAATATTTACAGAATTTTTGTTATTTCAAGTACATTCATTTCCATTTACTTGTGTACTAGACAATGAAATAATTTCATTTAAAATCTAAATTAAAGTTTAAAATGAAAACATTCTTCAAGTTTAAACTACTAAGACATACTAAGAATTTTTTTTTTTTCAAGCCAGGCTGTCACTTAAAAAGAAATATATTTTGAAAAGAAATATTTATAACTCCTTTTCTATTATATCATAATAGAAAAATTAAATTAGTAGAATTTTTTGTTATGCATTCTTTTGCATTTTTCATCTATTATTTGACTTTAAATGCTGGCATTTAGTAGGATATTCACCATCATATTATATAACCCTACATTTTAAACACAGATGTCTTTTCCTTCAGATTTCATATTTACGTTCTCTTATCTCTGTTTTTTTACTAAGTAGAGTAACACCAGCCAGAAGTGACAGCACAATATTCCTTGTTGCAAGGAATAGCATAGAAGGGCACAGACACACATCACAACCAGTCTGCACAGAGAGGCTGTTGACATCAAATTTTTAGCATTACATCGTCTTCACTTTTCCCCTTTATAGGGAGAAAAAAAAAAGCCCACCCTTCAAAAAAGACAAACAAACAAACAAAAAACAAAAACAACAACAACAAAACCCAAAACAAAACAAAAAAAACACAAAAACAAAACAAAAAAACCCCAACAACCAACACCACAACTCATATCCAGTTGGTTCTACTTTGTTCAATAAAATCCATGAGCAGGTGACTTGAAGAATTGGTAACAAGATATGAAGCTTTTTAACTCCATGTCAATGATTTAAACACAGCTTAGGTTAATAATGACTGAAATTTGCTCCCAAGGGACCGTTGCTCAAGTGAAAAGCCTGTTGGACGTTTCAGTAGAATGTCAGTGCACTGTGTAAGTGCATCTTAGTAACGAGCATCACAGCTGTCATCTCCACAGCCTCTGCAAGGAGGATAGAAAATACTCTTGGGGAATGAAAGACTATTTCTAATAAATCATTCTCCCAGGAGTCCTGAGAGAAAAATTCAGGTGAAGCTTTCTCTGTGGGTTTTCCTGATTATGTACTTGCATGTGCACATGTGTATTTGCCTGGTTTTGGTCTACAGCTGGAATGAGTGTACCAGGCACAGCAAGAAGGCCCAATGAATAACTTTGTTAAGGGATGAGCTCTCAGCAATTCCACTCATCCACGCACATATTTCCATTCGACTATTTATCCTATCCATATCAAGGAAAAAAAGTCACTCCTCAACCCCACCTTGTCTGTACTTAAATAAATGAATTCCAAATACAATTACTGTCAAACAACTCAGCAGTTCTGTAGCTCTAATGAAAGCTTTTTCTCCTTGGCCCCTCCTTGCAAACACTTAAGTAAATTAGCACAGCATAGACAAAACCATACACAGATCAAAGGAGCAAATCATACGAAATGGCATGCAATTATTTAATGTCCTCCCTGTAGACAGAAAATGAACTTTTTCTTCTGTTTTCCCAAGGTGCAGCCCTGCTATAGAGACTGTCAGACCAGAATAAATCAACTCTCTCCACCTGTCAGAGGATCTGTGCAGCTATTCATCTCCAATGGGACATTTATCTGGCATGCAAAAAAACCAGAAAACATGCTCCAATAAGGCTTTTCAAAACCTGAAAAATCTGGAATTCCCTAGTTATGGTATCAAGTTCCCTGCATCATCTGTTCCCCTCCCCTGTATCTTCTCAAGAGATTTTCTTAGCTCTGTCTGCTTGAAAGCAGCTTATTCAGAAAAAAAATCAAAGTCTGCTGATCATTTCCACACCATTCTGTATTGCTTCGACTTCCCTTCCACAAACAAAACCCTGGATTTCTTAAGTGATGGAGGTTACAACTCTCACCACTAATATCTTTATGCCTCATTTTTCCTTTTTCAGATGATAATGTACCACTACTGTGTTGCTTCTCTTGTCTGTAGTTCTGAAACTTTAGAAGTTAATTTGGTTTATTGCTTAAATATGGATGTAATTAATATCCACTGAGGAACAAGACAATTCATTAGCTGCTCTGAAAATGCCTTTACAGCAGAAGGAGCATAACTGGGTCTCCCTCTCATGAAGCATGCATTTTGGGGTGCAGTGTTCAGGAAGAAAAAAAAAAAAAAAAACAACAAAAAAAAAAAAACCAAACAAGACAAGACACAGAAGTGGGGCTTTTGGTTATGGGAAGCACAAATCCTTCAGGAAAGTCCATGTTTAATATCTTAGATGATCCCCATCGGCAGTACAGACATCTGCAGCTGGGAAGTGCCATGCCACAGCACAGCAGCAAAATTCATAAAGGTGGAGACTGGCAGTGTTTTGTTGCCCCTTTTTAGGATGGTACCATCTCCAGAAAACAGCATGTGAAGTTGCTCCCAGCTGTTGATGCACACAGCAGTGCATGGGCAGAGCCACCATATGCCTCACAGCTGGCCAGCTATGGAAGCAGATAAACGTCCTTCTCTGCAACAGGAGAGGTCAAGCTTACTCAGCCCAAAAGAAACAGTCTTCCCTGCTTAGTAGCCCTTCAGCTGGGATTCATTAAGGAGTAGATATGAATAAGATGATGATGGCTTGGGGAGAGGCATTTTACATCTTTGTTTCTGCTCTGTGCTGGAAAGGGCATTGCTGGGCTTGAAGGTAACTGCACATCTGGAGCTATGCCAGAACAGACAGTTTGGCCAAACAGGCAGCTGGCTTATGTTGCCCCAACTAAGAGAGCTACTTAAGTTAAATACCTTGAGGCAGGGACTTGATTTAATTTCAAGGCCTCCAAGGTCCTGCCAGTTAGAGGAATGGTTTGTCTCATATTAGCAGAAGGCAAGGTCAAAGGTAAGTTTGAATGCATGGCATCCCATAATTTTTTTTCTTTCCTTTAATCTTGCACTTCTTGCTGCTTTCTGAGAAATGAGTCTAGCTAAAAAGGGAGACTCAGTAACTGCTCACAGTCACTTCAGCAGCGTTTTTTAAAGGAATGGTAATGAGGGTGACTTCTTTTTCTGTGTGTTTTTTTTTTTATCTTTTTTTATCTCTTTTTGTCTCTTTTTATCTTGTGTTGTTTATCTCTCAGCCTTTTAATATATCTGCATGTTTGCTAAGCTAGTGACACAATATAAGTTTCTTCAGATGGGTATCTTTGTGCATCAAATGTCAAAAGCTAAGATGCTGTGAAATGAACATCTCTAATTATAATTCATAGTACTCTCCGCAAAAAGCTTCAAGCCCAAAAATATTCAAACAAGACAACCAGACAAGTTCACTGTGATCTGACTTCAGTTTACAATTGCCTGGCCCTCAAAACTGAATCATCCCCATCCTAGATCACTCAGACTAACACTCTTTCTTTCTCATTCTGTTAATTTTGTGCTCCTCTTGAATGACTTTTTTTCATCTCTGTGCTGTCTGGCTGATGTCTTTGTGGTGGGGGACTTTTTTTTTTCTTCAACTGGCTGTGTGTCTTTAACAGAGAGCTTTCTTTACAATGACACAAAATGATTGTTCTCCATTCTTGAATGATTTCTTGTTATATACATGACTCATGTCAGCATTCCCTTGTGAGATTCAAATGAGCACTGCAGGCCTTTAAAACAGCAAAAAAAAAAGTCAACGCTAGAGGAGGACACCCAAAACTCAGATGCCATTTGTTCCTTGGCACATTAGACAGTTGTATGAGAAATGAAGCAATCTCATATGCAGCCTTCCAATCTCTGTATTTCTTTCTGTTCCTATTATACCACAATGAAAAACAGCTGTTTGTTGTCTCATAGTTTGCTTTGCTGATTGTGGTTCTGGCAAATTCATGAGATTTCCTTTTTTGTACTTCTTGTATTTCCCACAGTATCACAGTCTATCAGAGCAGAAGTGTAATGAATATTAATTGCAGACACTGAATTATAAAGTTGTACCTGGCATTCATGTTCAGATGCATTAACGTTCCTGGTCAAAATATTAACATTCCTAGACCCTGGTCTGACCTCACTTGTGCTGATTTTACATTTATATAACTGCTGACAACTCAGCAGTTGTCCTTAACTTACACTAAACTGTTTTTACTGCATGTTTGCAGTGTTTACAAATGCTTGGTTATTTACTGTATTTCTATTTATCATCCCATTTTGTAAGGAAAAAAGGTATTTCTCACTTATCTCACAAGACTGTTGCATGTATCAGATAACACATTTTTAATTATTTTTCTTACATTTTTATTTTTTTCATTCTTTCTTTTAGTATTCTTACTCTTAATCATCCTTCTTAGTCAATATTCCCACTACTTAGGTGAAACAATTGTATCTCTGTGACTAGGCAAATAAATTTAAGTATCAGAATATAATATTGTCAACCTTCAGAGAGAAGCAAGTTTGCCTGCTTTTTATTTGGCATCCTGAGAGATAAAATGTCCTAAAAGAAGATACAATTGTTTCTTTAAATGATGTCAAAGACTTTTTTATAGACAATGAGACGAACTTGATTAAACACAAGTGTCTCCAGTGAATACAAATGATTAGCATTCATTAATCATAGTTTACTATATTTGATAAACTCTCAAAAGAAAATGGGTGTTCTTGGGACTCAGTCATTTAAAATAAGTCACTGTCAGTCTTAGAAATAATGGCAAGACAAAGAAAATAATGAATTCTCCTATCTGTTCATGACTTTGCAACAGATTAGAGAGTAAAACTAGCTGTAGTAGCAGTAATAGTAACAGCAGTAATAATAATGACTAAAACAGCAATATGGTTACTGGAGATTATAGGACAGCTTTTGGAATACTTTAACACATTTAAAATGGAAATGAACTCTTCTGATATGTACACCTCTGACATCTGATAGAGGTTAACAGTGCCTGCTAGTCCGATGTCAAAGACTAGTAGGAAAGCACTGTAGTCAATAATTGATGTCAATTCACCTCATTCCATTGATGTCATCAGAGGTGGAATTTGATTCACCACATTCAAATCTGGCCCTTACTATTTACAAATGGCATATGGAAAACACTTGATCAACTGTAACTACTCATTATCTGAGTGCAAAGTTATTGGTGGTGGCAGGCTGAGAATTGTACCGAGTCTGAATTTCCATACACAGGTGGATAAAGTTACACAGGAATCAGTAGGATCATCCTATGGAAAAGTTGGAATTACCAAAGAAACACAAAACTGGAAATGCATACAGCATGGATTTCTTTGAAGAAAGTTCCAAGCCAGTGAGATGGCAAGTAATTTAGGCCATTCCAGTAAAAGAAAAAGTGCGAGGAGCATGTATTACAGTATTCACCCAGGTAGGTCTGGAGGTAGCTTAGAACTTATCTACCTCCCAGATTTCCACAGCTGTCATGCAATCATCATGATCCCATAGAAAGCTTCAGCTCTGTTGAATCACCATTTACCAGTTAAGATCCAGTTCACTGGAGACTTTCAACCAGTTCTAAAAAGACAAGCTAGAGCACAACAATTTCTAATTCACATTTTCATCAACTTTTCTGCCTTTGTAAATGAATGGGAAGCAGCTGAATATATTTCAAATCAAAGCACAAAGCATATATCATTTAATTTTATCAGTCTGAATCTGTGTTCAGTTCAATTGATACTCCTATTAAGACAGAAAATGACCTTCCTCAGATCTTTGATGTGTTCAAACCTAGTAGGAACCTGCATAGCCATCAAACAAAGGCTACTATAGCATTGAAACTATTGAACAACTATAGAAAGCCCACTGCAGTGATCTTTAAATAAGGTTGCTTTTTATTACTTGTGCTCCCAGTAGGCAAAAAAAAAAAAAAAAATCAATTGAATCATGATGAAGTAAACTGCCCTGTTTAGTTGGTGAAAAAACATGAGTGTCTGAGGGAGATAAATTTCATGTACTTTTTCAAATTAATGCACAGCAACTCTTTTACAGGTAACAATGGGAAAGGTGAAAGCCTAAGAGATTGATAGTTTTACCCAGTGTAGCAAGAGCAACTTGTGAAAATAAAGGCTCCGTTTTTCTATGATAACTCTAGAAGGAGGAAACTGACCTTGTGCCCAGTGATTTGGAGTTGAGCTCAGCATTTGGCTTCAGGAGACTTTTCAAAAAATGGCCCAGGAAGTTTGCTTACCCAGCAAATTCTTCATTTAATCAAAACTAAAGACCTTTACAAAGATGAACCTGTCCCAGAGCTTCAGAGCTTCAGTAGGAATTAAACATGAAGAGCTGAGCCTACATGGCTGTCCCAGAGGCTCACCAGTGACAGGAACAGATTCTATCTGCTCACTGTTCACATCAAGTCCCTCTTCTTTCTCAAGACAGCCAGACAACACGAGACTGCTCAGGCCCAGGGTGTCTGTCATCACAAAATAAACATAAGAAAGGAGATAGAACAAATTTAAAAAACCGCACACATCTCTCATGGTGTTTGGACAGGATTTTTCCACAGCTTTTCAGATAAGCAGGACAGTGCATGATGCCTCAGGCTGAAGGCAGGGGTGAAGTTTCTTGCCTTATGGATCTCCTCTCTATCTGCTGTTAATTTTTACAATGCTATTCAGTATCTCTCAGTGATCTTTATTCTTTTAGCAGCAAACAGTGAAAATGTGACATTTAGAGTTGTTTCTACTTTTAGGTGTTGGAGCATGGGGATCTATATGAAAAAGGCATGGGAGCAAGCAGACTGGGAGTATGTTACAAGACATTCAGCTTGAATATTGACATTTCACTTAAAGCCAGGTACAGTCTAAAGAACTGGTTTCCTCCTTATTTCTCAATGTACATAGACTACTGGCAACAGGTGACTGAATCTTGGGTTTAGGCTACCTCACTTTTTTTTTTTTTTTTTTGTTAGTTGATATATGTACCTTCTAACACTTTAAACAAGCAACAGCAAAAAAAATCTGTGTCAAATTCTCTGTCCCAATAAGGTACCTTTCATTTGTAAAGCTGCCCAAAAGCCATCCTGTTAAAGAAGCCTTAGAATTTTCCAGTTTATGGCAAAGGAATTTTGCGGTGAAACTTCTGGGGCAGTGAGAGGTGAGCACAGCTGGGGAACCCCAAGGGTGCTGCCTTCTGTATGGGAAACTGCTGTTGTATTTCACAGAGAAAATTCAGACATTATTTGAATTCAAAAATATATTGAATTCAAAATTCATTATAAACTTGGAACTTTTGAAGAAAAACACCTTTTAAATCTATTTCATAGCAGAATAAGATTTAGGATGATTTAAAGAAATATACATTAAAAAATTATAGCCTCATTTCCCCATGATTCTGTCAAAAAATGTGCAGTTTGAGGGCAATTTGGGAATCATCCACTTCAAAACCAACTAATCTGGAGCTACACCAAAATCTAGAGGAAATAAACCCACAAAATTCAATAAAAGTGAAGCAGAAAAAGTACTGATTTAACCTGAAACACAACTTTAGGACAGATATTTTCAGTCCCAGTTTGTTATCATTATTATCTATTTTACTAATCTTCACAGTTTACATGTGAAAGTCAAAGCTCTCAAGTGCCACTAGCTCTAAGTTCTATCCCAGACTTTTACATGAACACAAAGATAGAACAAGTAATATTTAATTTTTGGTATCACAACAAAATAAAAATAAGAGGGATGAATATACTATAAAGCCTCAAGCCACTATTATTTATTTTCTGTCACCCTTACTCTGTCTCAGACATTTATATTCTCAGGAATAAAAGTAAACATCTTTTGGTATATGCATCAACATATTGTTCCAAGAAGACAGTTTGATTATAACAATCAATGTGTATCTGGTGATACTGGGTAATCATTAACTTTTTTTTTTCAGTATACAATTCCCAACTGGTTTTTGAAAGTCCTGTTTACAAAATAAAATAAGGAGTTTTTTGTTATTCATATAACAAGGTTTGTTGTTGCAATTCAGACTGAATCTGATGACTATTGGCTACATCTCATCTTAATTGTTCCACGTCCAAAAATTTAATTTATCTTTAAGGATATATCCCACACATTTCCTCTAGAAATATATCTAATTTAATGAGCTTTTACTACCTGAACAACAGTAAGAAGCAATATATTTGTTTCCAAAGCGAACCAAGAATAATGGTTTCACATCGTTTAATGTATGTCTGGTAGACATGGAGTAAGTATATCAAAGAAAATACCTGTTAACTTCAGCATTTTACTGCAAAATCAAGTCATTATTAATTCATTCTACATTAATTATTATAGTCATTAGTCACAATGATCTTGTTCAGCATTCAGATCACTAGAAAGAATATCATAACATGGAAATTCAGTGCTGTATTCCAGGAGGATCAAGTCACTTAAGGTGACTCAAAGCCATTATTTTCATAGCAATATAATGTCCAATTATCAACTTGATTAATAGTTTATAACTTGAACCTTTTACTATGTTTTCACTTTGATTTGTGGAAAAATGCAGTTTTTACAAATTCATTTTTTTCCTTATGAATATTTCAGTCCAATGGGGAAAAAACAGTGCCTTTTCAAAACTAAGCGCATAAAATTACAATGAGGTAAAACTTGCGTTTTGTCTGGATAGTCCAGGCAGAATACTCATTACATAATAAGGAACATTCTATCCAGATTTATTTCAAATACATGTAGGACACTGAGATAAAAATTATTCTGAAAATAAGTTACAGCCTATTGTATGACAGATAATACCATATCTACTACACTTTCACATTCAAGCAGAGGCCACATCTTGCTCTTTTCAATTTAAATTCTCTGCAAATGTTTCCCTCCAAATGAAATTGTAAAGCTTGTAATTCACTGTCATAACAAGAAATGCTTTGCTTTGTCCCAAAATATATTGGTGAAGCATTAGAAGTGTCTTGCAGCAACACATGATAGGTGTGGATGATACTTTGTATAATAAGACTTGACAACTCAAATGGCACCCCAAGCACTTGAGAGTATAAATATTTATGCTATCTCTTTATTTCAATGTCAGTTTTAGCACAGTTCTTACTTTCCTTCATTGCACGCAGAAACATTGCTGGTGCTGGATTCTGCACCTGTGATAGGGCAACTCTGGACATATATACAGGCTGGGGAGTGAGAGACTGGAGAGCAGCGCTGCAGAAAGGCACCTGGAGGTTCTGGTTGACAGCAAGTCAAATATGAGTCAGCAGTGCCCTGGCAGCCAGGAGGGCTAACCATGTCCTGGGGGCATCAGGCAAAGCATCACCAGCTAAAAGTGATTGTCCTGCTCTGCTCTGCAGTGAGGCAGCCTCATCTTGAGTATTGTGTGCAATTTGGGGTGCTACAATATAAGATATAAAGCTATTAGAAAGCAGAGAAAGGAGGGCTACAAAGATGGTGAAGGATCTTGAGGGGAGGCTATATGAGGAGTGGCTGAGGTCACTTGACTTGTTTAGCCTGGAGAAGAGGAGTCTGAGGTACCTCATCACAATCTACAACTTCTTCATGAGGGAGAGCCTAGAGGCAGGCACTGATATTTTCTCTGTGGTGACCAGTGACAGAACTCAAGGAAATGGCATGAAGCTGAGTCAGG
Source organism: Acropternis orthonyx (assembly GCA_035583155.1). Lineage (NCBI taxonomy): Eukaryota > Metazoa > Chordata > Aves > Passeriformes > Rhinocryptidae > Acropternis > Acropternis orthonyx. The sequence goes on along the minus strand of JAWWEU010000040.1, from coordinate 43,149,491 downwards.
GGAGATTTAGGTTAGATATTAGAAAACGTTGCTTCATCTAGAGGGTGTTTGGACACTGGAACAGGCTTTCCAGAGAAGTGGACACAGTACCAAGACTGTCAGAACTCAAGAAGCATTTGGACAACAATCTTGGGCACAAAGTGTGATTCTTGGGGCTGCCCTGTGCAGGACCAGGAGATGAACTTCAGTGATTCTTGTGTGGCACTTCCAACTTAGGGTATCCTATGATTCTACAAGTCTGTAAATGGTCTTAATACACTTTGTGCACAAAATTCAAATCCTCTGAAGTTTCTTTTTGAGCACTAACATAAGCCTAACTCTTCCAATTGTGTCATGCAGTAATGACACCCTTCATCACACAGGCATCCATGATGAATTTATGCCTTTGTGTAGTTTTGCTCAACTCAATCTAATATTTCTTATCTGCACAACTAAGCATGCCCATTTGTAGTACTGTGGCCTACTAGAACAAAATCCTGCTTGACACAAGTGTTAAAAGGCAAGCTGGCACATCTTATTTGCAGCTTTAAAATTTGGGATCAAATCACTCTTACCAGGATTAGTGATTTTAAAATGTTGTTGGAAGTGAAAAGTGAAGCTGAAAACCAGCAGAAACAAGGTGCCATTTGAACCCCAGAGAAACCTGTATCAAAATCCTTGTTTGTTTCAGTGGAACAGCAGTTCCTCCACCCACCACAGCAAATCACTGAGATTTACTTTGAACTTCAGGCATCCTATAGCTTTGCAGAACACTCTAAAGTATTTCATAAAATACCTCAAAGCCTCTGAGAAAAGGTGTTGGGAAATAACTAAAAAGGTCAAAAGTAAAAACTGAAATAAGAGAAGGGGAAAAAAGACCCACATCCAGAAGAGCAGATGTAAGGGTTGAAAACAGGTGAGGTGCACTGATGATTACAGGAAGAGAGAGATCTCGCTTAGTCAGAGCTTTTTTTCCCTGTGAATGAGCAGAAAAGAGAGAATGACTGAGTAGCTTTTTTCCACTTTTATTTAGGTTGCTGCTGAGCTATAAAAGTATGTTTTGACTTTTGTACATAAGTAAAATTAGTATGGTATAAAAGAGAAGTTTCTTCAGTCTGAATGAAATTCACATATATCAAACTTCTTATGCTGCAAACTTCTCAAGATTAAAATTATGTAAATTGTCAGAAAACTCATGAGGAGTAGAGGAAGTCTTATCCCTTGCAAATCTGATCTCGACTGGACAAAAGCACCACAAAATGCACTGAACAATGCCAGATTGCACTGCTGAGAGGTTGTAGTAGATGACCTACTTGGCCTTTGCTGCCTTTAAATTATGTAATTCTCCTTAATGCTATATTAAAGTTTTGAGGCAAAGCCAAAATCTCCTAAAAACATTTGTCAATCCTTTTAAGAGAGAAAGCTAAATAAACCCTCAAAGATCCTCCCAGAAAATCTCCATGGCTGGTGGAGGAGAGTGCTCCTGCAGGGAGAACTTTCTTTCCCCCCTTTTTACTGAACATTTCCTCTGAAATGCATCTAGGGCAATGTTTTATAAATGTAATGTCTCAGCAGGATATTTAAATTTTTGCCAGAATGAGACACACAACTGCTGCTGGAAGGGCATGAGGGGAGATGAGCTGAAGGGTACCAGCAGATGCCTGCAACAGTGGTGGCTTAGTGTGACAGCAGCTACCCTCACAGTGCAGACAGTGCAGATATAGAGGAGCACAACAACTTCAACACCAAAAGCTGTGCTTCCTGGAGACAGACATGAGCAGGAAGACGTGGTGGGGAAGTGTCAGGGAGCATGAGCCTGGTCCATTAAGTCAGGAAGGGATTTGAAAATAGTTGGGCAGTGCAACGGCTGAGTGTGGAAGTGCTCCCCCGTTGTCCGCTGCCACGTGGTCCCCAGGGACCCCGAAAAGGAGCCACACACAGAGATCGCAGGAGAGGAACGAGAGAGAGAGAGTTTATTGAACATGGGTAGGGATAGATATAGGCCCTGGAGGGATCCAAATACCTCCAATAAAAAGCCAGAGGGGATTTTGACTATTACCAATAGAAAACCAGGGATAACTACCAATAGAAAAGAGTAAATAAGAACCAATAGGAAAACTCCCTGAAGTTTTTTCAAGAACCCTGCTTGCATTCCTGAGTGGTGAGATAACAGCTATCTGGGGGGATTTTGGGAAGGGGACAGTGATTATGCAAAAAAGAACAAGGCATCCATTTTGTAACATCCATTATACAACAGTAAAGATTTCTGCTTTTAAGGCATGTGTGCTAGCTTTTTCATTTTCTTCACAAGTCATTTTCTGACAGTACTTTTCCATTCTAAATACTGTAAGTCCACTGCCACAGGGCAGGGGGCAGGGAAGACTTTGAGTTGAGAAGAGTTCGGAGATGGATGGCAAGAGAATGGGCTAAAAGGTCTCAGAGCAGCTCTGAGACTGAAAATATGAAGGATGGCAGTCCTGAGGAAACTACAGGAAAGATGGGAGACCTCTCCATTAGCAAAGGTCACAGGGCTCATGGCAGCAAGCCCTGAGAAATTACGATGTGGCTCTCCCTCATCCAGGCACCTGAACTTTGTTTTGGTGGCAAGAAAATTAGAACAAGACTGCATGGACCTTCCACTTTCCCCAGAACTGCAATTTACCTGCACTTTTGCTTTTAGAAATACAGATCGCTTGAAAATAAAAGCTAAACTTTGTGACCGCTATCTGTAATGTCAGATCTGAAGGTAATTTAGAACTGATGACTTCTTTGTCTCACTGTTAAAATCTGCTTAAATGTTATAGAAAGAACTTCAGATTCGGATATTTTCCGTGAGCAAAATTAAAACTCACACAAGTTATCTGTTGATACCAAAACCTGATTTTATTAATTGTTAAGAGATTCAAAGAGAAGAAATAAGAAAAGGTTGGAAAAAGCTAAGATTACTTTTAGAAGCAAAGAAAAGCTTACCACCAAAACTACCTTTTGCCAAGCTGGTGTGTGCGGGGGCAGAGAGAAAGAGTTTCTGCCCTTTCTTTTCCTCTATCTCTGTCTTTTTTTTTTCCTCGATGTTATCTCACCTATCGGGGGTGGGTTTAGCAGCTTTAGTTCTCTGGAATGCAGCCAGGAGGTGTTGATTCTCCATTCACGAGGAGGGCTGCAGGCCATCTCAGGCCAAGCGCGGCCAGGTCACCACTCTTTCAGCCCTCAAAAATATAGTAAGGGTAGAAGGAGAAGATATAACTCACACATGTGGCATGGTGGGTCTTGGTTCTCTCCAGGCTGGCAGAGTTTCAGGCCCCAGCAGCAAGCAGGCAGGCAGGTGGTTGGCAAAGGTGAGGTGAGAGAAGTTGAGGGAGAGGTAGGGAGAGATTTTTTTGGTTACAGTAACCAGTTCTCTCTCTCTTTACTCACCCCTAATTTTCCAAAGTCTCTTTCTAAGTTTAACAGAGGTGGTAGAGGTCTCTTGGCACGTAGCTCTATTCAGATGTTTTGCAGAGATAATGATAGCAGCTCTTTTGGCAGGAAGACTTCAGCAGGAAGCTCTTGTGAGAACTTCTGGCAGGAAAAAACTCCAGCAGGAAGATTTTGTGAGAACTTCTGGCAAGATAGCTGACAGAGGATTTTTTGGTAGGAGGTTTTGGCAGGCAGAGACAATGGAGAAACATAATTTATCGCATTGCTATATTATCTGTGTGTCACACTCAAACCTATCCCCCCCCTTACAGTCACCTCATGGAAGCTCTGTTTTTGACAAGCTGGAGGTTTAAGTTGGCAATACTTATTCTCACTGGTGCTGCCTCCACTAGTCTTTTCAGCCACTCAGTCTAAAGACCATGCCAGTAAGAACACTTCAGACTCATACATACTGTCAATGCACCAAATTCCCAGGACATTTTTGGAGTAGCTTAGGCATAACCAAGCTGCATAAGATTTTCTCATCAAGACTTCCCACAGATCCTCACAGCATGTCTAGCAAGACAGTCCTAGTGTGCACCCACCGTCTATTGTCTGTGACATGAAATACCATCATATTCCAAAATGTGTCATCATCAGTCCCTATAATGGACTCACTGCACTAGTATGCATCACAAGATATCATCAATGAGGTTGGAAGATAATGGAAAATTAAAGGTCCTAGAGAGCACCATGAAAGAAGAGAACAAGGCATACTGTGTGAAGGACCTCACTGCCAGACAAGTGCATATCTACAGGGCATATCTCCAGGAACATGACCTGGTGGTATGTCAAGAGCAATAGCAGATGAATCTAAAGATTCTGGGACCCACCCCAGAAAGAGGTTACCCTAAAAGGGCAGTTTGTTTCTGCTTTCCTGGATATACTAATGTGGCTGGGCCCAGATGGAGATTTGTGGTCTGATTCTAAGCAGAGAAGTGGCTATTTTTCAGCCCTGTGGACAGGTGAATGTCTGGGGGAGGCCTGGATACTGGATAAAAAGTTTGTGGTTGCACTGTTTACAAAGAGGCCATATTTGTAGTGCCTTTTTCACAGCAGGATGGTGGTGTCTTACACATTTTTCACTCCTAATAAATTACTGACCTGGCCTACATGGCATGCAGGTCTGTCCTTTAAATTGTAAGATGGTAGAATTACATTAAACTTTAGGAAGAAATTCTTTACTATGAGGTTGGTGAGACACTGGAACAGGTTGCCTAGAGAAGCTGTGGATGCCCAATACAGGAAGTATTGAATACCAGGTTCGATGGGACTTTGAGGAGTCTGGTCTAGTGGAAGGTGTCCTTGCCCATGGCAGGGCGGTTGGAACTAGGTGATCTTTAAGGTCCCTTCTAAACCAAACCATTCATATGAAACTGTCACATGAGATTCATCTGTGGTGAGATGAGAATGAAAATACATGAATTTGCTGAATGGTTCACAGGCGTTCCTTATGGATGTCCATCTAATGGGATGCCATATGTGCAGGTCCTCCCCTTTTCTTTCTCAGGTGAGACTTGTGCTGGGGGTTGCTAAGCACTTGGCATGCTCCATGTCAGACTGATTCACAGGCTGCCTAAGGATATTCTGATGGGCCTGAAAGGGGTGCTCCTCTCTACCAACCTCCTCCAGCCAGATTGTGCTCAGGATGTTCTGGAGAGCACTCCTGGTGTCAAACACTGTGGGCGCTCCAAGGATTCACTTTGAAAGCCAAAGGAAAGCTTCAGGCATACTGTAGCTGTGCAACATAGAAAAAGCCAGAAGCTCTTCTTTTGTTGATATATCCAAACATCCACTCAACACAGACCAACTGTTACCTGCTGTATCTGTGCCATGCAGAATTCCTCTAAAAGTGTTGAGACTTGCACTGCTTTCAGTTTGAAAATGCAACATAAACAATAGATGCCTTATCTTGAAAAAGCATGAATATATTTCAAGGGAACCTTAATATAGGTTAATATATATCACCAGGATCTTAAAAAAATGAACATTTAGCAAAATTAATGTCTGGTTTTATTAATTATTTTATTGTTTTCTCCAGAGAAAGAGAAATGTTGAAAGTAGGTCCTGGAATGAGGGCAGTTATTGGATGGAAAGAGAGCTGATATTTTATATATAGACACATACAAATAAATATTTTCTACGTAATCATTGATGCAATACCATTCATTTAATTACCCTACAACTGTTTGCATATTAGCTGGAGGCAGGACAAAATGTATACATTCCCTGCATGTTTCTGCATTTGAATGAGCAGCTGCATCCCAAAAGAGCCTCTCAAAATCCCTGTGTTGTAGTGTGTGGCTTCATTAAAGCAGAGTGCACCACTTTTCCATAATGAGGAATTATTCTGTGTTTATTATATGTGTTCTGTTATGAGGAATAGAATCATTTTCTCTATTAAGCAGACTGCTATGAAAAGCAGGAGAACTGTAATTCAAAGAGACTTGTTTTCTTTGCTCTTTTGTAACCCCAGCACTAGATTCCTCTTGGTCACCATGTTAAACCCGAAAAGGAAGTCTTCTAATGACAAAAATTAGAATTGGAGAAAATATATTACACCATCTTTATGCCTGTTAAATTAATAATAAGCAAGAGATGAACAAAAATTGTGATTCATTATGCATTCTATGACAAAAAGAATAATTTATAAATTCCATGCAATGTTATTTCTTCTGCAATAGCAAAATGAATCATCAGCTTTTAATTTTCTGCCATAGCTACCTAAACCCTTTTAATAAGAGCTTTGTCTGGCTCTTGAGGTGTCTAGCAATGTCTGGTGGAAGTTCTCAATTTTTAGTTATGACACTAATGTATCAGCTAAAACATTTCAACAGGTTATTTTCAAGTTCCATTATCTTTTTATTGTTGTTATTGTTATATATTGCGCCATAAAATTTCATCTTAGATGCTACCATAGGTTCAACTATATTTCAGCTACTAGACTTCACAGTGTATGCCTCACAGAAATGAGTAATTTACAGCATTTTTGTAATGACAAATGAATTAATTAATTAATAATCATCAACCCCAACATTCAGGTATGTTTAAAAATTTGACACTGTGATTAAGCTTGTTAAAAAGCAAACCAATAATAAATAAACTTCGTTTTGCAACCTATTATGTATTCTGGATGACCTGCTGCTTGTTTTATAATGCTGCATCTTGAATGTTTTTAGTTCCTCTAGGTGTCATTGGAATTTTAAAGATCAGTTAATATGATGCAGTTAATATAGCTCAGCCCCTGATATAGCAGAATTTGTACTATCCTCTTGTCAAGCAAAGTTTGGCATGCCATTCATACATTGACTATGTATTTAGCCACGTCACTGTTTTGTATGGGATATTAAACAGGATTTGATGCATGTGTACTCTGTGTGTGTCACACAGAAAGGATGACACCAAGCTGGTCAAAGAGAAATTATTTGGCCTGTGCAATGAGAAAAAACAACGAATATTGCAGAGATTTTGTCCATTGTTATGAACTGTACCTTCTGTGATAATTTACATAGTGATTTATTATAAGAGTATAACTTAAAAGATAAAAAAGACAATTCACACTGAATGGATAGTGGGTCTGGGATATGTACCGTGAAATTCTAAGATTTTATGTGATTTTAGCCTTGGATCTTTAAACTAAATCTCTTAGAAAATGTTTCCATATACTTTAATGAGAAAGTGTGACACTATAGTCCACCTACAACCATACAGAAACCTTTATCTTACCACCCAACACACAAAAAATAGAAGTCCAGATGATTAAAAATATTTTTAAATTCTCAAAATAGTCTATTTGTTAAATATCTTCAGCTTGTGATGGAAGTTAGACCCTTCATTGTGGGGAAGCTTAATGAATAAATTATTCTTAACAATCAGAGAAGATATCAATATAATGTATTAACATTTTTTCATTTTAATGTATTCTGTACTTGTGTTATAAATCTCATCACTGAATTATGATTGAGATAATAGTTTTGTAGCAGACCAGCATGGGAAGATACTCCTGCTGTGGCAGAACTGTTAGTAACTTTGACAGCGGAGAACGAACAAGCTGTCTAGGGCAGGCTGTGCTCTCTTGTTCTGTGTTAGGATTCTGTATTGCATACTCGAAGCTCGGTTGAAGACCAAAGTTTCTTCAGTGCACCCCTGGGACAAGCAATGCAGATAATCCTATTATCTTCCATCTTACAGTCATTTTCATGTTTCTGTCATCATGGAGAAGTATTTAACATAAGGTGGAATTTATCTTGCCTAATTTTAGCTCTCCAAATATCAGGAATCAAGTATAAGCTGATTGCTCAAGGCAGGCTGTAGTCAGAGCAGAAAGACAGGCTTCTCCATGCAACAGTGCTTCCCACCCCAATGTAGGAATCTAAGTGAACTGCCGTGGTCTGGCAATTTCCATCTCTCTTTCCCTCTTTTGAAATAGATCAAAGGCCTAAGTATAAAGTGACTGCTCAAAACATATGTATACCCCTAAAAAGCTATTTTTTGAAACTTTTAAAATGGTAAAGGAACTGTATGCTTGTATTTTTATCTTCCTTATCTATTAGTTTTAGAAATTCAGTTTCTTAAAATAGATTTCTTTTTTCCTTTGTATATCTTTTGTGTTTGATAACATAACTCCGGTTCTATTCTCCATCCTTGAAATAGCTGAATAGGAGTTTTTCGCTTAGAAACTTTTTTGTCTATCTGCCTATGTTCATAACATTGAAAACTGACTCTTTATAACCTGAGAAAGCTTTACTAATAATTGTCCCCCTAAAATCTAAACTAAGACTTAGTTTCAGGCAGTTATTATGCAAGTGGAATACATTATATTTTTGTGAAACTGTACTAGGGTTGGCAGTTCCCACAGTGTTGTGATTTGCCTACCACCTAGCAAATTTCTTAGATTTCAATTCTTGTTACTGAAAGTTGGTTTTCATTAAACAACAACAAAAAAAAAAATTGCAAAAACTATTTTCTTTCTCAACTCACGTTACAATGAAATGCCTGAAAAAAAATTCTGAATATATGTCAATTGTTCAAAAAATAAATAAGAATCTAAAATGCATGAAGATATTTATTGTTGCAATGCGTTGTTATCCTATGTGCCATAATGCTTGCATCTTGAATGTAATTGCTGGGAATGTTATTAAATTTAATTCTTCTCTGGAGTAAATAGAAATTTATCGTTGGGAGCTTTTTTAGTGGTAATGAAAGAAGAGCAGTAAAATTCTAAGCAATAATGCCAATCTTCAAGAGCTAAACAAAGATTTTCAAAAAAATCCTAGGGATACCATCACTAGCTTTCCTCAAAACTCTAGTAGTTATAGAAGACATAATGATCTACTTTATTCAAAGTTAATCCCTTTGTTTTCATTATACTAATGCACTACAGTAACTATATGCTGATAAGGCATGACTGTGTGATAATAATAGTATAATAATAAAGGCTCAAAGGAGGAAAGAAATCCTTTCACATTGGAGTGGGAAACATCATTTTTCCTCTGATTTATGATCTCTAGTAAAAGGCCTGGTCCCATAGAACTGAGTAAAGAGTACCCAAGGGTTTCTTTACCTCTCATTGTACTATTGATGTAATCATATCTGACCTTGATATTTGACACTGCAAGAAAATTACAGAAACGTCTTGCACAGAAATTAATTTCAGTTTGACACCTCATTGTCACTTTGTAGATATTTAAAATTACATTAGGCGCTTATATTTCAATTACAAGAAAAACTGGAATTTCTTGATCCAGCTTACTTGGTAAAGGTAGGTAATAAATGAACATATACACAGCAAAAAGAAAAACAGAAAACATTGTATATAAAAGGAGGACACTATGATTTATTTTGTTTATAGTCAAAAAAAACAGCTCCTACTGAATATATATTGTCATGTCATATATTCATAGAATTTCTGTAATAATACTTGAAACTTTTCTATTGTCAGTGGCAATTGTGCATATGAGTTTCTTTTGTTGTCATCTTTTTTAATTACAGCAGCACATTTTTAGTGAGCGTTATTTACTCATAATAAACGCTCATAGGTTTTAAAAAGTGTATGAATAAAACTAGGCATGCAAAGCTCTTGCTAAATTTTTATACCTATGGGTAAAGAACAACTCTGAGAAGAATCTCATTCTATTTAATTATTGTGGAACTTGAGTCTGGCTCTTGGTTAAGCAACTTCTAAGCAAAATTAAAAATTATTTATAATACAAGGATCTACTTATTTTCCTTTGCTCCCATCTTTCTTGCCAGAATGTATCTGCATTTTTGAAAGAACAGGTTCTCTCTTTTAGAAGATATGCCTAAAATTTTTGTTTATATTTCCCCTCGAAGTGAAGGGAGTGCTCAGCAATGCTAGTTTGGATCATCTCCAATAAAACTTTCCATCCATTCTCATGTTTGTTTCTTGCCCAATGTGAATGACATGTTACAAGGCTTCATTCAGAAACATTTGGGAAGTCCTTTTAGATCCCCACTGGATGCTATTCTGGCAGTACAAACTGCTCTTAAGATAGACCAAAAAGCCAGTTACATCAGACTAAAGTACTCCATGCTTCTCTATTGATTCTCTTAAATTTACCTAATGAATTAAGTGACTAAGACAAGTTTGCTGCCTCTCTGCTTAATTTCTTACCTGTCTGCTTGCCAGTCAGCCTGAATGGTGTTCCAGAATGCCATATTCTTTCAGCTACTGAATTTCCACCTGCCTGTGGCAGTATGTTGCTGGGTCCTCAGGGATTTAGGGCAATGACATGTGTCTAGCTGAAGAGAAAGCTGAAAATGAGATGATTTTGTTTGTTGTTCCTTTTCTTTTTAAATGGATTATTTTAAATCATGATTCCTCTTTCACACAAAACATGAACCCAAATTTCTAACTTTCTATCTCCATTCAAAACTATTATTACTTAAAGTGAAATTTCTGACCAGGTTTCTGCTGGGCTCTAGGTAATACAACATCTCTTTTCTTTCTTGGTCCCTGATCATGGGAGAGGCCAATAGAACAGTCAATCTTTTAACACAGAATCTCAGGGTAGACATTTGAGCATCTCAGTCTGTACTTTTCTGCCAAAACTTATCCCTAGTGAAATACAGGAAATTGAAATCCATTCCAGATATCCACCTCAGTCATGACTTTCAATAGCACTACTTTCAAAGTGCATTTTTTTTGTCAGGTTTACATGATAAGATGAGTCTCACTTATATTCTACTTAGGAATAATTTTTGTATAAGAAAACTCTGAAGGCTGACAAAAATGGGCTGAGTTCCCACCAACTACTATTTGTCAAATCATTCTTCAAGGCAAAATCACACTTTTCCAGAGAGGTCTTCACCTAACTCTGGTTAAATTCCCATACACGCAACATACATCTAGCCTTGAATATCCTTGTCTTTCCTGCATCCTCCAAAATTTGAAAGCACTAGGGAACTCTGAAAAGCAGCAGTAACTCAGCATGAGAGCCAACAGAATGAGTTTTCCAATTTAGATTCTGTTGTTCCCCTATTGAACCTTGACAGCTGTTTAAGTCACTGCAGGAGTAATTAATTAAAAAAAAATTAAAACATGATCTTGTAGAAGAAAGTGAAAAATGAAGAGGATAGCAACTTCTAAAGAAATGGCAAATTTTCACAGAATAAATATTTATGTAATAACAGTAGTGTTTAAAATGTATGAGAAAAGAGCAGAAATACTAATATGTCACAGAAAAATGTCTTTCACAGCAATATGAATTAGTAGTTGTCTTGTGTATAAAAGCAGATGGGTTAGAGAAAGGAGAGTGAATTAGAATGTGGCACTACTTTTCATATGCTACCCATTATTATTATCTGCTTATACTTTGTATTTTTTATGTGCATGTCTATATTAAAAGCCTATTTTAGATGCTCATTACCAAAAAATTGTAAAAATACTGATGACAGTAACTCTGAAAGTGAGGCTACAAGTATATTTGTATATATATTTGAATGCCAAAATAAGGAACTAATGAAAATTTGGATTGTTTTAAAAAATACACAAGCAGCAAAAGTACATAATATTGTTCTATATGAGTGTCATAATTTCTGAAAGAATATGTTTCATAGGGAACACAGAATAATCATGCCAGCAAATAAAGATATTATGGTAGAGTGGAAGGTTTCGTTATACAATGACATCAGAAACAAGAAAAGGTGCTGATTCTCTGGCTATCTTTCCTACAGGAACTAAGAAGTCAGCTTGCCCAGAATAATGGCCCAGCTGGATTTCATTCTTGCTGTCTTATAAACTGAGTCAAATATCATCTGGTAATTTTCCTAAGCTTTCAAGTTTAGGTGAATTTCACCAATACAACATACCTAATTCAAACTGGAAACCCAGATCATGTCACAAAACATTCTATAATTTTAAATTTTTTTTGCAACCTTCTGGTCAACCCTTCTGATAATTGATACAAACTTCTATGCATCTACATCTTCACAAAATTCCTAAGTTCCAAGAGAGAGTGATTAAAATAATTTATGTAAGAAGTGTTTTATGGGGCAGACCACCAGAGGGAAGTACTGAACACTCTTAAGAGACACAACATTTGAGCAAGTTTTCAGTCTTGAATTAAGTGCCATATGGCAGGAGGGTTGGTTTTGCATCTCTGAAGAAGCTGTGACAAGTGGCACATTTTCTTTTTTGCCTTAATATGGCTCCAATTCTGAAGGCAGACTTTTCTCCTGAAGAACAAGTTTAGAATTTCAGTCCCAAAAAGGAGATTGAATGTTGCTTATGAACACCTCTCCTGTTATTTACATTTGCTTCGATCCTGTGTAATTTATTTCTAGATCAAGAAGAAAAGAACCTGTTGGTCTTAATAGGCTAACATTTTATGAAAATCAACAATATTTTACACAAATCTTCCACAAAAATAATTTTTTATTTATTACCAAAAGAATAAAGGGACTGCACATATATATCAGCCATGGGCATTAAGCAATTACATGAATTCAAGCAGAATACAGTACAGAGTGGTCCATGTGTGTGTCCCACTGCTGGAGGAGAGGAAGAGCACCTTTGGTCATAGGTTTGCCAAGATGGTGAAGAGGACTTTAAACTAAGGGAGAGGAAATCTCAATCCAACTCACTCCTACCAGTTTTCCATCAGTGCCAGCAAGAGATCCCCAGAGCCTGGAGAGGCATTGCAGGTCAGCAGGGGAGTACCTGAAGAGCAGGACCAAGGACTTCCTGCCACTTCAACCTGCAAACTGACCTCAACAAGAGTCCAACTTAAATGCTCCTATGCAAATACACATGAAATGGGCAATAAAAAAGCAGAGTTAGAGATATACACATACCATCAGGGCTACAATCTTATTATGATGGAGTTGTGGTGGGCTGGTTCCTATGACTGGAGTGTTGGAATGGAAGAAGAGTCTCTTTAGGAAGGACAGACAGAGGACATGAAAAGAGGGTGTCACCCTTTATGTCTGTGGCCAGCTGGAGTGCATGGAGCTCTGTCTTTGGATGAATGAAGAGCCAGCTGAGAACTTATTGGTCAGGATTTAAAGGAGGATATTATACTGGAGACCTGCCACAGGCCTGACCAAGAAGACCAAGCGGGTGAGGCACTCTTATAGGACAGATAGAAGCAGCCTCACATTCACAAGCCCTGGTGTTCATGAGGGACTTTTATCACCCCAATATCTGTGGGAGGGGCAACACAGAAGAGCATAAACAACTCAGGAGGTTATCAGAATGCACTGATGATAATTTCTTTCTCAAGGTGACAGAGGAGCCAATGAAGAGAGGTGTTATGCTAGGCTTTGTTCTCACCAGCAAGAAGGGGCTGGTGGGGAACGTGAAGCTTAAGAGCAGCCTGGAAGTGGAGGAGTTCAAGATCCTTAGGGCAGCGAGGAGGGTGCACAGCAAACTCAGTCCCCTGGACTTCAGGAGAGCAGACTTTGGCCTCTTCAGGGATCTGCTTGAAAGTGCATCACGGGACAAAGCCCTGCAGGGAAGAAGGGCCCAAGAAATCTGGTTAATATTCAAGAATCACCTCCTCCAAACTCATGAGGTCAAGCTGCATGGGGGTTTAAGCAACCTGGTCTAGTGGAAGGTGTTCCTGCCCATGGCAGTGGGGTTTGAATCTAGATGATCTTCAGGATTCCATCCAAACAATTCTATGCCTCTATGCATTCAAAGGTTGGAAAAAACCACCACTTCTCTTCATTCAGTTCTAAAATGTGCTTTGTCTGTTTGTGCAACCTCATCAGAAAACCTTTGAAGGGCACAACAACTTTATTGATCCTAAAAACTTAACAGAAACAACACTGTCTGGTCACATATGACAGCAGATGGCACTCTATTACTATTGGCATGTACATGTATGATTGCATATATGTATACATACACAATTAAAAACCATGTTTCTTTCTAAATAATAAGGCCTTAGAAAAGTCTAAGATCTATGGCTATGATGCTATTTTCTCTTAAAAAATATTTGAAATGCAAAATTTCTCTATGCAAGACTTTAGAAACATTTTCACAATGAAGAAGAAAAAGAGGAAATAAGAGATTAGCCATTGCAGTCTTATTAGCATATGCCAGAAATATTATAATAACATTGTATGAATTCTGTCTCCTCAGCTTAAAGTTTTGGCAATTTTTGTTGTCTCATATAGAAGAAGAAAGAAAAAGAACTAACAAATTTAATAAATTATTAAAGCTGGAGAAATCTGAGAGAAGAACAATAATTATTCAAGCAAGAAACAATGGTGACAGTAAAAGAACAATACAACTTGAAAATAGATTGCAACTGGATATCGAATTACACTACTATTTTTGACCACAGTGGGTGGTTTTGCTTGAATGAGGACTACAGTGTTAAAGCCAAATATACATGTAATGCATATATTTGAACAAGCAAACACTTGAGTTTGAAGCACAGTTTGTAATTGGAGGATCAGACCTACCTTCCATTGTAATATAAACAGTCCTGGAAGATAACTGGCCAGTTTTTACAGTAGCTGTGCTAATGCCAAAAAATAAAGTAACCTCAGGGATGACTAGTAGAAATATTTTTTGGTTATTCAGGTTTTGGTTATGTTTTGAGGAATCTCTCACTAATCAAAGATGATGTAGCAGCCTGTCTTGAAGCACTGAAGAGCAAATTCACTCAGGTTATATTCAACAATAGGACTCACACCAGTTGCGATTCACATCTGGGGCAAAAGGACGCATACTTTCATTTAGGTACACGTTTTATTTGATCCATAGTTAGAGGAGAACATTTGAGACTGTGCTGCCTCTTATTAAAGGCTCAAGAGTGACACCATGGAGGGACTAGATCAGACCATTATATTTACAACAGCTCCTTTTGGGATGATACTGCAGAACCAGCAGTCACTAAATGCTCTGTACATGCAATATGGATCCTGAGATCCTCTGTTAGGTCAGGAACCATCTGCAATCAGATCTCTGTCTTTCTCCACGCTACTAAGTAAGCCTAGGAATAAGATATACATGGTAGTTGAGAGCACACTAGACTTTCCTCTGCTGCCTGACCTGATGCTTTGATGGAGACATACACATATTAAGTTAGTTTAGGATTAGACCTACTGAATGATTTATTTATCTAGTCTGAGCTGGAATCCTCAATTTTTCTATAGTCCCAAACAATGATTCTGCATATGTCAGTTTAGTTGCTCTCTAATTCCAATGATACCCACCTGATGGATGTTGTAGCTCTTTGTGTTGTCTCACATGAGAAGCTTGATGCATAGAGTATGGCTGGGTCTGGTACTTCTCCATCTGTGTTTGTAGAATGATATAGCTTAGCAAGCTTTCTCCCAGCATCCCTAAGCACACCCAAATAGGGACAACAAAAGGCAAGTGTAACTGTTGCTACAGTATCATTTTACATTGTACAATTGCTGGAATATTCATAACAAAATGAGAAACTTCTTTTTTGAAAGACAAAAACACACTAAGAAAATATTTTAATGCTGCATGCTGCAAGTCTCATGTAAGAGTGTCTAGATTTATCTGGAAAGACATTTGGGGAGCAATAGAAAAATTCTAGACCCTATTCTGACGAAACTAATCTGTAGAATAATAAAAAACCTCGGATCAATTGTATTGGAAAATTCATGGGGAAAAAAATTAAGCAGAAATATGTATTTGGTTCACAGCTTAATGGTTAAGACACTGGCAATAGATCCTAACAATCCTTTTCCAAACAGCCTTTACATTGTGATTGTTCTTTAAATCTTTATAAAACCTCTGATAAAGACAAGAAATCTATGTAACTGCTTCTAAGATAAAATACAGAAAAAGCGGCCTTGCTTTGTGTTGTGTCTTGCTTTCTTTGTAGAACAATAAATCTTACATTCTTTTTCACAGTAAGAATGTTTCACTCTTTCTCCCATAGTGCATTAAAATGTCTGTAATGGTTAGGAAGCAATACTAAAACAGGTATGTATCCTGGTGGGTAGACAAGAGCATGAAATAAGCCTTTCCCTGCCTCTAGGATGAGAGTTCAAATTGTATCCCCAGGAGAAATTGCTTATTTAGCTGTCTTTCAAGAAAGTCAACTTCATGATTTTTTTTTCAAGAGTCCGTTTGACTTGTGTGTTGGACACTCTGTATGATGGGGAAATCAGGGAGATGTTCCTACTGTGTGGTAACTTCTGAGCTGGGCAGGACTTGATTTCGGTTTTAGACATAGACACCAAACTTCGTGTTCTACTGGAGTGCAGTCTCTTAGACCTTTCATTAATACATGAAGTCTTGAATGCAAGATGCCTGGAGACTGAGGGCCTAATCCAAACCTTTGGTGGTCAAAAGTCATTGAAAGCAATGAGTTTTTTATTCAGCTCAAGCCACGACGACTCTTCTCTAGAATATTTTCTGTAGTGCATGAAGCATTTGGAAAATGGCTAAGAGGAAACCACAATGGTGAAAATCAAGCTTGTTTTCCCCTGCTGCAATTATCCCCATGTCCTATTTTCAATCTGCATTCTGCCTATTTTCAGCAATTCCCCCTAGTGTGCGATACATCTGGCTTGGCAGCTGCTCTGTGTGCAGTACATTTCAAGAAGGAAGGGGACAGAAGTAAAGGCACATTTCCAAGAAAACAGATAAACTGCTTTGGTGTCACTGACTTGGAAAGTGGGTTACTCATATTCTAAAAGACTCATATTCCTGATTATTTTTGCTTGTCTAGACCAACAGACAGCTGCACTAGACTACCACTTGGAACATAACTCAGTGGGTCTTCTCCTTCCCTGGCAGCAGAGCAATGAACTGAGAACACATTTGGGAGTTTACTATTTAAATGATGCAAAGTATTCCACTGTTTTAAGGCAGCATGTAAAGCTGATTTAGGGATTACTGTTATGTCTCTTCTCTTTTTTTAGATACACTAAGTATTTATCTATACATTTAAACCTTTATCCAGACAGAGAATAGGTAGGCAGACTAGATGATAGTAAATTAAAAATTTTCACTGTTTCAAGCAGAAAAAGCAACATTACTCAGCTTACAGATTAAGAGGAACTTAGCAAACTTGTGACATGAAAAGGTTAACTGGAAATTAAATATATTTTAGGATTCAGATTTGATGAAAAGAATTACGTAGTATAATCAAAACACAAGATGGCAAGTTTATAAGATGATGATATAAAATTCGTATAGCTGTGTGTTACAAAGAAAAGGAAGAACATTAGTTATAATATTTGATGGGCTTGAAAGTGGGAGACAGCATTTCCTTTTTTGTTTGTTAATATTCAGACATGTGCTTATAGCTTACCTGACAAAAGAAAGCAATTTCTTTGTCCAAAGACACACAAGAAAATAAACAAAAAAACC
The DNA here is from genome assembly GCA_035583155.1 of Acropternis orthonyx. NCBI lineage: Eukaryota > Metazoa > Chordata > Aves > Passeriformes > Rhinocryptidae > Acropternis > Acropternis orthonyx. The sequence goes on along the minus strand of JAWWEU010000040.1, from coordinate 43,132,228 downwards.
CAGAGTAACAAAATTTGGTAAGGTTTACAGTAATATATCACATACTTACTAAACTAAGGTGTGTATAATCATTCTATTTAATTTCCCTTTCTGTCTCTCTTCCTTCCACTCCTGATTGAGATTGATTGGTACAAGTTTAAACAGAGAAACTAATGACTCAAGGAATCACAGTACTAGGTCTTGAAGACATCTCATTTGTGCTATTTTTATTTTGTTGCAACTGCATCAACATCAGTGAAGATACTTCTGAGGTACAAGGGTGCAACACAGCAATATTTCAGTCCAGGAATCTTCCCATGAGGACAGTGTGTATTCCATTTTCACATATTTAAATAGTCTTGGTTGAAGAAATGTTGCTGTCACAATGAAAAAACAAGTCCTGCTTGAGAATGTCAAAATTTGTCTAGTAAATTTGAGGAAGATCAGAAGACACAAGAAAAGGAAACAGCTAAGGCACTCTAAAGCAAAGGGAAAAAATTAATTCGAGAGCCTACTTTTTTCTTTCCGTAAGAGGTCATTCACCCAGAGTGAGCACACATTAAGCTGTACTGGAAGCTACAGCAGATAGGTCACTGACTGTGGAATGAGTTATTACACTGTAAAATACTAATGGGTGCCATAACCACTTTGAGCTATGCACAATTGAAATCAGTGGATATACTGAATAAATGTAAAAGGCTCAGTAGCTGTATTCACGCTGTCCTACATGAATGCCTTCAACTCTCTCCTCAAAGCCAAATTCCTGAAGACCCTGTTCTATCTAACCGTGGAGTGAATGTTACAGAGTGTGCCACTTGATAAACCCAGGAAGTACCAGGAGATTTTCTTCTTATGTGAATGATCTACAGGATACGAACCCAGGCCTTAGGTGAGAACATCTCTTCATCTCCCAGCGCAACCTGAAGCATAAGACCCTCACGGCTTACCACCATGCCCCCAAGCCATGCTGCACAGTATCGCTCTGTGTGTTGGCTGACAGGTACAGGCTTTCCTAGGCACCCCTACACCAGCCCAGCTAAGCCTGCAGCCTCAGGAACCTGCAACCTGCCTGCCCACACCTCAGCAGCAGCACCAGGCTTCCTTCTCTATACAGTTAGGAAAGAGTGTACCCTACACCAAAATGTTGCAAAGTTGACTCATAACCACAATCTACTTTTTTGTTAGCTCTGTCACAAGAACAGAATATTGCCACTTCTACCATATCAAGACTCTGTTTAGTTGGAAATCTGGCAGAAAGTTGCCACGCTTCAAGTGTATTCATCCAGCAATGTTCAGAGCTCTAAGAGTGTGTCCCTGACCTCTTCAAAGGAGCACTATTTGTATCAGATAAGAAGAAGAGCACTTGTCTATCTATTTTGGGACAGCCTGATTATAAGGGGAAGGAGGAAAGCAGGGTGAATCCCTTAACTGGGCTGTACAGCACATGTCTGAACCTTCAGTTACCTAAGAGGAGGCAACAGAAATAGTGCATTCCTGTAATTGCAGGACTCACCTGACCCTGGATTTCATATTAGCAGTTTTCCTCCTTTTGGCCCTGAAAAAAGATGCTTGCTCAGGATGGCCTCGAGCACTGCACACATACCTTGGATACAGAAGTTGGGCTGCATGGTTAAAGTGCAGCTGCTCATCTATCAGGCTAAGATGGACCACTTAGAGGACTCAAGGGACTTCAGTACATCAGAAAGGAATGACAGCTAAGAAGTGATTTCCTCTATGATGCCCTCTAGAAGTAAAGCCTTAAACTATCATGACATATTCTTATCCTGACAAGTCTATGACAGGATCAAGAAATAGAAACTATGAGAAGTCTACAAAGATCCCTGTAGATGTATGCATGGGACACAGACAGGATGAACAAACACAGCTGCAATGTAGGCATGTAGATGATGGAACAACATGAGAAGAAACACTAAGGCATTATTACCAACATTCTTCCAAAATTACTTGTTGACTGTGATGCAATAATGATACCAATTTATTTATATGAAGGGAAGGATTTCATAGATGGTTTGCAGGCTAGCATCTTATTTTTTTGAATAATAGAAGTGAAAAGATTAGCCAAGTGACCACATCTTTTAGGATCAAATTGAAGAGTGCATTTGTGATGCATTTCACATTGGCTGTAAGCACTCCTGATCAATCAACTCGACTCATTATTGATGCAGCAACAGGTGGAGGCTCAAATTTATCTACTGTTTGGAAAAAAAGATCTGATGAAAAAATTAAGGGCAACAAATGTGAGACAAGGGAGAAGATAAGAGGGAGTTAGACCCATTTGATTAACACTTATTTTAAAGAATTTTTTTATGCACTAATAAACATGTAAGAAAACATAATACCTAGTGAATGAAAACTACCCAAGTCATGACCTCTGTCCTTTAATGTGATACTTGAATGAAGGCTGTTAACTCATGCAAAGCCTTATTAAAGCTCTGTTAAAGAGATATTGGAGAGATAGAGCTACTAGGATTACTGGATTATAAATGTAGCTATGCTCTATAATGTTCTTCAATTACAGACATATATTTAATTCAGTCGTTCCTTATGGAAGTGTCAATGGAAAAATTCAATGGACTCATTCATAGTTTTATCAGCTACTGTTTTCCTAGAAATACTTTCTCTATATATGACAAGCTTTCTCTGAAGAGGGAAATGTTGGTAAGATTTTATGGCAACCAGGAGACAGTCTTTGCTGCAAAAGTCATTAGCAAAAGGCTGTAACTCTGCATTCACTTTAAATGCCTGCTTTTGAAATATTCTGGAATTCTGTTTACGTTCTTGAAGAACGTGTCGCTATGTAATTTCAACAATCAGACATTTTATCTGCCACTGTATTTACTTATCTACATGTCAAATTGTAGCAAATGTCCATTCAAATCACCAGAGTTTCCCTGTAATTATGCCTATCTCCAACAACAGAAGCTACTGCAAGGAAACACAAGATGTCTAAAGTCTCCAGGATATTTTCTCAATCATGACCATAATCCTAATCCTGGGGACAAAAAGGGGTAAAACATGAACAGGAAAATAAAGAGAAAACAATAGTTGATCTTGCATAATGAAGATAGTAGGCCTAGATAAGCATTGTGTTTAAGAGTGATTTTGACTTGTTTCTAAGTGAACACTACTTCTTATGTTCTTTAAGTAAAAGCAAATTCCGTCTGTAACTAAAGTAACAATTTTCTGAAGATAGTGGTTATTTTTAACAGTAGTTAATAGCTTGTGGCTTTGTTCAAATTTTCTATGAATTCTTAGCTGAGAGGCTTTGTTAAACTAGGAAAAAAAGTGTTAGAGCACAGTACCAGGAAATTTGTTTGAAGACTATTTTCAAATGGCTATTTGAACCTGTCACATATTTATGCTCAAAGCGCACATAACCCAATTTTTTTTCTTTTAACAGGCAGTCTTTGTTTCTTTATACTAAAGACGCTGTGAAAGAGGTTTTGCTTCTCCCTTCTAAAGGCTTTCACTCTCTGCTGTTATTAAACCCTAATAATATAGGTAATGCCATATTAGTTTTATGGAAAGATTCATTAATGTCTCTGCTGATTAAAGTCAAAAGAGAAAGAATAAGGGATGTCAATAGAAATGTTCATACATCCTTTTATTCCCAAGTATGTATGTATGTGTGCTAACAGGACATAATCAAAATTGTTTTCCTCAATGCAAAGAAAAATCACATGTGCCTGTGAAATATGAACTCTTTGGAAACTCTGGAAAAAGAAATATGCAGAAACAAAATCTGAATTTTACATTATAGAAAACACAAGCCAAACACTTCTCATTGTTATCTGCCTTCCCTAAATCTGTTTTGTTAATATGCTAATAAATGTTTAGCTGATTAAAGTTATTATGCTTTAATGCTACAGTATTTTATCACAGTGATGTACTTTCTTAATAATTCTAAATAAAATAGGATTGGTCTTTTTCATTTATCCTTTCTTACAGACATATGGTGTGGATGCTGTTGTTGGGTTTATGTGAAATGGTAACCTGATTTTCACTACCACGGGCTACATTGCATTTCTTAGGTATTACAGACAGTAATGAAAAACAGGAGGTTCACCATCCTATGTGGGTTTGAAGGGGAGAAAAATCTTTCCTGGGACACAAATATAGTCATAAAGGGAAATCTCTTGAATCAGTACTCCTGATTTACCTCACCTGCCCTGCAAGATTGGCACTGGTGAGAAAATTTTAGAATCAGTTTGTATTATATATAAAAGCAAATTAGCAGGACCAAATGATGTTCACCTAAGGGTCCAAAGAAGCCCAGATACAAAATTGCTGAATTACATGTTTCACAATTTCTTTCTTACTCTTATGCCATCTACTGTCAAAGGGAAGAGAAAAATGATGACATAATTAAAAAAAAAAAAAAAAAAAAGGACTTCAAAGAGAATCACAAACCAAGGAATATGACTTTCAGTCCAGGTCCATTAGTAGGATTATATTAGTAATCAAGTAAATAAACATTATATAACTGGGGAGATTCAATCTCTGAAGAGTAAATGTATGGCTCTCAGATTTGAGACATATGAATTCTTTCAAGGAAGTAATCATGTAGAGAAGGTTTGTCAACTAACCCATCTTAGATTTTCAAAAACTGCTGCAATGTTTTTCAAAGAAACCAAGCTGTCACATGGAAAAGTAGGAAGTTGTCTTGTGGATCAGTACTTGTTAGAAAAATAAATAACAAGTTAGAAATAAAGGCTCAATCTTGGCAGGGGCCGGGAGGGGAGCGGGAAAGAAGGGTGTTCCAAATGGAACTATCTTAGGGACCAGTCATATTCTTAAAAAGACTGGAAAATTACACAAAAAAACCCCATGAAACTATACAAAAATAGCCTCCATAGCCAAAATTAAATTTGACTATGGTGTTCTGAAAAAACCCAAACCAAACCAAACCAAAACATTTTGTAATCCTGATCAGAAAAACAATAAAATGGAAAACCAAATAAAATTCATTGTCAGTGATTAGCATAATGCACATGGTAAAAACATCCCCAACTATATAAACAAATAATGAACTCTGAGTGTATTTCTACCACTGAAGGAAGAGTAGTAAGTCACAGGTTTTGAAATTTCCATCTCAGTGTTTAATCAAAAGGAAAATTGAAAGCTATGAATTGGTAGAAAGATAATAGAAAATGAAACAGAAAACTGCTATATTACTGTACAAATTCCAGATGCAAACCGCTTTTATTTATCATGCCTTGTTCTAGTCATTCCACCTCAAAAAGCATGCAGTAGTACAAGACAAGAAATGATACAAAAGGTAACAGGAAAGACTGAAGAAATTGGAGAGGGTTCCTTCTACACAAGCAGAGCCTAACCTTACTAAAACTTAGCCTAGAAAACAGAAAGAAACATGACAGAAACATGGCAAAGAATGTAAACATTGAATAATTTTTCACTGTTTGTCATAATGTCAGAACTGGAGTGAACTAAATGAATCATGAGTCAACAAGTTAAAAACAAAGAGTGTATGGTTTTCGTTTTTTTTCATGTTCTGTGTAAAGGAGATGGGGAACGTGTTGCCTCTGGATGTTTTGCCATCAGTATAAATGGGCTTGATCAAAATGAAATGTGTCTAAGAAAGGTCCACTCATGGCTAAAAAACACAGCCATGAATAGGCAGTCTCAGCAAAACTCGCAGCACAGTTTGCACCATGAGTATTTTCCTTTCCTTATCCTCTTTTCTAAAGTAGCCACTTTGCTCATTTTTACAGAGAAGGGACAGTGTATTAGTTCTCTGTGCTGGCTTTCTGAAGCTGCCCTCAGATCATACATAAGAAAGGAGAGACTCTCCCTGCTTCGTAACAAGCGTGGTGAAAATTTGAGTTACCACTTGAAACCTGAGCTACATTCAAGGTCAGTCCAAACCTGTACGTTCTCCCCAACAAGATTTAATGGGAATAAAATCTCCATTTTAGGAGTCAAGAGCATTTGTGCCACAGGTCTTACCTTTATGACTACTGAACTACAGAATAGGTATACAAATGTTAACAGAAACACCCTGCAGAAAGCTGTCAGCTTTTCAGAGGGTAATGCCAATAGCTAATTTAAGATCAAATCTGGTTTTACTGGAAATTTCTTTAAGTTCAGAAATTCCTGCAGAAACCTGTGTGAGCAACACTAAATATAGTTTTTTCCTAATCTTATTTTTAAAGTAACTATCTTGAATCCAAGCATTTGTTGAAAGAAAAGACTGCTATTGTAAGGGGTATGTCATTGTCAAGGGATAGGGGTCAGCTCTAACCATTAATCCACATTTCAAAACTCTCATTTTAACTGGAAGTAGGAGTTCTGAAGAAAGAATTATGACAAAATTGAGACTGTAAAAAACTTTGCTGGGAATTTTGTAGATTTGTCTTAGAACACATAATAGATACAAAAAGGATGAGGTAGCATTTTTGAAGATTTGGAGAACTTTACCTTACCTCATCTGATAAGTTTTGTACCATAGTCAAAATCACACAGGGAGTAAAAAAAAATCAGAGCGCAATAAGACCAAGATAGAGGAGAAGGCGGCAATTCAGGAATAATAACTATAAATATTTAATGGTAATGGTAAAAATTGCCATCTCGTCATGAAACATCTGAATACTGACTTAAATGTTATTGCCAGTGCTGGGCACTAATGCATCTGTTAAGGCAGTATCTCCACTAATGATTGCCATGAAGTAGCTGGGAAGGCAGACAGTATGTCGATACCTGCAGTCTTTACCAGTCAGTTAGAAATTATTACCACAGCTCCTCTGGGCACTGCAAATGTTGCAGCACAAAATTTCACCCAAGGCTACAAAAGCAATACTGCATTGGAAAACCAGGCCAAAATGGTTTGCAAGTTCTTCTTTGAAAAAAAGCAAAAAGATATTAACTTTTCTTTTACTACTTTTAGTTATTGTAGTGACATTCAAGTTTCCAAATGAGCTTTCCAGACTTAAATTCAGTTATCACTGAGGGTTGACTTTTAGAAATGCTGAATTTGCATGTCTGTCAACGGAAACTGGACACCTGCAAGAACCAGATTTACACTTACCTACCTTAGAGTCATTGTTTTGCTTCCTCTGATGAAATCTGGTTCCAGTTAAGTCAACAAGAAGTGCCATTTTTGGCTCAGTAGGACCAACATTCTTCAGAGAGAAAAAGGAAAAAAAACTCCTTCAGTCCCTAGGTAGCTTGTTTTTCAACTGGCACTGTTTTAACTTTTCATTCCTGTGTTCATTCTCACTCATTTAAAGGAAAGCACAGTTTTAAAATTTGATCATACTGAAGCAAATAAACTGAGGCTAAGTAACTACAAAGTGGCTTACCAGTCCTGTTCCTGGGGCATTAAAGGAATAAGCCATGCCTGAGGAAGGAGAATATGTTTCCACATAGGACTTTTCATGTGTGTGACTGTAGTGCTCTTCTAGGCTATGCTTGTAGATACCCCTGGGGCATCGTGGGCAGAATATTTCACACCTAACTCTAACAATCTTATTTATTCTAACTATTTACGTAACATCCCAGAATATAACATATAATAGTAACAGTTAAGGTTTACATACCAGTCCTCTAAAAGCTGCTTTAATGTCATTTCATACAACTGACCATTATCTCTGAGTCACCACTGTAGACCTTTAAAAATAAATTACATAGTGCACATTTTTTTATAACCAAAATTACCTACAAGGATGATTTCAGTGAATCAAAGGATAGCAGTTTTCTTCTTTAAAAATAAAAAAATCTAAAGTTTATTGAAGTTGGAAATAGGTATTAGAACTGAAACAGCCAAAAATCTATTACAAGAGCTCCTTTGAAAATGTTTGGAAACTTCCTAAATGTGCATTTGCAGTAGAGGGTTTACAATAAATCCCCTAGAAAGTGGATGCCATTGATTATTCCTACATTAGCAATTTATAGGTTTTTTTTTGCTAGAGAAAGATACAATTTTGCAATTTTCTCTGTACCTTTTTAGTGGTAACATTAAATAATATTAGATTTTGCCATATCAGCATTATCTGTAGTTAAACATTTGTTTCACATTGCATAAAAGTAGAAGAATGAAGAATACAATTTATTGGTAGAAGAAATATTATGTGAACAAATAAGAGCACACAAACTGTAATTCTGTAACAAATAAAAATATCTTATTTACTTTTCATTCTATTTATTCATTAATATGAATCACTTAAGTAATTCATGGCTGGGACCAAGAATAACTGGAAAATCCAGGAATTTCAGATTTCTAGTAAATCAGGACTAAATGTCTCAAAGACATCAGGTACTAAAAATTCTGCAATACGTTTGCAATGCAATGAAGTGGAAAACTTTAAAAAGGTAGGGAAATGAAACAATAAGTTTGGTTGCATTGCTATTGTACTGAAGGAAAACAAATTCTATGTCTTGGAGTCAACAGGCAGTAGCTGTAGATCAGGTGTGTTTTCATTCAAATGCAATTTTTAAGTTAAAAAAGAAAGTTTTGCTAACGTCTATTTAGAAGGTCAAATCTACATCTAGTGAAATTCTTACCATTGTATGTTCGATTCTCTTCCATAACAAAAATGAGCAATCAATTTTGGGAAGATAACCATTGTTCATGGATTAACTAAAACAAAATATGGATAAAACTCACATCCATTAAGCTCAAACACAATCAGACATCTGTCTTCAAAACTTGCACCTTCAGCTCCCCTTCCTCTCACCCAGTGCACAGGGTGGCCATAAGTGTAATAGCTTCAGATTTCAATGTCAGTATTCCCCTGGTGATTAAACTCCTGACTGTGGGCATCAACAAAAACAAGACAGCTGACCACCTGAGCAGCTGAATGTGGACCATCCTTCCCCATCACTCCCTAACCCAGCAGTTGTTTCCAAGCACATCTACAGTTATATGTTCTGTTCAAGCATAGGGATATTATACAGTTTTTTTACACTATTTGCCTGAAAAGAAGAAAAAAACTGCTCAGTAGCCTGTGGTTTTAGCTGCAGTAGAAAGGTTTAGGAACCACTCCTAGACTGTGGATAGAGCCTGTTTCTTTCTTTCTAGAGGGACTACTTAACGTGAAATGCATAAACAACCCTGAAATCAAGAACTGGCAACTTCTGTATGTGAAAGAACGGCCTTGTCACAAAGCTGTAATATCACTGCCTTGATGCTCTTTTTGTCTGCTGAAATACAGCAACCCAGCTTCAAGAAAATGGGTGAATACCACCCACCATTCAGTCTTGCCAAAAAGCTGTGTCTTGGGTACATTTCTATGGCTTGGGTTTTGAATTTTCTCACAGAGAAATACAGGCACTCTGAACTGGAGTAGAATGGAGTTAACAGCAGGGATAAGGCACATTGCTCTCCAGTGGCCTCTGAGCTAGAGAGCAGTTCTGAGCACATCTAATCCACTAATCTAGAAGCAGCCACTGTGCAGCATTTGTCACTAATCCACCTGAAGCATCTCTGAAGCAAAAGAATCTGTGTGGAGAAGAAATGCAGAACATCTCTGACCAGACGGCTGCATATCCATAAATCTCATCCATACCCACAAAAGTGGAACATGTTTGAAATCTCTGGTCATGCAGCTGTCAGTGGGAAGCATCAATGCTGCCAGTCTTACAAGTACTCTTGAAATACCAGGTGTGTTCTGAAAAATCCCTGTGGTAAGAATGTGTGTTAGAAAGAGGGTTCTTTTGGAAATTTAGTTCTACAGTAGCGCCATTTTTAAAATATGTATTAATTACTTATGTATTTAGAGTCCATCTTGCTCCTGATAAAACACTTCAGTTAGTATTTGACTCTGGCCTCTTGCTGCTCTGTCTGGATGTGTTAGCTCAGCAGTGTTAATAGGAGTAGAAAGCAATAAAAGTTTGGTTTTGTTTTAAACAGTGTAAACCAATCTGCCCTAGAACATGCACAGAGAGTTGTTACACTATTTAACAAGGTACCATTTTTACATGGTCACTATTTTAATAATAATTATATTATGCTGCTAGATATGCCAACTGACATAACTTTTCTTTCTTCCAACTAAAGATCACACTGAGAGGACTTTCTTTGCCAGAAAATGGGATTATTTATATCTAGTAAGAACTTCTATGAACTAGTTAGTCTTGCCAAGCACTTACTCTTTTGCTGCAGATGGTTATGCTAGGGCAGAATTACTGTTTTTAAAGTTACTTCTATACTTAAAAATGTACATTATCAAGAGAACACAAATTAGAAATAAACCACAAATGTAGTTTCAATGCTGTGGTCATCCAATACATAAGGGGAAATATAAGGGTTTATTCAGATTTGCATGAATGCTTCCACAGCAGAGTTAGAGTGCTCATTTTGTTAAAGGCAAAACCAAAACCATGAAGATTATTAATTAAGGGAAGAGCATTTTAAAACTGAAAGATCAAGGGATCAGCATTTTAAGACTGAAATATCTAAGATCCATACTAAATGATTAACAGCCTGTTTGGTACTTATTCCTCACCCAGATATATGGAAAAAATTACATTCCCATTTTAACCAGCAGAAAGAAACAAAATATTGTCATTGATACATGTGCTCCTTTTGGAAGTGAGAAGCAGCACAGGCATGAACATATGTGCATTTACATGTTTTGTCCAAACTGCGAAATCCCAAACAGTTGGGAAGGGAGAAGAATGGGTTGAAGAACAACTTGGAGCATGACAGTAGTAGGATACACTACTGACATTATAGCACTCAAAAAGTGTTCCTCAAAGGACAGAGAAAACTTGCATGGCTAAGGAATACCAGAATCCATAGCCAACAGCATATAAGACAACCATTATATCCAACTGCTTTAAATGTCCCAGCTCAAATGACCAAAGCCTCATGCATAACAGGGGCAGCCTGTAGCATGAATCTAGAGTAAGGTGTAACCTCAGAGCTCTACTTTTGCATGCAGTGAGAAGCTTTACACCACTCTGTTGTTAGGTTAAAGCTCTGCTCAGCACCCTGGAGGAAGGAATTGTTGCCGTAAGCCTTAATGTAGCTGTAGATTTTTATATAGTTTTATAGTCTTATAGTCTTTTGCATTTGAAAATA
>JAWWEU010000040.1:43081491-43098737 GCA_035583155.1 Acropternis orthonyx | reverse complement strand
GTGCTATTCAGTTGCCTTACAGAATGTACTATGCCCACTTCTGCACAGTGGTTTCTTAATCTTCCCGGTTTCATGAAAAACACAAAGCATCATTTATCACACAGTGCATATATTACTTTTAAATTTTCTTTAAAAGTAAGTTTTGTTCACTAACAGGAAAAAACGCATAATACTTTCTACCAATTTATAGACTAAATTGTTAAAATTAGTTATAACAACTGCATTTGTTACAATAAGTCTCTCTGTGGGAAGCTAATTCAGAGAGAAAATTATGAATTCTAATTTAATTTGGGGAGAAACAAAAATATATATTATGGGATGAACAAAATGGGATGAACAAGGCTGCTGGAAATTATCACTTTACAAACCCGTAAGTGTTAGAACTGAGGAATTTTCAAGTCTATCCTTCTACTTTGCAAAAAAATCTCACTCAAGGGCTACCTTACAACCTCATGCTCCAAAAGTAAGAATGTCAAGCAACTTTTTCAGTTGGTGTTTGGAAATATAAAGCTAGGTGAACTCTTATAATGTGCATGTGTGTTCTTGATATATAGAAAGCTAGAAGTGTGATTCCAAACCCGGATCTTCTTTTTGTCTGTGTTGCTGACTCTCCTACATTACTGTTCAGTTCAAGTTCCTGTTCTGTCACTTCTCTGTATCTAGAGAAAAAAAAAAAATTAAACTCTTTCAATTATTAAACTATCGCTTTGGATGTTATGGTCTTGTAAAAAATTCCACTGAAAGCAAAAATACTTTTAGAATCTACTATATTATTATTGTTGCAAAATATTAATCACAGAAGACCATACTTGGTGAGACATAAGCACCACTGTTAATGAGCTTTTAGGCTAATGATAATATCTGTGAATTACATGGGATCTTAACCTGCTTTTTGTCCCTCTTATAATTCCATTTGTACTTACTGAAATTTTATCATGCCTGTGACAGTTACCTTTAGTTATTTTTTCAGGTAAGTAGTTCCTGAACTTATCTTCCAAAACTTTAGATATATCTGTCCTTATTGATTTTTTTTTTTTTTAATGCTTGCTATAGCATGACTGGTTCTTCTCTCAAAACTAGTGTTAACTCAATCCACTTTTTTGCCTTTCACCCCTTACTCTTTCATTGCATTCATTAGCAAAAGAACTATTTAAAACTTTCTCACTCTTCATCTTTTTCCTCAGTGGAGAAATGTGATTATCTGCTGTTTTGTCTGAATGTCTCACTCACAGTAGTTATTTGCAGAATATAATTGAGGTTTAAATTTGTTTCTCTGACCAAAAACCTGGAGGCACCAATTTCATGACTTAGCCCTGTCAAAAATTAGGAAATTTTTAATGTTTGCAAAATTACAAATAATAAATTTCTCAACATGTATCACATATATCACTCTAGGCTTTCTGAAAAACAATCACAGCAAACACTCTTCCAGTTTTTCCACTGTCCTCAGGTTGGGCTATATTTCTGTTAATTATCTCACTTCCTATCATATGACTCACATGCTTAGACTCTGAATTGCTGCCCTGTTTTTCTGCTAACCACACTCACTTGTTTTGTCATTCTCACTAACTTTCCTTCTTGTCACCGTCTTTCATATATCGTCAGTAGTGACACAAAAGGCCTATGTGGTTCTAAGAAAAAGAGACTCTATTGCTTATTTACAAGGGTGTTCTAACAACTGCTAGTGGAGCTCTGAGCAAAAAAGATTGGGACTTCCTCCAGGTGTTTCATCCAAGTTTTTTTCCGTACAAGTTCCTTGCAAACTGCTACAAACTGTCTTAACCAACCCAAAGTGGGCTTTGAACAGTTTGCTGTATATGCTTGGCTTCACCAAAGGTTAATATGAGATCAGCAATATGGTTTCCTCTGCAGATGTGGTGTAGTCTGAGAAGGAAACAGACAACACTACTAACTGTATCATAGCATCAAGGAGTATGTAGTAAGATACTTCACCAACTGAGCTCTAGTTAAAGACTGCCAAAAGTGCTTGAGCTATGTATATATTATAGTTATAAATCGTAAATCATTATTATGTTAAAGAATATTTTAATATTATTTTAATATATAAACACTTAAATAATATATATAATAAAATATGGAAATTTTTTATATAAGAACTTATGTATAAAAATTACATACATACATGCATATACATACTGAAAACCCTGGGGCTTTTTTAAATATTAATAAGCAAAATCAGGGAAATACAGGTATATGTGACCATCTAATGTAAGAAAGCAAAACACTTTTATCCATTTGCTTCCTGTTCTTCTTTGCTCAGATGTACGCATTTGACACATTTTTATTCTCATTCACAGGAAATGTACATCTTACAGAATGTACAGGAAATTATTTAAGATTTCTATTGCAACATTTGTCAGCTTCTCACTGTGATAAGTAAAATTAGGCAATATGTTCTGATAACTTCAAAAACATTTTTACATTTCCCTTATTAGTTGAAGTAGGGATGAATCAAGAAGTAAAAATTAATTCAAATGCTGTTGTCGGCATACCTTGCCTACAATTGGCAGTATTCATTAAAGTTGAATTAATTTAAGAAGTTTTTTTCCTGTTGTACTATTAAAGAATGCTACATTGCAGCCCCAATTTTGTATTTCAACCTCTCACACTTCATCGGTGTCCTGCTTGTATACACTAAACAGGCATTAATCTCCATCATCAATGCATACAAGTGCCAGCTGGCTTACTTCATGGCTGTTAAGGTTATTTATATTATCTTTATTTATTTGCTCATAACCATGTGGACAACTGGTATTTGCTTACTAGATAAAAAGTTAGGAGTCTAGGAGTAAATGCCATCTGTAGTCTTCTACAATCAGAAAAGAATGGAGCTCTTTTCCATATCCTGTTATAATGCCTTGCAAGCTACAGTCAAGATGCCTTTTAGCTCCTAAATTTGTAAAATTTAAAACAAGAAGAGATCTCTAAATAAAGAAGTCGGGCTTGCTATATATCTTGAGCCATTAAATTTGATGCAGGTTTGGAATCCAGTGCAATCTCATAAAGGTTTAAGAGCCATCAATTATCTCACTTGATTTCAGTATTTCTTACACACTCTAGATTAAGAGAAAACTTTCTTCAATCAATAAGAATTAATGAAAATAGCCTGACTTTGATCAAGAGAGGTGTTTGAGTCTGAAACTGCATGAAATCAGTGACAGTTTAAAGGCAGAGACCATGTGGGGTCCTCAGTTAGGGGTAATTGAAATGAGTTTCTCTTGACTTTGCTGTTCTCCTATCAGTGTGTAAGAACATACAGACTTTGAGGAAAGAAAGATATTGTTCCATGAGCAGGGGGTGTAATCGAGCATTTCCCTTCTCAGAGCTCATCACTATCATCATTAATTAATTCTGATATCAAGAGGGGGCCAAACTTAACTGAATCCTTCCATCCATCAGGGCCACTTTTCTAATGCCTCTTTCTGGTTTGATTCTTTGGCATCTAATCAGATATAAATTCATTTTCCTTTCATTAGGACACATAGTCTTCTACCCAGTCAAATTTTAATCAAGTACTTAGTAATTTCTTTATGAAAGTTCCACCACTGCATCTAATTAATCTGAAATCAGTTAAGAGATTCAAAAGTTATTAGAATGTCAGGGAGAGATGTGGCAGACAAACCTTCTATTTTGAGACAGAACAAATATGAAAGTCTTCTTTAAGAAACACAATATTAAAAGATAATAAAGGACTTTGTTCATTTATTAAAATTCCTGTGTAATGTTTGAATTTTTTAAAATTATTTATGAATCAGTAAATTTTTCTTATCAATATCAAATAATTATCCTTCTTGTTACTGTAATCCAGAAACAATCTTCTAACACTAGTCATATGTACTAGTTGGGAGTTTTGAGGAAGGACTAATACTAGGATAAGTACATGGCACTATTCTATAAAAAAATAATTAATTAGAAGGCATTTTGAGGTTAGATTGGATTCATTCTTTGTTGTATTCTGAAAAACTTGATGAAATTCAGTGCTAAGAACTAGTACTTTCAAACTTTCTGTTTGACGTTTCTTGACTAATGTTACAACTGATTCCTAGTCTGATGTGGGAAAAAAGTGACCAGCTACATGCTCCTTGGTTGCCTGAGGTTGAACCATGACAAATGTTAATTCTGAATCAATTCTAAAAACAAAAGAAGAGGCAGGAAAATGGAAACAAGGTATCATTTTGAATACGTATTATATTTATTGCAGGCTACAGAGATATGTATTAATGTCAAAACCAGAGCAAACTTCTGATAATTTTAGCATACTCGGTAAAGAAACCTTTGTCAATCACTTTTGTGTTTACTGGAGTTTATTTGTCTTGAAAAAGAGCCAGACTGCATGACTCACATTATCATGAGGTAGATGAATGGCTTTTATTTACTGTTGAACACTTCCTAAAGCATTCAGGATACTTGCAAATATTTATCTATCAATATGAAGGAGGGAAAGAACAATTCTCCCAAACATGTTCTATGCAGCCAGACTGTCCCAAGGTCTTCAGAACTGAGCTCTGAATACTTATGAAATTTTAATGCATCTGAACCTCAGCTCTTAGGTGGTTTGTTCATGTTCACATGGAAAAATTATTAGCAGATCTGGGAAGTAAATTCAGATTTTCTAAGTGGATATTAATTCCTTCAATCCTGTTAATGTTACTGCAACAGGCATTAAGAGAACAAGAAACAGGAATACGTAATGTAAGATAGGAATGGGATTTGCAGAGAAATATTCTTTCTCTTACATTTTTCATTTTTATTCAGACTCCATTTTGATTTAACTGGCGGTAGAAGCAAATGTTGGATGAAAAAAAAAAAAAAGAAAGAAAATGATGAAGGTAGTGGAGAAGAACAGAAGTACAAATGCTTTTCCATGTTAGGGATTTCTTCAGGTATCTGAGAGGGTAAGCAGTTCAATAGCAATTTAATCTATGACAATGCTTCAGGTAGTCCAAGACACTCTAAGGGTCTCTTTAAATTCTCTTGATTTCTTCTTCACTTAGAGTTAAGGTAGAAAATGCCTCATGATGACTTCATATTGTTACATAATGAAAACCCTTTATATCATGAAAGTAGTTTTGGTTTTGTCTTTCTGAAGTTATTGCATATGTTTCTTAATATGAAGTATTTTATTCCTTTCAGATGAAGCATTATAAATTTTAAATATAAATTGATGTGTTGCAAAACAGTGTTTCTAATAGTAATTATCTTGGTGAATGTTGGAAGGGACTCCGTCGGTGACTATGGGAAAAATCAGACCTTCATTCTGATGGAGTTTGCCAATGAGCCAGAATATGGAACAATAGGGTCAGAGAGTGAGAAAAGAGGGTTCAAGTACGTAGAAAAAGGCTTTGAGTATGAAAGAATGGTGGCGGAGGTAAAAGAGAGAGTGTATTTGATGGGAAAGGTTTATGGAAGTTTTGAGGATGAGGAAAGTGAGCCTGAATACTTGGCTCCATCGGAAGAATAGGAAAGGGGACACATAATGGTGAAGTTGCCAGAGAGTTTAATGAGTTTGTATGTTGTTCTATATAAGTTGTATTGTACCCCAGTTATATACCTCCTTTCTCCAAGCTGAACATCCTCCAGGTTGCGCCCATGTGAATTTATCATTCTATAGTTTTACAATTGGGGCGGTCCCGTGGCATAATGGTTAGCACTCTGGACTCTGAATCCCAAGGGCCCGAGTTCGAGTCCTCAGTAGGGACCGTCCCCGTCCCCATGGCAGTTAAATGCCTCCCTGCCATTTGATCCCATCAGATCTCCGATGCTCAGCAGGTCCAGCCCTGGTTAGTACTGGGTGCTGTAGACAGTCCCGAGGATTTCACTGTCATTGTGCAAGCTCACTCGGCCGTGGTAAATGGACCTTAGGACTTACACTGTGGGGCCAGTTCTGCGCACACTGTGCCTCACCTAAAAAGTCCACTGCGCAGGCTGGAAGGGCACACCCATGTGGGGAGAGCCCTTCCCCAGATCTTTGTTCACGAAGTCTGGCCATTATTATTATAGTTTTACAATTGTACTTACCACTGTCTTCCCCATTCTTCTACCTCCCTGAGGATTCGGTTTTCCCCCATTATGCTTATTTCACAGCCCATGTACTCATCCCCTGATTGGTTGTGTTCTGCCACAGTGTAGATTTCCTTATTTGGTTACGGTTTCGTTCACCCTGCCTATGTTTTCCCTTTTACAGTAACCTTTCTCTCCCTATTCCCTTATTAGGTGAACCTCTCCCATAACTCCTCCCGTGTTCCTCCCCTGAGTTTGATGGACATTCAAGACCTTATATAAGCCAGTGCCATCTTTGAATAGTCTTTTCTCCCTGGTTCCTCTGCGTGTGCTGGTCTGCTTTCTCTACCTTTGGCGACTCAGCACATGTGGCGGCAGCAGGAGGAGGGAAGACCTGCTCTCTTCAGCACCATCCCTCTGGGGAGAGCAACCCTCTTCAGAAAGCTGAAACCCCTCAGGGCCGCAAGTGAAGATACAGCAGGGGTTGGCATTCCTGTCTTCTCTTTTTTTCTTCCTTTTTTTTTCTGTTTTCTTTGTCAAGATAACAGCTCTTTGACTGTCTGCAGTTTCCTGACAAATATGATTCTGCCCAGTTGTTCATTAGGGTTATTTTCAGGTAAAATGCTGAGAAAAACAGATAAGCAGAATTACCAGGACAGTTTAAATGTACTGTCATCAATTATTAAAGCTTTTTAAAATAGACAATCTGAAGATTTTTCTAGTCTTCTGAAGACAAAATAAACCACGGGAATTTTGGGGTTTTGGTTTGTCTTACAGCATTTTGTGTAATTTAGAGATCTTTTTTAGGTTTACAGTAGGACTGGTTTTTCATCATCAGACTTTTTCTGAAGCCAATGTTGTACTGAATTTAGTGACACATCAGAGACATATCTTTATAACACAACCATCTAGGTCATTATTCTGCTGATTTAATTTTAACCTGATAGATTTTAGGCATAGTCTAACCCAGCCAACTGGGTTCCCTCAAGAACCACTAGAAAAAGAAGGACATTTCTAGAGGGCATTTTATCCTGCTCATCTTTGGTATTTATCTTAGAGCGAACAAAATCACCCTTGGAGATCCTGTCAGATTAGAATCCTAGAATCGTTAAGGTTAGAAAAGACGTCCAAGAACACTAAGCCTAACCTTTGACTGAACACCACATTTTCAGTGAAGAAATTCTTCCTGATGTCCAACCTGAACCTCTCCTGTCTCAGCTTAAGGCCGTTTCCTCTTGATCTGTCTCTAGCTGTCTGGGAGAACAGGCTGACCTTCACCTGGCTACAATCTCCTTTCAGGTGGTTGTAAAGAGTGATAAGATCCCCCTGAGCCTCCTATTCTCTGGGCTAAACACTCCCAGCTCCCTCAACCACTCTTCATAGGACTTGCTCTACCCTTCACCAGCTTTGTTGCTCTTCTCTGGACACACTCCAGCATCTCAATGTCTTTCTTGTAGTGAGGTGCCTGGAACTGGACACAGTACTCAAGGTGTGGCCTCATAAGGGCTGAGTATAGGGAGACAATCACTGCTCTCGTGCTGCTGGCCACACTGTTTCTGAATAAGAGCCATGATGCCATTGGCTTTCTTGGCCACCTGGGCACACTTCTGGCTCATGTTCAGCTGTTGTTGACCAGCACACCCAAGTCCTTTTCCATCAAGTGGCTTTCCGGCCACTCGTCCCAGCCTGTAGCTCCGCATGGGGTTCTTGTGACCCAAGTGCAGGATGTGGAACTTGGCTTTGTTGAAACTCATGTTGTTTGCCTCAGCTTATGGATACAACCTGTGAAGATGTGTCTCCAGAGCCTTCCTACCATCTACTCCCACCCAGCTTGTGTCATCTGTGAATTTACTGAGTATGCATGTAATTCCCTCATCCAGAGCATCAATAAACATATTAAACAGAACTGAACACAATGCTGATCGCTGGGGAACACCACTGGTGACTGTCTGCCAACTGGATGCAGCACCTTTCACCATCATTCTCTGGACCTGGCCATCCAGCCAGTTTTTAACCCAGCAAACAGTGCATTTGTCCAAGTCATGGGCTGACAGCTTCTCCAGAAGAATGTTGTGGAAGAAAGTATCAAAGCCTTTGCTGAAGTCTAGGTAGAAAACACCCTTGTCTACTAGGTGGGTTATCTGGTCATAAAACTAGTTTTTCTTGATTAATAATGAATTACATTGTTAAAAAGCATTCTTTGAGGTTTTTTCCATGATACAATATTTCTGTAAGATCATTATTCCATTGTATATTACTGCAGTATCTAAGAAAGAACTGTGAAGGAGAAAGAAAAACACAGTGAAATACCTTTCTATTATTTTCCATACTCAAACGTGAAGCTGAACATATTCTTGATGAACTCACTGTTTTAATCATTCACACAGGGAAAATTTCTGCACACTGAAAAGTTCACAGTCACAAGAGTTGGACTTGATGATCCTTGTGATGATCTTTGTGGGTCCTCCACTCAGAATATTCTGTGAAATTCTTTAAGTGCAATCTTCTCTAAGTTGCATATTTAAGAATTTTAAAAAATGTCGCAAAGGCACTGATCAAGACCAGATGCATTACATTGAGATCTGTCTGCTTGCACAAGACTTTGCAGGTAACCAGGGGTGGTTACAGTGAGCCTGTATCTGCCGTATAGTCAGTGAGACAGGAGTGACAGGGCAGTGGCCTTTCCAGCTACACTGGCTTACGTAGTTTAGATTATCCCCTTTCCACACTTGGCCACTTGAGGACTGACCTTACTGTTTCTCTCACTACCGGACACCTGTCTCAAACCTGAGCTTCTGAATTCACAGCAAAAGGCAATAGCCACTCTGCTTCTGCCTCTGCTTCTCACCAAGAGCTGACTAGATTTGCCCAGTGATAGAGTTTCCTCAATAAATTATTATAGACCAGCAAATGAGATGAGTCAAATGTCTGCAACAAACACCATGGAAAAACTGAGGGGGAAAGATAAGTATTACACTAATAAGAGCAGATGGTACAAATTATAAAGGCAGTTGTCTCATTTCTGCACAAAATACAATCAGAAACTGTAGAAACTCCCCAAAAGTTTCTTTGATATTGTTATGCAATTCATATCTTTGTGGCCACACTAGAGAACTGTCTACTTGGCAATTTGACTGTATTTATGTATTCCATACACTACTAAGTAAATACTGGTGTGGTATTTCTTATGGAATAATTCCATAATGAGCTTTGGAAACATTGCCCCTTCGGTAATGACAGTAGCTTATAACACCTATTCACATTGAAGACAACTGTTTAATTAAAAAGAAGATTCAAGTTTTTTTCCTTTAAGGAGAATGCCTGGCAAGCACAAGTTTCTATATATTAAAATAAGACACTTACTGTTTAATATAATATATCAACAATAATGAAGGTGCCTCCTGTAATTGAAGAAATTAGCCATTGGCAGAGTGAGAATTAGCCTGTATGAACAGCAAGAGGTACTGAAATGAAAAACATATTTCTTACTGCTTTTATTAAATTGAAAAATCAAACATTGGCACTTTGAATGTTCATCCAATTCCTTTTAAAGATCAGCTAGCAATATCTAATTTTCATTATTTAAATTTTGCATAATTTTCCTTGTGCCATAGTTTTATTTTGTAGTATAGAATTAACCCATTACATCTTCCATGATTTTCTCATACATGTGTTCCCATGTTCTGCAATTTTACTGAGGCCTTCGCCCTTTAAGGCACAGTCTTAAACATCAGTTCTTGGACATGAGGAGGAAAATTTCAGTTTTTCATGAAAACTTTGAGAAAAATTATTCCTGCCTGAAAAGAATACTTTGAAAGAGTGCTGTGAACACACAGCCTTAAAACTCAAGAGGAAATTACAAAAAATAATAATGTTGGAACTTTTAAAATATTATTTTGGATGTGTTGAGATTGGATCCATTATTTTTGAATTTCTGGATTTGGGGAAACCATATCATTACCTGTCCCTATCAGAAGGGGGTTCCCTATCAAAGAACAGCTGTGGCTGCCCTATTCAACTACACTTGAGATTAAGCTTTACTATAATAGCATGTTGCCTCTGAAAATCAATTTTATGTTTTGATAAAAAAGCAATATAAGATGCAAAAGAGAGAATTATCATGTCCTTGAGTATCTGGTTTATGTATTGGTGCCCACCAGTTTAGGCAGGGAAATGTAATGGGAATAACCAGAGCAGCTAAGATGAGTATCAGTATGAAAGCCAATGTAGATTAACTCATACAATGACAGGAAAAGGAAGGATAACTCATATAAAGTATATGTAAATACATCAGACAATTCCTAAGAAGTTGTAGTGATTTGCCTAAGAATATATTATTTCTTTGTTTTTAATAATTATCTGGAAAGACGTATCAAGGACTTGGTAGCATATTTTTAAGTTCTTTGTTTAATGCTTGCTTCCCTTTTGTTTTTGCGTAATGCTTTTGAAGAGAATATTTCCTTCTATTGTAGATAGGATTGTTCTATTGTCACCTTGTCAGCTGATGTAAAAGCATTTCTAACAAATGCTCAGAATTAGAAGCCAGAAAGCAGTTGCTTGTTAGGTATGGTACAGCAGGAGAAAAAACCTTCAGGACCTCAAGAAAAGTTTATTTTATGTCATTCTTGCACACAATATTTAAATGAATGGGAATTCTGCCATCTTATCCATTGGTTGCATAAGAAAATGGTGCAACAAAAAAGAAGCACAGAGAAGTTTGTCAAAGGGAAAGTGAATGAAAGTCAAGAACTTCTGCTACAATGATTTGCTAAGAACAAGATCCTGTACTAATCTTTTTTTAAGAAGTGCAAGCTGTCATGTTCAAAAGCCCTACTGCCACGATCATGTCCTATATGTTCCCACCAGGAATGTTGTCCTTTAGAGTTGTCAAAGAATCCAGGTGAAGTTAGTCAGCTTATTCTGATGAAAAAGAAATATGAAAGATGCCATCTACTCAAACATGTCTCTACTTTGCCTTTAATCAAGACCGGAGGTGAAATGCCAGAAAAGCTTTTACTGTTTTGGAATAGAGGCAGACTTTATGTAAATGTCATTATTTCCCCAAGTTTTCAAGCTAAGGTTTTCTTAATCGTATGCAACAAATTAAATCAGGTTAATGTTCATATGCTATTCTTTCTTTTGTAGAGAAATAAAATAAGGAAAAAGACTCTACGTCAACAGAAGTCTTTAATTTAAAAAAAAAAATTCTTAATGTCAGTTTCTGAATAGACAGTACTGAGCTTTTAAATATTGCATCTATTCCCGAAAGTGTGAACAGATGAAGTGAATGGCCATACCTAACTTATTTACATCCTAATATTCAAGAAGCACTGGTGGAGACAATATCAAGTTAATAGTAATATATTTCCTTTTTTTCACATGCCTTTCATAGTGAGTCTTTTCTGCACAGGTGGAAATTTTGTTATAGAATGTAAACTACTATAATCATATCAAACAGAGACTGAAACTTTTAAATAAAGAAAATCATTCTGTTGGTCTTTTTTATTATTATTATTTCCAGAAATATAAAATTCTTGAAGCCAAAAAGCTAATTACCAATTTAAAATCAAGGGTTTAGACTCTGAGCCAAGACAATTACATATAGTCTCATTGTCTTTGCTTTCAGCTAAATGCATTTTTTACAATAGTCTCCTTTGCTTCTGTTGCCTTAAAACTGAGAGGGAACTCTCCGGACAATTTTAGTATAGAAAGGTAAAGAATAGTTCTTTAATTAAGGCCTTAGGTGCACCAAATACATATTTTGCATTGCACACAGCCACAGCATATGTTTTTACAAATTTATAACACTATTTAATTAAAATATCTAAGCATTACATCATGGGATATTCTCAGTCTGAAAATTGTCAGTCCCTTTGGACCTCCCTCAGGCACGCCTCCCAGATTTGAGTTGGTGATCTCAAAAAGACCACCCTTTCCTCCCCACTTTTGTCTTTGTCATGGTCCTCTGCTCTTCTTGGTCCGGTTTTAAGTCTTCTGAATCTTCTTTGGGCAGTTTTGATGGGGTCATATCAAAGAATGTGCCTGTCATGTTCTTCTAGGTACATCCTCTTCTCTGTCTTGCTAAAAAATCTTTATTGAAATCCTTGATGAGAAATATTAAACAATATTTCAAAAATTTGGTACAAAGGATGGTTAACTACAAGCCCTTATTCTAAAGTGTTATAAAGTTGTGCTAAAATCTATATAACGTGAATTTAAGGCAGCACTTCACAAGAAGGTGTTGAAGATGGAATCAATATTTTTAGCAGAAGAAGTGATCCTCTGAGGTTGTTAAAAATTTACTTGTATATGTTTATTGAAAATGCCTGCCTGGTGCCAAAGACATTCAAACTTCAGTCAAATATTTAAACTTAACTTCCAGTTTAAAAAAAAAAAAATAGGAAAAGAACTTCACATGGCTGTGCTTTGAAGTTCTAAGATCTTATGAGAATACTGCTTGTTGTAGCATCCATTTACTACTCAACACAGAGAGTCTACGTAAAGAGAGTGAACTTAGATGGGTGGGATTCATCTCACTAATTTTAGTCATCTAAAATGTGAGTCCGGTCTAAGTTAGTTGCGTACTCGTCTGGTATTTTATATAGAAGTTTGGGCACCTGCTGAGAGACATTTCTGGCCTTGGAAAAAGATGAAGGCAGGAGGCATCAGATGTCCTCTAGAAATGATCAGTGACCATGAAGTCAAATTTTGGATCTGAGCCTAGAAATAAATGAAGAGTAAGTAGAATTCCAGCCCAAATTATTAGCTTTGAGTGGGCTCAGATTCATAAAGCACAAAATCACCCTAACAACCTGGGGCTAATTGCATAATGCAGGAGCTGCACAGACTGAATTTCTTTTCTTTTTCAAAGGGCATATATATATATATATATATATATATATATATATATATATATACACACATGCAAATATGTGTGTGAGGGTACATGCCTGCTTCTAAATAGCAAGACAGTGGTAGCATTTTAAAATAAAGTTTAACCATAAATTCTTTTTTTTCCCAGTTAAAAGTAAAATAGACAGAATTTTATTTGGACTTTAACTGCAAAGATAGCCTGTGCTTCCCACATTTTTTACCCTTTTGACCATTCTTTACTATGGGACTTTCCTAAAATAGAGAATCTATAACCAATTGACCTCTGTAGTTTAGCATGTACAAGAATTACATAATGAGACTTCAAGCAAATTGGTGTAACAGCTGCTACTTATGCCATAGTCTCAACTACACCCTTGAGTGAAACTTGTTGTCTTGGTGCTTTCCCCTATCACCACCACCCTTTCAGATCTCTCAAATGTCAAATCAGCTAGAGCAGAGAAGTTAGTCTATGTCTACCATTGCTTCTAATGATCTGTGTTGTCTGTAATTATCTTTAACATTTGTTGAATAGAAGACTAGTGTCATGAGCTTGCCAGAGAAGTACATTTAAGAGAAAATAACACTTCTGTTAAAAAAATCAGGTGAGACAATTGAACAAAAGGAAAACAGTAATAATCACCATCAGAAATTTTCACATCAAAATTAATGGGAATTCTACATAATTTTTTTGATTCAAACATTATGGTCTAAGGTTCCAACATCAGAAAGTGATTTCTCATAAAATATGT
Source organism: Acropternis orthonyx (assembly GCA_035583155.1). Taxonomy (NCBI): domain Eukaryota; kingdom Metazoa; phylum Chordata; class Aves; order Passeriformes; family Rhinocryptidae; genus Acropternis; species Acropternis orthonyx. Next base: position 43,085,094 of record JAWWEU010000040.1, on the reverse strand, counting down.
TTCTGGTCATTAATGAATGCAGATAACTCGTTACAAGAATAATTTAGAATTTCTGTTTTGCCTAGTAGCTTCCATCAACAGAATCTCATGCACACACAGATGTGCATCCCACAGTTAGCTGTTAGTTTTTCAAAATAATTTTCTTATTTTTCTGGAGAGAATAAGTAACACAAAGTCCCCAAAGCATAATAATTTTCTCTGATATGTATATCTGAAACAAAATTATTGCCAAGTCATCTCTTCTATCTACAAATGGATGATCACTGTCTACCACTGAAATGACACTCACTTCAGTCATTACAGCTGCTTAATGATACATAGCTTTTCTATAGAAATAATCAGTAAATACAGGAATCACATGGCTGAAATTATAGTGAAAGTGAATGGGATGTAACTAATTCTTTTTTTTTATAGGATCATAGTGTTTTGCTTTTCATATTTTCTTTACACTTCATAACATGACAGTTTGCATTTTATGTGAGGTGGTGTTCTTGAATAACAGAAATGCTTTTTCAGGTGAGTTTACCAAATACACCATGAAAAAACACACAGCAAATTAACACTGAAATAATTTTCTCCAGGAAGCACAATTTTGACAAAATTTGGCAGATAAGGATGATCCTGTACAGAGACACATTTAAAAAAAAATAATACCAAAATGGGCTTGTTGTTTTTCTCAATTGAACTCAGTCAAAGATCATTTTGCCATAATTTATCACCTTTATTGTCCTCCTAATTTGTCATGGACTGTCCTTTGCTCCTAACATTCAACTTTCTTCTTTTATTGCTTCTACTGCCCAAACCATTAGAGAGGAGCATAGAAGTGAAATGTGGACCCCTAGTCTACCTTGGGAACAGATCAAGGAATGAGAGCTGGTTTTCTCTGTTGATGTCAGAGATTGAAAAAGTTAATGCCTTAAACATTGTTGAGATCATCAAAAAAGTTTGTCCACTGTAGTAAACTGCAAAGAAATAGCTGTTCATGTACCAAAGCCCGCCCCTCCCTGAACTTGCCTACTAATTTGGACTGAAGAAGGATCTTGAGATAAGATATTGTCCTACTATCTGAGGTATCCACACCTGTACGAGACTGAACTGCTAAATTCAGCCACCTGCAGTAACTGCCCAGATGCTGTAAGAGACTGGAGTTGATGACTCAAGCGCTTGGATGACTGCTTTACTAGTGGTGCACAGAATGGCTTCCCAAGTGCACAAGGGTCTGCATACCAGAAATTACAAACAGGATTTAAAGATAAGGGAAGAGACTGATAAGAGGTGAATCCTGTGAGGTGGGATAGTCCCTCTTATCATGCCAATGTCCTCTCTTACATGATGACTCAGCTGTGAAAATCCCTCTAGGGAGCATTGAAAACATTCCCACATAACCTGAGCTCGAATAATGAACCATAATGGGCCATGACTGATTCAACTGTGCTAAAGTAAGAGACAGCTGCAACATCTTAGAAAGTGTTAAAGACTCATGAAATGTCCCATGATCCAGTGTTGCATCATCCAGGGGAGGTACAGGGGGCATTTCCACCTAACCTTTGCACAATATAAACCTCATGAAATGGGAGTTTGATGTACCCTTCTCCCCTACTACTCAACAAATACAGTCTGCAACGACTGAGAAGACCAGAGGAAGAGGACATCAGAATCTGCAGAGTAGCTGGCAGGATTCTGACATCAGTTCTCTGACCCAAAGTGCCTTTGGCAATAGTAGAGTTTCCTCTTCCTCTGAGAAGGCTGTTGTGGTTGCATGGTTTCCCTCTTCCTCTGTGGGGGTTGTGTAACAACTTTTGCCAGATCTTTGTCTCCAGGGGTTGTGTTGCTTGTGTAGGCTTGGAAATTTTAGGGAATATGGCTGTGCCAGGTTGAAATATTTTCCTGTCCTTCCTCAAAAAATTTGAGAGTTGCTTCGCTCCCTCAAGGATGAAGTGTGCACAAGAAAACTGGGATAATGATATGGCAATAGTGGATCACATAACTTGCAAACAAGTTGAACAAGAGTTGCAACCAGAAAAAGATAAATCTGTTGTCTGTCCTGTGCTGGGAGTGGTCTCGACTGTTGCTATAAAAGTCACAATAGAACAGCAAAAATACAGAGACTTTATATTCTCTGCAAGATTTAGTAAAAGGGCTACAAGAACTAAAAGAGGAGCAGCCTTACTCTGAAAGGCTCAGAATGGTCTCGGTGAGTATTTGGAAATTATGGATTCTACAGGAGTCCATAATGAACTTTTATATCCTTGACAAGATTTAAAAGAGGCCTAAAAGCATTTAGACCAATTGGACATGAAAAGAATTACAGCCATTAAGTAAAACAGAATATCAATATGAGGGAACAGATGATGTTTTCCCTTGCATAATTACCAAAGAAATACCTTATACTCCTACTGAATTGGCTAAATTACAAAAGGAATACAGAGTCGGAGACAGAATATGTGGTGTGTCTCTCTTACAGGAGGAGACTGAATTATGCTGACACAAACAGAAGCTGAGCACTATTGGGGGCCTGGGATCTTCTTAGTCACAGGAAATAAAAGAGCTCCCTGGTCCCTCACTCAAATAGCTGCCTAATGGGCTGGAGAGTTGAGTTCTCTGGAGATAGATGATCCAATTCTCATAGTAACTTCTGTGAACTGATTGACTGAAAGTGTTCAGAAGGCTGTCTGTCTCCAGTTAATACATCAGCACATACTGGAACCTGATGAAGGCTACTTAACGACCATGCCAGTGGATCCAAATTGCTTGACCAGTCTAATACACAGCCTCCTGGAATTGTTAAAGAGTCTTGGAATTCACTTGCAGAATCAAACCCATGCTGCTCTAGCTAATGACAGCAAATGATCCACCCTCAATCAGATATTCTCAGGCAAATCGAGGGGAAAAATGTGGACATGGGGGGAAGTTGCCCAGGAACTGATTAATTATGGCAGATGTTTTGAACTCCCTAACGCAACACGCTCTAAATCTGAGTCCAAAACTGCCATCTCCCAGGCTGAGTTGTGAAGTACAGCTGCTGCTCACCATGAGGAGGTGAGAAAACTCATCCCCTGGGGAACACAACATCAAAGGAAGCAAACACTAGCAAATGGGGAAAGATATGCTGTTATAGTTTCAAAATCTTTCATGGAATTTTTTGTCCCTTGCCAACACAGCATTCTGGGGGCCAAGGTTCCAGCCCATCTATGTGGTCACCATATATATTTGTGGTCATCAGACCCAGCCAGCATGGGTTTAGGAGGGGCAGGTCCTGTCTGACCAACCTGATCTCCTTTTATGATCAGCTGACCCCACCTGGTGGATGAGGGGAAGGCTGTGGATGTGGTCTATCTAGATTTCAGCAAAGCCTTTGACACTGTCCCCCATGATATGAAAAGCTGGTAGTCCATGGCTTGGACAAGTGTACTCTCTGCTGGGTTAAGAGCTGGCTGGAGGGCCAGGCCCAGAGAGTGCTGGTGAACAGAGCTGCATCCAGCTGGCAGCCGGTCACTAGTGTTGTCCCCCAGGGGTCAGCGTTGGGTCCAGTCCTGTTTAACATCTTTATTGATGATTTGGATGAGGGGATTGAGACCATCATCAGCAAATTTGCTGATGACA
>JAWWEU010000040.1:43070054-43081391 GCA_035583155.1 Acropternis orthonyx | reverse complement strand
AAACAGACGGGAGTTGGATGAAGGGTTGGACTCGATGATCTCTGAGGTCTTTTCCAACCCAATCGATTCTATGATTCCCATGTGAGCTTTGGAACCAGCACCGCTCCCTCAGCTATGCCTTTGCCTCGCCAGATCCCAACAGCACCCCCTGTTTGTAATTATAGCTGCACCAAAGGGCAAAAATAGGACTTAATTGTTTGAAAGTTTTAGTTACAGTGTTGTTGTTTGTTCTATTCCGGTTTTGTTCTCCCCCTCTTTATATATATATATCAAATTAAAGAACTGTTATTTCCTTTTTCTACATTTTGTGCCTGAAGCCTCTTAATTTTGAAATAATGATAATAATAACTTGGAGGGAGGGCTTTTTTTCTTTCTATCCCAGGAAAGCTCCTGCCCTCCTTAACAGACATTTTGTCTTGTTAAACATAGACTTATGCCCTCTGGATTCAAGGTATACAGAAGGGCTTTCCCTGAAGTCTTATGGATAACCAATCTAACACAAATCTGAAGGTATTAATTGAAAACTGGGCAAATTCTCCATCCAAGGCAAACCCTCCCCCATCCACACATTTCCCCAAGGCTGTACCTTTTGCTCCACCTGTCAGGATGCTGATGGATTTAAGCAGGCAGGAGTGGGAAATTCCGTGGGCCTTCCCCAGCAAGTGAGGCAGGGGATGGCCAATGGAGACACCTTAGAAGGCTCACAGAAACCTTATGTGGCAACATGATTATAACCTTTCCTATAGGTCCTCCCAGGACCCCTTTGACTTTCTTACTTGACACAGGTATCAGCTGTGGAAACCAATGATGCTGTATGGTGTGACATTATGCCTAATAAAAAAGGACTAATAGTGGCAGATGCATTTGGTACCCTGCAGTGACCACCAGCCACTAAAGTAAAATGCTGGCACTACTGAAACATTAATGGTTATTGGTCCACTCCCTGTTAATTTGCTGGGCTCAGATATCTTAAAGGACAAGTCCTGGACAAGGGTAGGCAGTGGATTTTTGGTTTGGATTTTTCATTACTTTACCTGCTGCAAGCTGCCCCACTTCCCCTGCCTCTTTCAAAGGTAAGAAGTTTAAAACCATATCCTTTGCCTTTGGGGGCCAAAGAAGGGTTTTCCCCTGTGATGTCAAACTTAAGGAAAAATGAGCTAATTCTTTCCACCCATTCCCCTTATAACTCTATTGTACAGCCAGTAAAAAATGGGAATGGACAGCTTTTACAATACCACCTAGCAGTGCCTAACATCATTGAATTGATTTCCATAATACAGAAAGAAGTTCCTCCAGTTTTAACCTCCATTAATGTTAAAGATATGTTCTTTATGGTCCCACTTCTGACACCAAAAAGAGGTGCTGTTTGTATCCCTGCTGAAACATTAGCCTCACTGGAACAAGTACAGATACTGAAGAGCAAGAAAGAATTATATCAGGTGTTGTGAGCATTGGTCTGTTAGAGAAAACATGTCACAGGTTTCATTATTGCTGCTGCAGTGTCATTATGCCAGGGAAGAAAATGAGTGCGATAAATTAATAGTTCTTTCTTTTTAAAACTGGTCCAAATACATATTCCATGAGAAGATTAAGTGGCAACAGGACTGGAGAGTTACACAGTTATTCACTGCATTGTTTGCATATGTTTTGTCTTGGTAGTTTTGCAATATGTACATAAGTTCAACTCAAGCATTGTTTTGGGCTGCTTATGTCTCAGTTCTGGTTGCCATAGCAGATGGAAAAGATAACTGCCCCTATAGTTGCTTGTATTATCAGTTTATTAATAGTTGTTGATTTGTTTGTGTTTTTATCATGAGCAACTCATTCAGAAAATAAATATTGGTAGGATTATATAAGACAAACCATCTTATATATTGTTTGATTTTTGCCAAGTTTATTTTGTCTTTCTACTGAAAAAAAATTGTGTGGGAAAAGCTTTTACTTTTTTCCTATAGATGCATAATTTTTTCTCAACCAAATTTAGCCTGGGAGTTGCTACAAGAATTTATGCATATTTGGAATCATTCAAATATGTATTATGTATTAACCTTTCATGTTCTGCCTCAGAAGGCTTTAAATTTTTGATGATTTGACTAAATTTCTCAAAGATATTAAAAGGTGACCTAAACAATCTGGACAAAACAAAAGAAACTCTCATCTGCAGAGAATGCAAGAAAAACTTTTACCAGCTCCCACTCAACTGTTCTTGTAATCATTTGTGGAACCAAACACTTGAGGATGCTGGTAATTTATCTGGTTATTCAACCCTCTTTTCTTCATTGTAGACTTATTTCACACAAAGTCATATTGCAGTGCAATATAATAGCAAAAGATTTTATCTAATTTATTTTATTTTCATCTATATTACACTTAATATTGGAATTTCTTCTAAATAAAAACATCTTGAATTCATGTGGTGTCAAATCAATGTTCATGTGATTTTACATGCAATTCACCTCATCAAATTTTATTCATCAAGTTAGATGTAACATCAAGTCTAGGATGGTCATCGAGGCTCTATCTGCTTTTAACTGAGAGGCAGGCATTTCGAAAGGGCCATTCATCTCACAAGCCTAAGACACTTGTAATAAGATGGTATGGAAGTGTTTCAAATGGAGGCTGCTTGATTAGTTTAGATTAGACATGTGTGTATTTTATGGGTAAAATCTGGTGAAATGAATACAATACCATGTCAAAGGCTTGAGTTTTTCCTTCCTGAGAATTGATGTGGTGTGCCACATTGTAGGAACTCAAAAAATGTACAATCTAATGTGGAAAAAAAAAATCTAGCAAGAAAAAAATCTCAATTACATTTTTAATGTGACACTCCTCTGTTCTGGTTCAAGTAAAATCTTTAGGAGATGATATTATTTTTTGCCTTTCCATGTTGGAAAATATTTGTTTCAGATGTCAAACAGTATATGTGACAACGGGGACATTTCACCTACAGATGAAAAACAACCTGTCGACTTATCATTCAGTTGCTGCATCCAAGCCATTTCCACTGTGATTTTCTAAAATAATAATCATAGACAAATATATTAATAATATAAATATCAAATAATAATAAAATAAGTAGTCAAAAACATGAAAAAAAGAAGTGTGAAAGAATGTAAAAAAATCTTAAAGATGTATATTTAACATTTCAAAATGAGAGTCAAATTGTAATAGCTTTTCTTTTTCAAGTAGGGTTCCTAATTAGCAACCTGTTAGTAGCTGGAAACTATATGTTACAGTAGCCAAGAAGGAAAAGGAACAATTTGTAAGGCATTATTTGAAATGAAGAGTGAGAATGCCGAGAGATGGATTTCAGGCAGATAATTGTTGTCTTTGGAACATGGACATCAGCCCTTTCATCTCCGTTTTTACAGCGGTTTCTGCAATTTGTCAGCCACACTTCCTATCATCTCTCACAACTACAGCCTGACTCAGTGACAACAAAGAGAGTGGAGGAAGTAAGGCAGTTTGTGCTATGTTGTTTGGAGATATTAGAGAGATTCACTACCTTACTCTAGAAGGTAGTACACTCTAGTCACAGGCTAACTTTAAGCCATATGTCCTTGGAATACCTCTGCTGCCTTGCATGACATTCAATATTTGACATGTCTTCAGTGATATAGTGAACAGGTTTTCATACATAGCAACCACAGGATGTAGAAAAAGGTGTTTGAAAGAGAAAGTGTATACAGAAGTATTATTATAAAATGCTTAAGCTGTCCTGACATATGTCATATGAAATGTAGGCCAGCGAGGAGAAAAAAAAAGCAAACACACAAAAAAGGCCACAGTTTTTTATGTAATCGCTTTCATGCATTGCTTTATGAAATGTTCTCAGTGAGGTAAGAGATTAAACATGTATTTACAGTTCTGTGTGCGAAGCAACTTGTCCAGAGTGATCACAGTGGTAACTGATACAAAATGAAGAACTACTCTGAATGAGTTCTACCTTCTCTATGCAGTGACTAGATAATCATCAAAACAAACAGTACACACCTACCTTTGTTTCTATGTGGTCTTGGAAATTACCACTGTATGCATCAACAAAACAACATAATATGTTAATGTGCTCTGGAAAAAAAAAAATAAAAAAAAGGTCATGCAAAGTAATTTCTGAGCAGAAGGCAAGAGAAAAAGATCATATTTTCCAGAACTAGAAATAGCATATGGCATGATTTAGTATGAATTCAGGGAGCAACAGTAACGATCTTTTGCTGCAAATGGTGCTTATCCAGAAAAAAAAGGAAACAAGTGGTAGTTGTGAGCTATCACAGGAACGTCTACAAAAAAATCTGAATTTAAAACTTGTATAGGTAGCATCTGAGAATGATACTGTTATTTTCATCTTATTGTTTCAAAGGAAATAGTTTAACAAAATTATTCCAGCACACTCAGAGGGGTTAAGCTTGAAGTCTTTCAGGCTGGCGATACTGCAGCAGGAGTATGTGGAGAAGCAAATACTGTATTGCTTCCATTTTACCAGATTCAATCTTCCGATGTAAATGAACAAAAAGAAAAAAAGAATTCCCATTTATGACCAGAGTATCCTGAGTATATTTTAACAAATATCTCACCTGAATAATAGACAACAGAGAAAAAGGACAATAAGCTGAAACATGACTCATGATGATGAGGTAGGTTTTAGAGAGTGCCAATTTATTGTGTTTGTCTAGATCTGGTGGTGGGTGAGACTGCGGATAGTGAAAGAGAGAGATTTGTATCTCTGACCCCAAAACATTTAAAATTAATGACCTGCAGTGTGTTGCATGAGTTTATGCAGAGATACCTGAAGCATCTATCACTTCTATAATGCTCTGTATAGGTGCAGTAATCCTGTCATGTGCAGCAGATTGCAGCTAAACCAGTCATAAGCAGCAGAAAATGTGCAAATGAATACATAACGCCCACTTAAAGCTTATGTTATTCAGCTGCTGCTTTGAAGAATTTGCAATGGGTGGTATGTTCTCTGTCTTGTTAAATAGCTAGTGCCATGCTACAGTTGTTTGAAAACCTAGAAAAAGAAGAAACACCTGACGTGAATGTTGTGCAGCAGGCTACAATGTTAGCAACAGAAGACACATCATGAAGCATAAATACAAATTAATAGACTTCTGGAGAAAGAAATGCATATTTTATGCAGAAAGAAGGAAACAAAGAATTGGGATTTTCCACATGAAAACTGTTGTCTTCCTTAGTCAAGGAGCTGAAACTCACTGGAAGAAATGAGAAATGCCATAACTGGGTAAGTGACTTTGGTTGTTGAATCGTAGCCTATTTCTACACTGTTCTGCAGTAGACAAAACTCACAGGTACCATCCATGCATTCTTCTGAATTCAAGAAAATACACATGGCAAAATAGATAATTTCAGGCAGAAGGTGAGCCTGAACTCTTACTTTCTAGGCAAAGATGTTACATTGAGCTAAAGTAGCTGTGTTACCTCAGATGACCTTCCAGTAATGCTCATCATCAGGTCTCCTGTTTCAAGCAGCAGGAAAATCTTGGTTCACTTTACTCAAGACTGTGGTACTTCTCCATGTAATAAGGTTACCCTTTATTTCAAGCATAAATATCAGAATTAAATCAGAATGGTCTTAAGATCAGATCCAACTTTGAACTCAAGATGCTAGCTGTCCTATGAATATTTCTGTCCCTGTTTTGTGCTGGTATATGATTGTTTATGGTTATATTATACTACAATATTGATAACACAGTATTCCGATATAGTTTTAGGATTCTGTCAATAGGAGCATGTTTTCCATAGATCAGCCATAAGGGAGAGCTATAGTCTACTGCCTATATATGAAAACAGAAAGTTCTGCTCTGCTCAAGTTTTCAGATTAAGTCCTGAACTAAGAAAAAATGGGAATTAATAAAATGAAAAATGGAGAGACATACTAATTCTTTAATTTAAATCTTAAAAGAAAAAATTGATTAAAAAATTACAGATGTTGCAACTCTCATGTTATTATCAAAAGTAGTCAACATTTTTAATTTGGAGACAAAGCTGAAAATGTTATTAAAAGGATCATGCTACCAGCCAATCTATCTGTACACTTATATCAGGATGACAAGGTACACTGTTTTGGATGTTTGTGCAAGAAAGAAACCAAGACATAAAAAACATATTTATGTATATTATCAAAGGTTTTAAAGGCAATATCCTGAATAACTTTTACTGTTACATTGCATTTTTATGCTAAACCACTTTACAAAGAAAAATAAGGATTGTGATTTCTCTTATAAAAGCACATAAATAGCTGACTTCAGCCCTAGGGAGAGTAGGTACCCTACAGCTACATCACCAAAAAGATTGCAATATCTGCTTCCTATTTTTATTGCTGACATTAAAAGTTTTAATTTTCAAAGATGCCACAAACTGTAATCAAACAGTAGAGATGTCTGAATTTTTTTCATGTGTCCACTTCTACAAGTTACACTTCCTGAGTATTTAAGAGCAGAATTGCTACCAGTTACCCTTAAAAGTTAATGTAATCCAAGTTATATGTCTAGGTTCCTACTGTGAGGAGAAATAGAAACCTTCAACGGACCACTCACCATATCATAAGGTGTGAGCCTAAGGTATGTAGGATGAATGACCTTCTGGTGGTACCTTCATTGACTAAAGAGGAGAATTAACCAAGATCAGCCCAAATTTGACCTCAAATATCTGTTTATGTGCATATGCAAGACCACTCATACCATGCCTGTGTGAACTAAACATCCACTCAACTACACATCCAATTAAACACCCCCTCATAATTTGGGAATTTCAGAACACTGCTACTGGACTAGTCATCATACACAAAGAAAAAGTACTGGAAGACATGCTAGTGCCATCTTTCCTGTTGCAATTAGAGCACTCAGGAAGGTGTTTAAAATCTTCAACTCACATTCCTCATCTGCTTCAGAGATCTTGAACTCACACTTTCTGTAAGCAAGGCCTAATATTTGGTTTTAACACATTTTGGAGCAGAGGATCTGATCCACCACTCCAACTGAAACTGCTCTACTTCATATGCACTCATTTAAATATTAATTGAAATAAACACTGAGAATAAAACTGTCTTTCAGCTTAATCACTTGTCTGAATATAAAGGGATGTGTATTAAACTTCTTCATATAATTTGTGGTTTTTTATTCAAAGTGAAATAGCCTCATCTAAAGTGGCCAAAAAGACTCTTCTCTTTCCCACTCCCAGACTGTGCTGAAGTGTTGTGATTAGGGTAGCCTTAGGGGTTCTAAACAATTGCTGCTCAAGTCTTCTTAACTAGAAGAATACACTTTGTGGAAAAGGGTTAGACTTGGTAATTAATTTAAGGAAAGTTCCATACAATACCTTAACCACTTCCTTTCTCCTTTACAAAAAACATGACAACTAATATATGCAAAATCAACAAGAATTGTCAGAACCATTGGCTGCAATAACATCCTGAGATAGCAATAAAAAGTGAAGGCTCTCCTGATTTACAGTTAGGGTTGAAAACACCCAACAGCAACAACAAAAACAAACAAAACCAAACAAACAAACAAACAAAGTTTCCCTCCCCAAAACCACAAATAAAAACAACAAAAAAACAAACAGAAAGAAAAAAAAAAGAAACCCTGCACTTACAAATCAAGCCCACACACAGGTTTTAAGAAAGAAATACAAAAGAAACCTTAACACGTGTTTGGACCTGAACTTACGCTGAACCCTTCATGAGAAAAAGCAATTTGGCACCTCTGATTTCCACCAGGGACTAGAGCTGGAAATGACTGTGGTCTAACAGAAAGGCTTTTCTTCTGGTATTTCCAGCTGAGATGCCAAGTGGAAATGCTGGAATCTGATAAGAAACCTTGCTTTTATAGATGTTTATTCAAACATGACCTGGACTGTAAAATTTTGGTTATCTGGCTATCTTTACAGACTGACACTCAACTGAGAACAGCCTTCATGATTTATACACAACCATACATTTGTTGTTTTAATAGAAAACTTCTGTCTTCCCATAGAAACCAAAGCAACAAAAGTATCAGTCATGCAGGTTAATACAATAGTGAAAGACAGTACCTGACTAATAGGTGCTTAAAATAAAGATACTAGATACGAGGCCTTCTAACCAAAAGAAATACATTTGAAATGTCTGTCTTGCCTCCTCACTCTCTTAAATTACAGTGAGAAGAAAAATTCACACTGAAGGTCTGGCGTAAAATCCAAGAAAACACTGTGAAACCAGAGAGAAGTCCACTATTGAATAGGCTCATCTTTGGAACTGACCTCTTCTGTAAAACCTGCCTTCATTCATACTGCCATCCACTCCCTTCGGCTCTTAAGGGGTACTTTAACTAAAATTGTTACAAGAAATGAGATCTTAGATAGTTTCTCAGTGGAAAAGAACTTATTAAGGCCTCACCCTGCCCCAGGAGCACCAGATGGTGATAGTCTGCAAAAACAGACAAGCTGTGCTACCCGTTTTATGAATGTGTTACTGGAACTTTTATGATAGATATGTGTTATGTTCAGAAATACTAATACAGAGATTATAATACACCCTTAACAGTAAACTAAAATGAAAAGTACTCTCTGATCTGGTAAAGCAGCTGTGTACCATTGCATAACAGTGAGGAATTGAATCCAATAAACTATTGCAGTCAATTTCTTGTGTTTGCATCAACCTGTGAAATAGCTTCATTTGCCAATGCTGGGGAATCAAGTAATATTATCTTCTCAAATACTACAGATTATTAAAGTGACACCTTCAGATTAGTGTGTCTGGTAAACCACAGTCATGCCTCAGTCTCTAGCCATTATACGGGCATTTTCTACCAAACTCTGGCTTTTAATATCTGCAACAGCTACACAATTTATGTAATTATTTGATCAATTTATTTGAAGCACCTGTGTCAAATATTCTGGATGAATATATGCATTCACATACATATTCAAAACCGCACTTTTTCAATTGAATCAAACTGATACAATTTCAAATAAATACCTCCCAAACATGAAAGTCTGGCCAAGTTTCCTCTAAATAAAATCTTAAGTTATTATAACTTATATCAGTAGTATTTAATAGCCAGCACACTATGCCAAAAAATAGAGATAACACCAGGGTAGAAGTTCAACCATCCCGAACTCCAAATGTGAGGACCATGGACACACACTTCACTTGTGACCTGTTGCCTTGTAAGAGACTGTGTCCTTCAGATGAAGCAAACTAAAAAGTCAGTAATTAATGTGCATCCAGAATAAAAGTGTGAGTGAGGATAGCTATTAAGCAGCAATGCATAAAGAACATGGAGTAGAAAGCAAAATGTATTTTGCCCTTGATGAGGTTTCCAATGTTTTTAAAACCTGGTCTCTACAACTGTCTACTCTGTATAGGCAAAACATTGGAAAATCTGCATTTGGACATATGTTTGTAAATAAGAAAACAAAACAGAACAAATCCCAGGCTACTATTGCAGCCAAAGCATTAAGATGCAACTAAAGATCCTAAAAAGATACTCTCAGTCCACAAGCTTGACTAAAAGTAAGGAAATTGCTCCTTCACTCTCAGACAGTACCTCTCTCAGACAGTCTGCCAGCATCTCTCAGATGTACTTCAGGTAATTACCTCTCACCCAAACAATGATCTCAACCTAGCATGAAGAAAAATGAGAAACTGTCTCATCTGGACAATATGAAGCAAACTGAAGCTAAGTGACATCACTGTATCGATGATTGCAGTCACAGAGGTCATGGTGTTCCCTCTAATGACTACTTGTATGATTTTAAATAAGATGTATGCTGTAAAAGTCTGTCATGCAACAAACTGTTTGTCTTCTTTGGTAAAAGAATCATTTTGAGGTTCACTTTCTCAGAGGGAAAAATGTGGCACTCTTGGGCATGTCTGTGGTTGCTTTTGCCAGGAAGTGTAAATGTCACATAAATGATGATCCATGTAAAAAGCCATTTGTGATAGTTTTGAAAGGATTTGTTTTGGACACAAAATGTATTTGTCAGTGTCTTATGCAGCCAGAAGGTATCTTGATTCAAAGATCAAGAAAGGCAAATACCCTATTGCTGGTGTTTTTTAAAGGGTCATATGCAAAACACCTCTGTCAGAATAAAAAATACTTTCTAAAACCATTTTCTGATTTCCATCTGTCTTTGTGTTTAAGGCCATCAGAAGACTGGGGCTAGCTTTGCAGTGGTTTTCATCACCTCCCTTATATACACTCTCTGCCTGAACTCTCAAAAAGTCTAATTTAACCCAAATCTGATTTGGTTGATTCTGCAGAGCTCATGGGTTTCCCAAAAGTGCCATTCCAAACAGGGAGAGTCAGACACCCTTGGGAATGAGAGGACATGCAGTGCCTGTTTTGATTTTGCTTCTGCCATGGTATAAACCCACAGTACCTCTGATGGACCTAAAGCAGCTATAGCCTGTATATGGAAGAGATTTCTAGATATAACTAGGTTTAAAGGTAACTAGAAATAACTAGGTTTGAAGTAGGCACACCTACTAAGCTGTTCCTGAGGGGAACTACTTTTGAACCAGAGAATGCATTTGGATCATCTCTAGTATGAAGTGCTAAGTTGTGTAAATTTAAAGTACAATGGAAAGCCCTCACATTATCCACGCTTATTTGTAAACAGTGCTTGTATAACTGCTATGGGAAATACCTTTGTGACTGTGGACACATACCAGCTGTGACTGTGAGATTCTCTATGTGTGTTGTTATTCTTTTAGGAGTTATTACTGAATCTCTATGTGTCATCTTTTTAAAACATGCTGTGGAGGCCAGTAACATTTTATATCTTATTATTCAGTCAAGAAAGACACAGCAGACTTTTCTAAAAAGTCACTATAATGAAAATAATCACTAATGGTGAGTTAAACTCTACTCTGTGTAAAACGGAAAATTTTCTAGAATTAGCTATCACACTCTGTCTAGACAGCAAACCAAGAGTTCCAAAACTAAGATAGATAACTCTACTGTTCACTCTGGCAAAAATGCAAAATGACAGAAACTCCTCTCTACAACTTCTTCTGTTCCAATTCCACCAAAAGAAGAGCCCAACCATAGTATTACTGGTACATGCTATATACTCCGTCATCAATTTTATACTGTGAATATTATGAAGCACTCAAACAGAGCAGACAATAGACAACTGCTCTTTAATTATTTTTAAATTATATTTCATGCCTAAAAGAGGGAAGTGTGTTGCAAACTATAGTTCTATGTAACTGTAGTAAATATGAATAAAGTCTGTGCTTAAGATCACTATAACTACAGATTACACACACACACACACACACACACAAAAAAAAAAAAAAAAAAAAAAAAAAAAAGCCATAAGTAAAAACCACCA
>JAWWEU010000040.1:43047895-43070021 GCA_035583155.1 Acropternis orthonyx | reverse complement strand
AATTGTAGTTCTGACTTGCAGTCTTTTTGTGAGTTGGGTTCTTTTTCTCCTGCTGGTTTACCTTAAACCAGCACACTTAGCAAAAGAGCAAAATAGCAAGTCAGTAGGAATATGGGCCTACCATGCACTTACTGTATGTTTCACTGGAGAATGAAATTATACAGAAGGATACTCTTAAAAGTACACCCTGTCTGGCTTTAATTAGATGTGGAAGAAAAAGAATTTAAAAGGGCAGTGCTAATTAATTGTTTACTGAAATAAATTATAATACTATATCACTGTTGCTAGGTTCATGCTTGTGGGTATTCTCTAGCTAACCAGGTCAAATATTTAATTTTGCATTAACAACCACCTTCATGAGTTTTTCAGTTCTGGGCACTGACTTTGCATTGAATATTTGCATAGACTATTTTCTGTATTTCCCTGATTGTGATCATTCTTGCATGCAAACAGGCTTTTTGAGAGTTCATCAGTTCCAGCTGCCTATTTTCCACTTGATGTCAATAATTCTTTATTCAGCCATTTATCAGAATTCTTTTCACTGCATCTAATGGGTGATGTCACCCAGAAAGAGTTATAATTGCAGGTGGGAAATGAAAAGGACATAAAAAGGCTTTCAAGAAATAAAAACTCTATATTTATGCAAGTGTTCTAAGAAACAGAGAAGTCAATAAGAAACAAGCTGACAACAAAGTAGGATTCAAATGGGAACAAAATTATGGCTAAACATACTAATCCTCAAAGTTTAATATGAATTGTCATCAGTCCTTTGGAAAAATTCTGTTCCTGAAATTGCAAATGTAGAGTCATTAGCCAGCTAATATGAATGAATATTTCCCTTTTCTAAATCAGATTTATGGAATATTTTGCCTTCTGTCAGATTATAACATATTTGCATCTAATAGTTCCAATTTAGAATGCTTGAGCTATAAATAGATGGGAAATGTGGCATAAATTAACATTGATACGAAAGACTAAAATGTCTTCCTTACAAGCTGTAAACCACTTCCATGTCAAAGAAAAACAAAACTGCTCTACACTTCAGGTTTTCTGAGGTAAGAATTCATTGGTATGTTTGAGCAGTCATAGTGCTCTTGAATTGCAAGATGTGCTATCCAAATTTCTCTCTGTGTTAACTATTGCTGACCTTCAGCCATGGAAAGCAACTAGTAGGGTGACTTAATTTGACACCTGTTCTGGGGATTTCTAAATAGCTGAAGCCAAAAGCAATCCATATATAGGTGCCCCAGCCTGTTCTCAGCATATACTGTATTTACTGTGGATTTCCTTAGGATATTGTAAGGGCAATGCCATGCAGGAATTCCTAAGTGTCGCCTTTCAGTCCTTCAAATGCCAAATGTGAGGCTGCTTTAGCCAACATCTTTTTTGTGTTGAGTGGCATCCGTAAGAGAGATTCCTCCAGTAGACTAATACATTTTCCAAAAGCACCTCCTGGGAATACATATTTCTTGGAAACTGGAAAGGAAGGCAAACTATTAATCAAATAAAATTGTGCTTGTGAAGCTATTGGGTATGCACATTGTATGGAATTTTCTTCCTATTTCTTGAGAATAATCACAGGAAAAGTGTGGATGGATTGGCTCACATATGAAAAGTCACCTCTCAGATAAAGGAAAAACAAGCACATTTTGAATCAGAAGGTTTCGACACAACAAGGTTTTGACATAGGTCAAAAGCGAAGGAATAAACTGGAGTGTAGTCTAATCTGTCATGCTAGTCTATGCTGAAATTATTGTTCCACTTGCAGTAACAAAGGTAAAGCACTTTTTCAGTTTCTGAATCTGGAATTGTATTCCCCTATGTATATTATTATTTTAGATTCTTTAGAAATAATGATTATAAATACTTATAAATACTTTTAATTGTCCAGAAATAAAAGAGAACTACAAGGCACTGAACAACGGAGTTGGATTCCAATACTCATTATGAAAGAAAGGAAAAAAAAAGTGACATCCCAGGGCTTCAAGTAGAATTTTCGCATGAACAGTTTTTTTTACCAAGGTGCATCACATTCTTACATGCAGGCACAGTCTACTATTTTAATGACTTTAAAGTACATAGAGGATGAAAATACCTTTATTTCTTTTCACTTTCACAGCTCTTTGTAGGCTGTAGAAATATGTATAAAAGAAAAGATTGGCATGATCTTCAGAGGAAAGAAAGGGGACAGTTTTGAAACTTGTTTCCTCCCCTCCCATAGCACTTTTGTCTTAGCACAAAATACTCTTGAGCCAGCCGGTTGTTTTGTTCACAGTGGCTTTCATTGCCTAATCTAGTGAATTCATTATAGCTCCCTGCCTGAGGGCTCAATTTTCAGCTGCGCTAAGCATGACCCATATCAGCTGTGGGAAAGGGAAGGCAAAGGCTCTACAGGCCGTTCACACCTCCCTGTGTCCTCAGGAAGCTGTGGGGGGATGGAGCTACCACGCCTGCCCAGGCAACTGTGGCTAGGTGAGATTGCTTTGTAGGAGTCTTGGGAATTGCTCTGCTAGCAAGACTTTGCTTGTCACAACGTGAATCCTCTGTAACGGAGGTGCAAGGCAGGAGAAGCTGCCATAAAATAATTCTGCCTTTATGTCAGAAGAGGACTTTCCCATACCAAGCATTCCTCGATGTATTCATCCAGGGAAATGCTTCCAGGCCGACCTTGAAATGTAAAGAGAACTTTCTGGAGTTAGAATCTAGAACTGAGTGTAAGGTTTCTGAGGTAACCAGACTCTAATATCATTGCAGTAAGTAGTGTAATTTTGTTTCTTGGTTACATGCTAGAAATGTGGTATTACAGAGAAGCTCTGTGTCAAATGGATTCTATTTGCTCGTGCACTACAGAAGGACAAATAGTACTCTGTTTTTAAAGCTTTATACATTAGATTAGTGGTTGCAGAGAGGAAACTGTGTCCATTTTGTCCTCACTAGCAAGTGGGTGGTTGCCTCCCACATTCACGTCACTGCCACATTTGGCATCAATGACACTTCGGCAGCAATAATTTATTTGAAGGTCCTAGCACTGTAAAGTAGTTTCACTACTCCCCAGAAATTTTCTCAGTTGAGTAGTTTAGCTCTTTACTTCCAGTTCACTAATCTAAGGTCTCTTAGATACATGCATAAACACATGTGCATGCCCATCTCCTGTCTTCCAAGGAACCTAAAACTTACAAATCAACAAGACAGAATGGTCCAAGCCAAGGAGGAAGAACAAGCAAGATGAAAACATCATAAAGACCCCATGCTGGAACACTGAGTCATACTTTCCAGTTATAAATGTCATCTATTAGGCTAAAAAAATAATATTAAAAATCAGTCTCCATTCTGGGTTGTGTGTGGGGTTATTTTGGTTTTATTTTGTTTGAGTTTTTGTTGTTGTTGTTAGGTTTTTGGAGGTTTATGTTGTTTGTGGGTTGTTGGGGTTTTGTTTTTGTTTTAGGGGGTTTTTTGGTGTTGTTGTTGTTTGTTTGTTTTGTTTGTTTTGGTTTTTTTGCTTGCTTTAATAGTTCTACTCTTCATCAGCTCCAGTGTTAAGCAGCTCATCCCTCTTTCCTGGCTAAGGACATGTGATAGTTTTGCTGAATAGCTGCAAACATGCTCTCTGCTGGGTACTAATAGCTGGCACATTAGGCTGCTTGGTGAGCTGTGGCAGCCAAACAGAAATGATTTCAACAGACTGACTTCAGTAAAGAAGTGGAGAGTTGGGATTTTTTTTTAATTTTTTTTTTTCATTTCTTCACTCTGTTTGGTGCCAGAGTTCTTAAAATAGGTCTCTCAGAGTTTTCTTGTTACCCATTTTGGAGCCCAGATGCAGGAAGCCAGCCAGCACAGCTGGTGGAGTCTAAGTGTCTCACAGATAGGGAAGGCTTACATGGCCTTCATTTTATTTTATTCTTATTTATTCTTAACCATTATTTTACACTTTATTCCTAACCATTGTTGATGTTATTGCTATTGAAGTGCCAAGAAAAAAATGCCCAGGCTCATGAGTTGGAAGGTGTATCAGACCTTCCTCTCTCTCCTGTGTTCATAATCTGGCCACTACACTTTGTTACTTTCACTGTCTTCCTCATCAGGAACGTAGATTTAATTAGTTCTTCCATTCTGAGCTCACACTGATACTTGTGCTGAGCTATTAGAAGTGATGTGTAACGGTGCTGATGTGAACTCATTCTCACTGCAGGCTAGATATAAAATCAGCGCTCTTCTTATATATAAGAATATATGCCAGACTTCTAGCATATTTCTGAGAAGAAGAGAATATATGGAGTTGTACCAGGCTTCTAAACAGCAAGCTAAAATATATGTCAGAAATTGGAAAGAGGTGATATGACAACCAATAACATTTCCTTATAGTCATCTAGTAAGTACTGGGCTGGCCACTCTTGGAGACACAGTAACTTTCTTCTCCTAAGAATGCAATTCAGATTGCTGAAAACCTTCAGTGAAATTTTGCTTCTGTGAAATTTTTTTCCTGTTAAAGACTTGCTGTCACCTGAGAAGCCTCATGGGATCTTTCCTCATGCAACATGTGATAACTCCTACCAACTACTTATAATTGCACAGTTCCTGCAGGGTGGTTTTTGAAAGCAGCCCAGGCTGGGGTATTACTGTTACAGACTGCAGAACTCCATGTCCCTAGTACATCTGTGAAAGCATTTGGGGGAACAGCAATATGGATGGAAGTAACAGTGATTCATTCTATCTTCATATGGAAACAGAGGGAACAGTTGGCCTCTCCAAACTGGAATGATACAGAGATCTGAACATGCAAAAATAGCACAGCAATTTCTAGGAGAAAACTAAACAAGTCTCAGAAATGTATTGAAAAACTAAGTATTGAGGTCCACAGTGAAAAATTTGAAAGATACAGAGTGCAACACTTCATTATACTAATTGACTTTCAGTATAACCTAGGTTATGTTGAAAGTCAAGAGGAGTCAGGTATCTAATCCTTGTTTATACTTTTAGACCTTCTCTAGTACAAAGGGTAGCTCCTACCATAAGCAAACCTCTCATTACAGTACTTGCGAATGAATGATGGAAGCTTTTGGCGGTGCTGAACAGTCAAATTCTGCACAAGTTTAGGGCTTTGAGAAACCATCTCTCTTGGATATTGGAGTATTAATTTACAGCCTTCCACAACTCACCATTTTCTTCTGCCTTCTCATGACAAAATAATTTGGTTTGTGCCCACATCTCCCTTATGAGAACATCAGATCCAGCATCTTAGCTGATCCAGTAATAAAAGTGGTCTTGCATGAAGATGCAGGTCTGTGAGTGGGAGCTGCTGATTCATACATGTTCCTTTCTATCAGCACAGTTACAGGAACAGGAGCCTCCAGTAAGCAAACAGCTGAGAAGGTATTTCCTTAAATATCTTCTACTGTTTGCACAGAGAATGTGAATGCATGTCTCTATACCCTCCACTGACTCATGCATGTGACCATGTTCAACCTTATGCCTACCTCCATTCCCTCCCCTTGTGTCAGCAGGTCACTGCTTCCACTGGTTCTGAACTGTACTGTAATTATATAAATAAGCAACGCATACTAGAGAACTTTAGGTAAGGTCAGGCTTTTTTTTCATGAAGACTTTTGTTACCATATGCTTCCTTTTCTAGGGAAGAGGGACATCCCAATGCCTGACACTAGAGTTTTACAGGTACCTTCTGAGGTCTGTACTCAACTTCCATCAGCACCTTGCAGAACCTGTAGGCTTCTCTCTCCTTGTGGGAGGGAGGGGGTAGGAGGGGTTCTCAGAGGCTTTAACCTGGGTAGAAAGGTTTTTGTTTTATTCCAAAGGTGAGTTTTATGTTGTCAGCCATTGCAAGTGTCTCACCCAAGCTACTGTTTAGGATCTGTATATTAATGGTGGAGGGATAAGCAACTTCACAAGCCAGTTCTCTACATCATAAGACCAGTATGGAAAACCACAGATGAATTTCCATGCAGAATTATTTGAGAGAATCCTCATGACTGTAAAAAATCATAAACTAAAGCTTATGTGGCTCAATCTGTAGGAAATAAACTTTATTTTTCTGTAATTCTTATGTCACGGCTGAACCCACCACAGAGAAACCATGTTGAAGCCTCTATGTACCCCTTTCCTGAAGATTTTCTACTGAACCTCACTAACTTAATTGTTCATAAAGCTACCCATAAGAAAAAAGATCTTGAAGTAGATAACAGATACACTTAGGAGTTACATCTTGTGATGAATGAACACAAAATCTCAGCTTCATTTACAGCCAGCCCACACAGTCACATGTTTTATTGCTCATACGTAACGATCAGCAATCATTTGGGGATCAAAAAATAAAAAGATAAACTTCAGCCAAAATTTTAACACAATCTGATATAAACCACACATTTGAAATTATTTACAATGTTTGAAGCACTTGTGAGAAGCACCCTGCCCTGACTCTACCTACTTGTTGATTTCTATCCTTACGATGCTCTCAGTAAGACCTCTGGTATTTTCATCTTCTGTACTTTATTCCCCTCTCCTATGCCTGCCCTGGATCCAACATACTATCCTCAACAATCTAATTTCTCCATTTACAATAACTTTAACTAAAACTGGTCTGTTCTTCACCAATGAAATTTAGCTTCCACTTTATTCCTAATTTTGGGTACAAACTGTGTAATTGTCCTCAGGTAATCTTATTTCTGTTCTGTCCGTTTAAATGTGCTCATTTTTCTTAAGAAGTAACTTCTGGCAAGTTGCCTATAAATATTTGTTTTATGAATCCTTAAATTGAGGAATACATTCAGTGCAGGTAGCTTGGTGTGCAGCTGCAGTGCAAGCTGCAGATTGAGCTCTGGGTGGCCAGAGCCCAAGGCAAGAGGCTATGAACTTTGTCTAACAAAGGGCATGGGGACCTGTGGTCCAGGCAGGTGACTGGACATTCAGAAACATGGCAGGAACTGAGAACTCAGGAGGAAGAGGGAGACATTTGAATGCTTGGACTGTGAGGGTATAAAAGTCATGAGGTTCCTTTGTTGGAGTCCCTCCTCAGAGGGATCAGCTCAGGCTATTTCTGAGTTACTGCACCAGGAATAAATTACTTTAAGGAATGAGACATCTGAGCCTCTGCTATGGGAAACTTGGAGTCAAATCAGTCAGGAAACCCGGTCTGACTGAGTGACTGTGGGGTGTGCAAGGAGTCAAGCAGGGTTCCCATTGAGTCACTGGAGCTGCTGTGAAGGGGCTTTGGTCACAGCAGTGAAAATCTCTGGTGGTGGAATTGTGACTGCCACAGAGTCTCAAGAATGGTCAGACGGGGAAGTTTCCGTAACAATTATGTGTCATTTGCATGGTGATCCTTCCTTTCCTCAAAGTGGCACTTCCTGTATATACCTGAGCTGTGAAACTCAGGCTACCTGGCATTTCACTTGCCCCAGTGTTTGTAAGTAAACAAATGCAGGACATGTCCACACAGATAGATACAGATAGTTACATATCCATTCTGCATGAACTCCAGTCTGGCTGAATACTCTGCACTTTGAACTGCTTTGTCCTGCTAAGATTAAAATGCTTACTGCATCTTAGACTCTGAGAGTGGAGTGAAGGTGCAAGTATCTTGACCCATTAATCTAATCACATTATTTGCATGGCCAAAATCAGAACTGAGCTGTGGTTTATGCAGAAAGTATATGGTATTTGCCTACCCAGAGAACTTCTCAAGACTTATAGGAAATTTTTTTACCAGTGCTGAAATCATCTGAAGTGAAATCTTCCTCTGTGAGGAAAATAAAGGCTTGTCAGGCTTGAACTGAGCACTCTGATAGTCTGATTGCTCCATTTCATTTTCTTACAGAAGTAACATGCAACCAATGCACTTGATTCCCAGCCAGACGATGGGAAAGAAAATTTTACACCATTTTTCTTGGTCTTGCAAGCAACTGTAGTAAAAGACTGATAAGTAGTACTTCGTACTTTTTTTGTCAGATAAACTGGCAAAATTTCTTCAACATCATCATTGGATTCCCATAATGTTAAAAATTATATTTATATGTAAAAATAATGAACTACCATAAAGTTTTTCTCTTTCTTTTTTTCCTTCTCTTTTTCCAGTTTAGTATTTCTTGCAACTTCTGTATTTTGACATTAAAATTTGCTGAGTCCAATCAAGTCAAATGTGACCAGATGTCACATTTTGATGGTAATTATAAGAGACTTAGGTATTTCAGCTCCTATCTTCTCTAGAGATGACATTACACAACAGAGACAGATTCTTAAGTTAACAAAGTAAGAGGCCTAGTTTGGTTTCACTGGTTAAAGGCAACACTTTAAACATGACATGAAAATAAGGAAGTGGTGGTGCCGATCATGAAGCACTGAGGGAAAGCTCTTCTTCTGCTCTCCAAGACGCCAGCTATCCACTGCCTTAGCACATACCAGAACGTCTTGGGAGAAAGTTCCCATGCAACATATTAAGTTAGATTAATTTAAAGGTAGCAAAGACATGGAAAACTGTTATAAGATCTACAGCAATATAATACTTGACACAGGATTCCAGAGAACAGCAAAGAGAAAAATGGTCAGAAGGTGAAGCACTTAGCTGCAATGGCTACTTGCTTAATTAACAATATCCTTAATCAAATAAAATCAGCATACTATGAATCATCTTGTCTAAGTTCATTTACCAGAGGTGTCAATTATTCAATCAGTGGACATTTGTACATTTTTCTCCCTATCTCTTAATATTGTTCCTTTTTTTTCCCCCAATCACACTGAGGATGACAGGCTCTCAGTCAGATCCTTGTATCACACAGATTGGGATATGGGATGTTCTTGGCTCCCAATCAGATGCATTGCTTTCATCAAATAAATAACATCAGTGGAAAAAATTCACCACTGCACAAAAAGTAAATAACTTGAAGCACTTTAACAATTGTGTATTAGTGCTGGCATGCTTCAAAAATAACTGCTGAACATTGCTAAGAGGACTGCAGGACTATATAATTATTTATGACAGGCTTTCATCATTTTTTTCTCCTAAATGGTTGGTGTTTTGAAGGCCAAAGGAATATTGTGAAAATGAAGGGAGGAAAGCAGTGGAATGCTTTTTATAAGGCAATTGCCCTCCATCTTCACTCACACAGGAGCAACCACACTAAGCATCTTCTGGGATGACCACTGTTCAAAGGTGTTTGAATTTTGGATTTCATAATCTGAAATCCATGCCTTTAAATAGAAAGGATGAAGAATCTTGGATAGAAATTAATAGCAAACCATTTTTTCCCATACCAGGAATATGTTCAAGTTGAGAAACAGTTGTCCATTCCATACTGGAATGAAACTGAGACTTTTCAGACCTTTCTACTTTTTCAGGAAAAAAAAAAAAAAAAAATGAAAGGAGCAAGGGAAAGCTTTGCTTCCCTCCCTAATCCTGATGCTCACCTTCATGTCCTCTGAAAGAGTCAAGGAAATAGGGTGCCAGCATCCAAAGAAAAGAAACTGGATCTGAAGCCCAGCTCTGCCAGTCTGATGCACCAGACTACTGTTCTCAGTACTTGACAAGCCTGTCACGCATTGCAAGAGTGTCCAACCTACTGACTAATTCTGAGGTCAGATACAATTAACTCTTCATACTTAAAATAGCCCACCCTAGAGCTCAGATGCATTTCCAGCCATCACTTTTCTGATGCTGATGTATTCCCACTAAATCTCTCAGTTAGAGCACATTGACTCAGCTTGTGGACTTGCCCCCAGCCTCTCTCTGCCACAGGGTTGAGCAGAGCTTGTTTCTTTGAGCACTCACTGCCACTAGCAGGATACAATTCATTCCCAACACACAAATGACTCACAAATGAAAAATGGAGTGTAGAGAAATGGAAGGCATACATATCCCATAGAAACACATATTATACCTCTGTTTTAAGATTTCTTCCAGATAACTGAAAGCTGACCAGCTT
This sequence comes from Acropternis orthonyx, assembly GCA_035583155.1. Lineage (NCBI taxonomy): Eukaryota > Metazoa > Chordata > Aves > Passeriformes > Rhinocryptidae > Acropternis > Acropternis orthonyx. The sequence continues at coordinate 43,060,092 of JAWWEU010000040.1, read as the reverse complement.
TTGAAGTATGCCTGGGAAACATGTCCTTAGAACGACAATGTAAATAGTAGCCTACATCCCTGGGTAGTAACTCAGTAGTGTTTATTTGGCTTTTTTATCTCTCAATATCAGCATGGTTTTTTGCTTACATGCTTACTATCCTTGTTGAATTTCACTGGACTACCTGCACGTCTAAAAATCAGCATAAGTATTTGCAACACTCTGGCCACTGTTTGTCATGTCTTATGTTGGAATCCCAGCAAATACGTAGAAATTACAGTTTGTAATAGTATGCTACTCCTTGTATTCCATGACTAAAGAAAATACTCCTATGTATAACGTAAATAGTGGAATTAACTTGTTTCTGCCCAGTGAGGAATTTGTTGCTCTACCTAAATTAAACAGTCTGATTTCTTCTGAAATGAAAGACTCTTTGTGAATGATGGGATTGAAATCTGGTCAGTGACAATGAATGATACCAATAATAATAAAAAGATACTTTAGAAGCATTTGAAAGATGATTACCCTACATAATCATTAACAATCTGTCACTTGCTGGGTCTTCTTGGGCACAAAGTCATTAACACCAACACTAATAGCCTGAATGTCAGGGAAGGAAAAGGTTGGAATAAAATTCCATTCCAAGTTTTCAGTCTCTCAGACTGAATGTAAGGATGTAAACACCTCTGGCCTCGGTGTGAAGGTTTTCCTGTAGCTTCACTTTAGAATTGGAGCCACCCCACCCCCCACCCCCCCACCCCTAAGAATTTCTACACAATAACACAGTATCAGCTGCATTTGAATGTATTTGGGTGTTGCTGGGAGAAATTAGAGTATTGCATTGCTCAGTAAAATAAGCTGTGAACATAAGTAGGTTAATCATCACTTTATTCCTGTTGCTTTACAGATCAACTTTCTGAAACATTTTAACCCAGGCAGTAGAGAGAACTGCAAGAATCTGAATTTATAAACCACTTTTCTCTGATGGGAAAAGCATGTGTGTAACTGCAGTAAACAGGAGCATTTACAATGTCTGCAAAATGCGACAAAAGAAAGCTATTGCCTTTCTTCCACACCTTGTAGATGGAAAAGAAACAGAGCAAATCCACTGAATGAAATTTTGGACCTTAAAAGATTTCAGATGCCCAGATCAAATCCTCACCAAATAGGATTTGTGAATATGCCTTGGTGTCCAATTCTTACTGCCTTGTCTAATTCCCACTGACTTTTTCAGAGAATGTCTTTACAAATATGTTTGGTGAGCTAGGATTTTGTTTTTTGCTACAAGGCAGAGCCTGTTCTACAGAAAGCACATTGTAGCTCATATTGCCTGATGCTAGGTTTGCTCAAAGGCGTGTTTGGAGGAGGCTGCAAGTGGCTTGAATGTATTGCAAATGTGTCGGTCCTGCTTTTAGTTACAATTTTTTGTAGCTACACTTAGCTACACTCTTTTTTTTTTTTTTTTTTTTTTTTTTTTTTTTTTTTTTTTTTTTTTTTTGCATCTGGAAGAGCAAGGTCAGAAATAATGGACTTGACTTAATTCTATGGCAAGGTGGCCTGCTTAGTGGACCTAGACTTTAGTAAAGGCCTTGACACTGCCTCGCTCAACATTCTCCTGGACAAACTGGCTCCTCGTGGCTTGGACAGCTGCACTCTTTGCAGATTGAAGAATTGACTCGATGGCTGGGCCCAGGGAGTGGTAGTGAAAGGTGCTATATCCAGTTGGTGGCCAGTCACAAGTGGTGTTCCATGGCTCAGTATTGGGATCAACTCTATTTAAGATGTTTATCAATGAGCTGAATGAGAAGATAGAGTGCACTTCAGGAATTTTGCAGACAACACCAGGTTCAGTGGGAGTGTTGATCTCCTGGATGGTAGGAAGGCTCTACAGGGTGGTCTGGACAGGCTGGATCAATGGGCTAAGGCCAATTTTACGAGGTTTAACAAGGCCAAGTTCAAGGTCCTGCACTTGGGTCACAGCAACTCCATGCAGAGCTATAGGCTGGAGGAAGAGTGTCTGGAAAACTGCTCGATAAAAAAGGACTTGGAGGTGCTGGTCAACAACAGCTGAATGTGAGTCAACAGTGTGCCCAGGTGGCCAAAAAGGCCAATGGCATCCTGGTCTTAAGCATCTTTTCCAACCTAAATAATTGTATGATTCTATGAAATATTGAATTTCCATTTTCTGTTTAGTGCAGTTAGTGGTTTATACCTCATGGTACAGTTGCCAGGGAGCTAGGAAAGGGTCCTGAGTATGAACATGCAATTCTTGATGATCTCTGGCCTATGGGTGATAGGACCTGGCTATTTTTCACTGATGAATCCCCCTGTGCCCACAATGACCATGTAAGGAAAGATGACCAAGGCTAGGCTTGATACTGAGAAAAACTGCTTGAAACACTTCCTCCTCATATAAATTAAAATGCAAATATATGTAGTCATAACAGCAGTCTGAAATGGAGGCACTGCCAAAAGCCTTAGAAATCCCTTGAGACTTGCAGCAGATGTCCGCAGTGAACAAGAACAATTGTTACTGAGGTTATCAGCTTTTCTGGCCATTGCTGTATCTGGTCAGACCAGAAGGTGAAGTGGGAATGCACAAAGGAATATTATCCTACTGTGTTTTCAAAGAGATATGAACCACAGAAGGCTGTGCCCAGCAAACACAGCAGTGGTAATAGTTTCCAGTAATGGAGAACTTCCAGCTCTATTCCTTGGGTTTCTCACACTGGGACAATTACAGAGTATGTGACTGTTCAAGTAGACTCCTTAGTCACATAATCCCACCGTTCCTCAGGTTTTACATCAAGTCCTCAGACGTTCAAAGTTCATGTTGTTATGTTCCTAGCACAATGACACCAGTAAGGTAGTAAATATATGTCAAAAATTAACACTGTCAGTCCTCATTCATGTTTAGGATATCCGTGTTAAATCCTCAGTTAGTTTCTGTTTCAGAAAAGATGTGGAGGTACAGATACCACTCTGTTGTCACTGAGTTTGCCAGCCCATTTCTGTATCATTTTTTTACTTCCTAAAGTAGGGACCAAGAGTGATAATCCAACTCAGATCAAATTAAACTGATCCTGACTTATCCAGGTGACATTTTGTGGTAAATTGTGTGTGTCACCTCTTCTGTCACTGCACAGTAGATGAACAAGGCAAGTAATGGTTATTGATAGTTATTATGAGCAGCAGTGGATAGAAAGGCAGTGAGGGCTATGCTTGCTTCTCTCTGACCCTGGTTGGCCAGCTGGCTATGCAGATAATACTCTCAATTTCCTAAAAAGGCATCTCAACCAGTATTGTTTTCATGTGGGGTTACTTAGGGAAGAACCTCTCCCAGATCCTTCCCTGGGACAATAGGTCTCTGCACTATCCCCCTCTGTCCCTTCACCTAACTTCCATAACAGTCTAGCATGATTCGTAAGTATGGTTTCTGCAGCCAAATAGAAGGGCGGGATCATTATACAGTTTTCAAACAATACCAAATATTGCATTAAGATTGTAGAGCAGTAATTTTGTTTTAAGAACAACAGCTTAATATTTTTTATAATGAGATTGATTAAAGTAGAATCTGCAGTTTATTTGTAATTTTGGGTTTTTTTCTACAAGGTACAGCAGCTGCTTAAAAGAACATTTCACCATAAGGAACAGGCTGATTCACTACATTACTCCTGGGTACAGATTGTTGTCTTCACCCACACAGTCTTCATAAATTAGGAAGAAAACTTGAAAAGCATCACAGTATATGTTTTTTATTGTTCCTCGCTTACAGTAGTTGTATCAGACCTCATATATCCAGTGTTTTATAAGAAAATAATGGTTAATAAAATATATTAATAAAAAGCTACTCTCTAAAATGCCTCAAAGTAACTGTGGAGACATGGAATGATTTACACAGGAGGTGCAGTGAGTTCAGTATCAAAGACTCACCTTCCTTTTGTAAAGCTCGAGGATATTGAGTATCTCCAGATTTTGGGACATGTTTTTCAGCTCTTCCATAAAGGAAGGTGGGACTCTGTTACACCACTATGTTCAAATGGACTAAGTTTTAACTCACTATACCAAACTCCATTCAAACAAAAATTTAATTCTCTGAAACCAAAAGCGAAGTCACCTGCAAAACCATCCAGATTCCTGCATGCAATTACCAGTCTATAAGAACAAGAAAGACCAGCAGAAGTCTAAGCATCCATGTCAGTAGTAGGGCTTGTTTTCCCTCCCCTGCCTTTGTTTTTGTTTTTTTTCTATGCAATGTATATTTGGTGCAGGAAACCAGTTAGTAAAGCCTGCCTGAAATGAGATTTGGTTCCATGTTTCAGATTACAAGTGAGATGTCAGAAGTAATTCACTCAAGAGGTGGCAGGATCCCTCCAGGATGGTTCAGCAATCTGTTAGAATAATAAATAAATAATCCAAGAAGCTTTTGGTGTTTTGTTTGTGTTTTTTTTAACTATAGACAAGATGAGAAGGCTACCAGAAAGTTGCCTCCATAGACACAAAGAACATACTTTCCCGGTTTCTCTAGCAAATTGCAAAATATATTCTTAGACATTGAAGACTATCTTTCCCCTACAGCAAAATAAAGATAAGTGAAGCAAAGTATAAGTTCATAGTAAAATACAACTCTATTAGTGTCATATGAGAAGGTGGTCTGTGCCTGAATGATCTATAGGATTGAATTCCAGTGAGCTTTTCTTACTAGGGAACAGTTGAAATGAAACTCCCAAATATAATGGCACACCTGTCAGAGCAAGGACTGGAATACTATGGACCTTCAAATATTTTTAACAGTCATGGCCTCATGAGTTGAGAGTGGAAGTAACAGCAAGGAAAAATTAACTCCTGTTCAGCTCTGCTTCTGCTGGGAGCTGGGAACATATGGGCAATACAGTTTCTAGACAATAAAAGAAACAGAAATTTGAGACTACTGTGTTCAGTCCCAAGAGACAGAGAGGAACATGGACCAATATTTGCTAGCTTTCCCCTCCTTTCCTTCCATATTGTAAGTTCTTCCAGTCCAGCTCTATGTTCTTTTCTTTAATCTCCTCTTCAAACTTGACCCATGGAAACTTTCTTCCCATAACCCATGTGGGAGAATTGGCAGAAAGAGGAGTGTTGACAGCCTTTTTGTTTGCAGTTTTAGCGCCAGGGCAGCAACTGAGAGGAAAATTGATCAAGGAAAAGTGTGTGCTTGTTGCTGTGTGAGAGCTGTTCAGTGAGTTGGGGAGCAGATGAGAACAGTTGATACAGGCAATAACCGGAGGTCACAGACACCAAATCCTTATAAGTCTTTGCTGAATTGAACTGTTGACCATATGCTCCCCAATGAGGTAATACCTTAACACACAAATGCATTCCAAGTTATGTTAAATATGTTTTATCTCTTCCACTTTCATAAAATCAGAGAATATCTCAGACTGAATGGGACCTTGAAAGGTCATGTGGTCTAATCTTTCATGGAAAACAGCCTAGATGAGGTTATGTAGCACCCTGTCCAATTGTATATTGAAAACCTCGAACAAGGATGGCTCTACCACATCCCTGTGGAGGTTGTTTCACTGATCAGTTGTTCTCACTGTAAAAAAATTCTTTCTTATAAGGACATGAAATTTGTCCCTGTGCTACTTGTAACAGTTGCTCCTCACAAAGAGAGAGCCTCCATCCCCTTTGTAGTTGCCCTTTAACTAATGGATGTGATGAGGTCTCCTCTGAGCCTTTTCTTCTCCTGGCAGAAAAGACCTAATTCCTTCAGTCTTTCCTTATACGGAAGGTTCTCCAGCGCTTTGACCAACTTCATGGCCCTCCTTTGGGCCCTATCAAGTCTGTCCACATCTTTTTCAAATTGCAGGGACCACAGCTGCACGCTGCACTCCAGGTGTGGCCTGACAAGTTCTGAGCAGAGTGGGACAATCCTGTCTCTGCTAGCCATGCCCCAGCAGACACAGCCCAGGATCTGATTAGCCTTCATTGTTGCAGCAGTGCACTGCTGACTCCCTTTCAGCCTGCTACAAGTCTCTTTCAACAAGGCTGATCTTCCACCACACAGATCCCAGCCTGTACTGGGCTCTTTCATGTTTGAATTCCAGCTTCACAACATCACTCTTGTCTCTGTTAAAATTCACATAGTCCTTGCTAGTCCACTCTTTCCAATTACTCTGTTAATGGCTCTCCCTTGTGATGTTGCCCACCTTACAACGCAGTTTAATGTCATCGACAAATTTGATAATTTCAAATTATTTCAAACTCATTATCGAGACCATTTAGGAAGATGTTGAACAGTGTGGGGCCCAATATTGATCCCTGGGTGATCCCACTTGTGACACGCTGGAAAAAAAACACTGATCACCACCTTATGAGTGCAACCTGTGAGCAAGTTTCCTACCCATATCACAGACTACCTATCAAATTTGTATCTTGCCAGTTTGTCCAGGAGAAGGCATCAAAAGGGTGTCAAATGCTTTCCTGAGGTATAGTCTTCATTTTACTTCTGCCTTATTCAGCATTCAGAGAAAATGGGATGCTCACAGCACCCCAGAAGCAATGCAGCTCTTAATGGTTTTCATTTTCATCTTTCTGTTCTGCATGAAAAAACCTGCAACTGTAAAGACTGGTGCTTTCTCATCTACCTTTAGCTTAAAGGTAAAGCATCAAGTCTACTCAGGCATCTTTTATTTAATTATTAGCATAATTTTAACTCTAAGTGAATAATGAATACATCTGAAACTTAAAGTGTAAAAATGAACTTTGACCGGAAGACAAGTATTTTTAACTCTGTTTTGCACAGTTGTTTGAAAAAATCTTTTAGAAAACAGGCTTCCTTGTTCTGTGATATATTCTAACTGCAGAAATCTGTCTTGTTCTTCACTGTGAGTTTCATCCTGAAGTTGATGTTTTTGCCTTAGGTGTACAATCAATCCCCAACTGTAAGTGTAGATACCCTTTCCAGAAGATTTATGATGAGGAGATTAGGGCTTGTTTTACTTAAGGAGACTTTCCTGCCTAAGAAGAAGCACCTTTCTCAAATACAGTTGGATGTTTTCTCCTCTTGGATTCCAGAGGAGGCTTACAGTGTCTCTCTCTGGTATGAGGAGAGAGAAACCTTCACAAACTTTACAGGTCTCCACGTCGGGGAGGACCTGGGGGAGGACAGCAAAGATAAAAGCCCTGAAGAAAACAGGCATGTCTTTCCTCAGATCTGGTGCTTTGGAAACACTGCTAAGGTTTTTCTTCATTAAGTTTAGTGTTCTTGACTTTGGAAAAAATCTTCCTGAAATTCTTCTGCTGCCTGGCATTTGGAGGGTACCTGCATGTTATCTTACTTCACACCAACCTTTCTAATCATAGAATAAATGAGGTTGGAAGGGACATCTGGTGGGCATCTAGTCCAACCTCTGCTTGAAGTAGTCCAGTTAAACCAGGCTGGTCAAAGATTTACTGAATTTTTTATATTCCAATAAATGGTGATTTTCTGCACTACTTCAAGTATTTTACCATGCTCACACTAAAAACATTTTTCTTTTCATGTAATTCATGGTCAAATATATATATATACTGCAGCATCTGAAGAGAAAATCCTGATTTTCACTTATATTTTAGTTTCTTCCTTTGCTACACAGTTTGCCTGGAAAAAACGGCAAACAAAAAGATCTTACAGCTCACTAGCATCTCTGTTGAAGCAGCCATTTCAACATGTGTGTGCTTTTCCCAGTCCAATACAATGAGATGCTGCAACTGCCTTGAGCAGTATTTCTGTCTTGTGAAATAGCTACTGTCTACTTTTTGTTGAGATGGAAAGAACTGATTTTTTTAATATTCAAGAATCCATGCATTCACACAGATACTAGCATCACTATGCAGTCTGTTGGAATTAGTCTAGGATAGCCTGTTCATATCATACATCTGTAGCAGCAACAGAGTAAAATGAATACTTACATAGCTTTGCAGAGCAAAAAGATAAAGTTTTCACTTCTTATTTTCATGGTTTATAATAGAGAACAGTATCATCATACAGTCAGTCCACACAGAGCTGAGGTATTTAGGTTTCTTACTCTCTAGGCATCTTAGTATCTCAAATGTCAAGCTATATTCCAATCTCCTCAGTAATTTTTTTTCATTGGAAGTGGAATTAACCACAGATCACCTGTGGCAATAGACACCCAATACTTAGAGTGGAAAAAGTATTGTCAGAAAATGACTTGTGAAGAAAATGAAAAAGCTACCACAAATACCTTAAAACCAAAAGTTTTTACTGTTATGTGAATTAATGTTACAAAATGGATTCCTTGCTCTTTTTCTGTATAGTCACTGTCTCTTTCCCCAAATCCCCTGAGATGGCCATTATCTGGACGTTCAGGAATGCAGTCAGTGTCCTTGAAGAAACTTCAGGGAGTCTTCCTATTGGTTCTTATTTACAGCTTTCTATTGGTTGTTAACCCTTGAATTTTACTGGTAATTTTCAGAATCCCTTCTGGCTTTATATTGGAGGAATTTTGATCCTTTCAGAGTCTGTATATATCCCTACCCATGTCCAATAAACTCTCTCTCTCGTCCCTCTCCTGTGGTCTCTGAGTGGCTCCTTTTCAGGGCCCCTTGGGACCATGTGTTGGGGGGAGTAGGGGAGCGTCCCCACACGGCCATTGCAATCACCTTTGGAAACCATCTCTCAAAAGGACAGTGAGGTTTCATCTGTTTTCTCCTGATATTGGGAAGCCCTTGCAACACTCAAGACATAATCTCATCAGCCAGAGGTTCAAGAGAGGAAGTTTTGCTTTGCTTCAATTTGTGCCATGCTCCACCGTGTCATGTGACAGCTGAAGTATTACCTTGACACCACTTCTTCCTTTTCCCCTCCTTCAAATCAGCCTATGATCTCTCTCAACCCTTTCTTAAACCTCTCATAAAACCTTTATCAGATTTAACAGGACTTTCTGGAGCATGGAGACAAAAATGTTTCCATGCCTTTTTTCTATCCTGTATGCACATGTAGAGTACATAGTACCACACGTAAATTTGACATCTACTGCTTTGACAAAAGAAAATATAAATCCCCCTTTTGAAAAGACTATGTTTGGTGTACCATGTTATGTCTTCAATCTTCAATTTAGATTCATCTCTTCTCCATGATTGCTGACTTCTGCTACCCTTTCATAAGCATATCACATCTGTATTGTCCTATGTGGCAAATAGGTCTTTTCAAGGTCAAACTGGTGACACCCACAGCCATTAGTTATTAGAGACCAAAAATAAAGATGAGTTGAATATAGCAAATAGGAATTATTTGGGTATCAACTATCACCTCAAAATAGCAGAAGGCATGGTTGCTGAGAGAAAGAGATACAAATATAGTTTAGAAACCTTATATAGTTTTATAAATAACTAGATAAGTTTATATATAGACAGCTATTAAATAGATTTGTCACTATAAGGAGCTCTCTCTGCTTCTCTCCATAGAAAGAGGAACATTTGTAAGAAAGCACACTAATATGGGGTAGTCATAAAATTTTAATGTACTATATCTGAAGCACTTTATTGCTCATTAGAGTCTTGGGTATTAGTGATTTAAGTGGCCTTCCCAAATGGGGCACACTGGCTCTCCAAATTTCCACTGTCACAATGTAGTTAAGGAGCACTTCCTATGTAGTACTTGTAGTGTCTATGTGAGTTTTCTCTATTTAGCAAGTCTACACAGTCTGATAGGTACCCCTACTTTTTAAACACACATGAAATTTCTTGATTTGCAAATATAAAATTTATTTTGTCTTTCTAGGATTTCAGCTACAGAAGATACACCAGGGACACCTATGCATATGGATATGACAGTAAGATTGGAATTGCATGGTTGACACCAATGGCTTTATTAATATAAGAGAGTAGTGTACACCAAAAGGAGAAAATGGGTGAAAAAACATTGAAATATTATTCAGAAACATGTTTAAGCAAAATATCTTCATATGTATTACTTTCTTTGAATTTTAATAAAGCTTACATCATTTTATGCAGTGGAACAATATAACATGGTAATCTTCAAGGTTAGGACTCGAAGAAGCTTGACTTAAAAGAAAATTTTTTAAAAAATCAATATTTAAAACACATTCTAATTTGCTAGAATTTATTCAAACTACCTAGCAATATCGCTATTTCTTTTGGATTTATTGCTATGGAGTTCCTTTATGGTGACTCTTATTATTGTAGCTGAATCTTTCAAATCATATTTGCAAATATGGACACCAATCTTTCATTTTTGTTTTTTTCACATTCTGTTTATCATTTGAGAAAGTTTTTGTGGGTTTTGTTTACAAATCAAAAATTACACCTCTATAAATATTATATACTTATTTGGGATCCTTTAGAAAGCAACAGAAACAATAGGCTATGAGAGAGAAGACTGACAAAACAATTTAAATACAGACTGCAAGGTGACCAATTTTTTATTTCAAGAAAAAACAACCCATAGCCAGAAGGCCAAATAAAATATTCACCGAAAAGCAAAAAAAAAATAAAATAATAATAATAATAATAATAATCATAATCATAATCATAATCATAATAATTTAAAATTCATCTCAGAAGCAAAGAGTGATAAACAATCAGATAATCAAATGTGAACATTAACACCTTTCTTTTTATTGAATGTTCCTAATATACTTTCTATAAGGAAGTATATCACCAGACAAACACTCTTTAAGAAACTTGTATTTTTGTGGAAGGCTGAGACCAAGAAGGGTTGTAGTGCTCATAGAAATTATTAGAAACTGTTTAAAATAATAAAAAAATATGGAAAGAATGAAAGTGAATGACTTGCTTCCATGTTTGTAAATGCATGTGCTTACAAGCTAACCAACAAAGATATAGCTAACTTGACTTGGTGAAAACTGAAAGTGTGTTTTGAGGAATAAATCTTTGACCAGTATTGATGCTTCTGGCAAAGTATGTCTTCCTTTTTCACTCAGGCCCAGAGCAGATCTCTCCACCTTTTGTACACACTAATACAGCTTGTATCTTATAATAAGTGAGACCACCACCAGCCACCTAAGGCCCTGAAAATTTTGTTAAATAAGGCTTCAAATGATCCTAGAAAGCAAATTTCAGGTGAAAGCAAAATGCATAAATGTCAGCCCTTCTGGTCTAGTCCAGCTGTAAGAACGATGATGAGTAGACTATTTTGTCACTTTAAATTAATGGGCATATAACAGTGCTTTTGCAGACATGAGGGATTGTAACACCACTTGTGACAGAGGAATTTCACTCTTTCTTCAGATGAATTTTTCTGACTATAAATGGAGTGAAGTGGGAGTGAAATATAAGTAGAATATAAATGGTTTCTCAAACCTCACATGCAACACCAAAAGTTCTGGAGTCTTGGGTAATGCATCCATTGTAAATGCAATGTTAAACTGTGATTTAAGGTCTTTTCTAGTCCCCTTAGAGAAACTGGCCAGTATCTAAAGGCTGATATTACAAATTTCATTTCCTATTCCCAGAAACTATTTAATCATGTAATGCTTTCCATTAAACTTGGAAAGGGAAAAAAGGGAAAAGTCACTGTCCTGGCCCTATGACAGCTACAGCTGTGAATCTTTCCCTTCACATTAATGCAGGAAATCGGAAAACCAGGAAAGAATATCCTGACATTTTTAAATCTTAAAATATACTTTTATTTCACTTCCACAGAGATACAAATTATTTCCATGTGCAGCATATGCATTTTAAAAGTGAGGCCACAATCTAAAAGTCAAAGGAATATTATTATGTGAGAAGCCTTACAGTTAAGTTGCTTAGCACATCTTAGCATATCCAAAATGGTACTCAAATCTCACTTTTACTTCTAGAAAAAGGACAGATTATAAATATAACATATTAGAACATGTTACCATCCATGGTATATGTTAAGAGGAAGTTAATTAAGTGGATGCTGATCTCTCCCAGTAATTAATATATTATTCTTTCTACAGTTTACTTCTATAGTATAGGATCATATTAAATATTTTATAAAAACAATACCTTTTTAAAGAAGCACATGCCTCCTTTCAATACACATAATTGAAAAAAATTATTCAAAGTTCTGAATAAACACTGAAAAAGTTCGAACTCATGGTTGATTTAAGAGCACTGCTTTCATTATGGTTACTTACTTATTTTTGTCACTTGTTTTTCAAAAGACCTGGAGAAACATTCTACATCTCATGTCTGGGAAACTATGTTTCTGAGTAGATTGC
>JAWWEU010000040.1:43025647-43041055 GCA_035583155.1 Acropternis orthonyx | reverse complement strand
AGTACAGTCTGCTATGGATTCTTCAGTTGTCCAGCCCATGGAAATGAAGAACCTGACATATGTTGCAGAAATATTCCAAGCCCAGTAATTTGCCCATCCTCACAATCTTATATTGCAGGAAACCAGTTTTTTTTGTCCAAATTTGCAAATAAAGCAGCACCTGCCACAGTAATCTAATGACCTGAAGGAATTGTTACACAATGAATCCTTTCAACTTTTATTGTAGAAATCAGTGAAATGTTTCAGTATCCTGTGGCATGTGAGTCTAACATTATTTTCTGCATGTATATTACTTAGGCCAGTTTGGTTTTAGTTATAAAACTCTTAATAAATTTGGGATATATATGAAAAAAAAATATAAAGAAAACAACAATAATCAACATGAAACACCAGAAAGGAATCAGTAGCGAAAAGATAAATGGTTGTCAGTAGGAATGTTAGGCATGTGTGCCCATGTGTAGATAAACACCAAGCAGATTGCTTGTTTAAACATTCTTCTTTTTAATTTTTGCCTGAGGGGGACCGAATTTCTCTTAAGATTGATGGTACTGAATGTATTTGGCATAACTGTACTTGCTCCTTGGGGTAGTTCTTCCACACAAAAACCATTCAAATTATCATTCCAAAATTATGTTCCATTAAAACAAATATTGAATAGTATATTTGTTGTGAATTTGCACAAATATTTGTCAAAGGAAGTCTGAGCAGGATCTCTGAAAAAAAATAGATAAAGGAAAACCTAGTTATTTCACAAGAACACAGATCTTTTAAAATATACATTTCTTTTTGTTAATTCTAAAACAATAGTTTCTTGAGAGGGAAAAAATATTTAGCATTCAAAAATCACAAAAGATCATGAGAATTTCAAGTAACAATAAGTTTGTGATGTAAACACAGCCAAAAAGTAATATGGACCTAAATTTCCCAATAATCTTTTTGGATGAGTGCTTGGGAAATCAAAATTAGTCATTGCTTAATTGATTACAAATTATGAAATGCATGCCTGTCCATTCTACTAAGACAGCATTAGCACTCACAGATACAAACAGGCATGTGTGGCATGCAAACCCCATTTACAGATTGAACTAAAGATAATATTGTTTGATTGTCAGAATATATTTACAGACCCTATTAATTCTTAATCTGTGTGAGCATCTAGTGTGTCCTTAACTGGCAGTCCAAGCTCGGGACCTGCAAAGCAGTCTTTATGCCAGGGCACAACTGCCACTCACTGGTGCAGAGATCATTGCAGAGTAAATCTTTCAACATGCCAATTTGATTTTCTTGTCTTCAAAATATAATTTTCAGATAAATAACACAAATTGCTTACTATGTTTGCAGTAGCACTATCTTGCATGGGTTAAGCAGAAACTCTGGGGTAGACTGCCTAGCTGGAATTCAAGATGAATCAAGACAAAAAAGTCTGGTAAGGGTTGAAGGAAAAAGGGTTTTTTGGGGAAAAAAAAAAAAGACAGGATAAGCAGATGGTCCACATGCTTAGGATGCCTACAGCGGGTGTTAGTATTAGAGGCTGAAAGCATCTCTGTGTATCTCTTCTTATCTCACTCCAAGTGGTCTCACATCCACAAAACACGGCATCAACCTCAGAGGGCAGAGTGGTTTTGTGTCTTGCATGCTGCCGAGCCAGCAAAACAGCATAGTGCTGGATTTTATTGCCAAGAAAACAACCCTGGAGCTGCCTTGGCAGCCTTCATTTTGATGATAGCAGGTGTGCTAGAAGGGCAGAAAAGTGAAAACTTTGGGCTCATCTAGATGCACTCTATCTTGTAGAAATGGAGTGTAGGAGAGAAGATTTTCCAAGTCTTAATCAGGATGATTGATTTCTCTCTCATTCAAAGATGACCTCTGCTGAAAGAGCTGGGAGGTGAGAAAGAACTGAAACCAAAGCAGGGTCTGATTCTGGTTGTAGAATCATATTTCTACTATCTCTTTTGGTAAAGATTTTGTTTAGGCATTTGAAGGATATTGAGGGACAGTGCCTGCAGCAGGATTTGGACTTTTCCAGACTGGATACACAGGGTGAAGCTGGTAGGGATTTTTGTCATTAGCGAGTGGGGCTCAGCAGCTTCTTGATGTGAGAATATAAATCCTCTGCTGAATCAGTGCTGAAGAAGACAAGGGTCCTGAGTCCCAGAACATGGCTACAAGAATGGATTTCAAACTGCTACTGTCATGTGTAGTTCTGAGACTCATAAGGCAAAAAAACTCAGCTTTTTCAAGTTAATGTATATATATAGAGAGATTTTGAAGTAGTTTATTTGCTAAAAAATATAGAATCATAGAATCATAGAATCGATTGGGTTGGAAAAGACCTCAGAGATCATCGAGTTCAACCCTTCATCCAGCTCCTGTCTGTTTACTAGATCATGGCACTCAGTGCCACGTCCAATCTCAGTTTAAAAACCTCCAGGGATGGTGAATCCACCACCTCTCTGGGCAGGCCGTTCCAATGCCTGATTACTCTCTCTATAAAGAATTTCTTTCTAATATCTAACCTGAACTGCCCCTGGCTGAGCCTAAAAGCCCGTGTTCCCTTGTCCTATTGCTGACTGCCTGGGAGAAGAGACCAACCCCCACCTGGCTATAACATCCTTTCAGGTAGTTATAGAGAATGATGAGGTCACCTCTAAGCCTCCTCTACTCCAGACTAAACCCCAGCTCCCTCAGCCTTTCCCCATAGGACTTGTGCTCCAGTCCTTTTACCAGCATTGTTACTCTTCTCTGGACCCGCTCCAAAGACAAACCTTTAAATATTTCCTCCTAAGTATAATTAAAAAAACCCACCAAGTTGTCACCTTGTGTTTAGTTAGGCATTTCTGCCTAAGCTCAGCAGTGCTTACGGTTCTCTATGGATAAAACTCAGAATCACAAAATAATCAAGGCTGAAGGGGACTTCTGGAAAGCTCTAGTTTAATACCTTATGCAGAGCAGGATCAGTTCTAAGATCACAACAAGCTGATCAAATCTTCATTCAGCTGGATCTTGAAACCTCCAGTGTGAATGCAAAGCCTCCCTGGGACACTGCCTGGAGAAACAGCTCCTCCTTATATCCAGCCTGAAACTCTTCTGTTTCACTTTATGCCTCCTCTCCTGCCTTGCAACCACGTGAAGAGCCCAGCTCCACCTTCTTGATGACCTGCTTATAAGTACAGGGGGGACACTCCTCTCCAGGTTAATCAAGCCTCAATCCTTCAGCCTCTCCTATGCATATTTTTTCCAGCAAGAAAATATTTCTCAGACTTCTGTGCCCTGGCAAATGGGGTCAGAATTGACCAGTGTGCTCAGAATTCATTAAAGGGAACTGATGAAGAAACCTTCAGATGAACAGAGTGGGGCAAATCCTTTTAGAAACATAGCTTGCAGATTAAAAGTGGGAATAAAAAGGATCTTCTCTGGCTAATGTTGCAAGGCTATTCAAAACAGATGAATCAGATTAGATCTGAAGCTTCTAAAAATTCTGGGCTGTGCTTAAGCAACACCATGAAGATAGAAATAAAGCAAAACAGCATGTCAAAACAGAGCTATGGGGATATAATCTGACCCTGAAGCAGTCATTTTGATAGAAGTCCAACTAAAAACGTTTTCATGGAAGCTAACTTTAGCGTGGTGAGGCTAATCATCTCTGCAGTCACCAAAGAGAAACAGGATCCCATAATGGTCCTGTATGCTTCACTGCTCCTGCTCAGGCTATAGAGGCAGTCTGGTGACATGAGCCTAAGCAGGCTAAGTCAGCCTTCATGAATGCCCTACAAAAAGTCAGTCCGCACAGTTATGAGGTTAGGTAAGCTGCATTCACTGACAGCAGATTTTCCTGGCAGCCCAGTGGGCTGAAAACCATTGGCAGCAGAAGATTTAGCTCTAGCAGAGCTACTTCCTTTCACAAGTGCCAAGTTCAGATGCCTGTGATTTCCCCATTTCTTTTTCCCATCTCAAGCATATGTGAGGTGGATTGAGGGTAGGAGAAGCTGTATTACAGGTATCTCCTCCCACATGCAGCTATTTGGAGGAGATTGTGGAGAGAGCATAGGCACCATTTTGAGATAGGGAAGAAAGCAAATTAAAAGACCAGACCTGTTATATCACACACCAGGCAAATGAGGCAGCGTCCAGGTATCATCTGAGAAATCCCTGGCTCCTTGTCAGATATGCTTTTTTCTAATGGTACTGCAACTTCATATACAAACCCTGACAGTACAGGCAAAGCAATTTGATGTCAAATAAAAACTAAATGGACTTGGAGCAGCACCGGCAGCAGGTCTTTCATCAGTGTCAGCATACAAACCCTGCTTTAATGAGTTCGGACATGCCTCAGCTTTTCTACAGCATTATTGACTGAACTTCTCTTTTAATCAAATAAATGCAATATACAGAGAGAATTAGCTTCATGTAAACCCTTGAACAAACACCAAAAAAATCCTCCTACCTCAGCCCCCACAATCACATTGATAAACTGGCTGTTCCTTTCTTATTAAATAGACAGAGTGAGCAAACACTGCACAGTCATTCTTTATTTAGTGGCAAAAGATTTCATGTGCCACCTTTACTTCAATGACAATAATACATTACAGTTAGCCTTATTCACAGGCTTTGCTGTTTAGTTACCTTCTAGTAGCTGTATTTGGAAGACCTAGGTGTACTTATAAGTAGATAGGGAGGTGCATATGCAAAAGTAGATAAGAACAGCAAACGAGATTAGGTAAAGGATTTCAATTTTTTACAGTAGAAAGAAATATTAGCCATCACAAATGCAAATACATATGTATACATTTGAATGTGATTTGAACATAGTATATTTGATTCAGTCGCCCCTCCCATTCTTTAAATGTTTCCTTTCCAATGGGTCACTTACAACTGTTTACATGACTAAAACACTCTTTTGCAATTTGCTTGTTTCCTTTTAAGTGCAGCTTGGGGCATATTTGGATTTTTGCGTAGCAGCATTGGAATAGCATCTGTCAGCTGAATCAGTCTATACCCGTGGAGGTCTTTGCCGGTTCACTTATACACTTATACACAGTGCTCTTCCTGAGTTGCTTAGTTGTGTGACGTCAACTCCCCGGAGGCTAACAATGTCATTATCATTACCAGACAAAGACAGTTAGGTAATTTTGTCTGATGGGAGTGTAGATATTGACCTGAACTAATGTATTCTTATTTCCCAGAGAGATGCTGATTGTAGCAATGTGACAGTAGGGTTTGCTAATATTAATCTAAAGGCTGTGTTCTTTTTTAGCAGAGAAAAGCTTTTATATTCACATTCAATTTCATCACTTGACATGTCTCTAGTCTACTTGCTAGACTTGAGATACTTTGTCTGTTTAAAGGCAAGTACAAGGTCTTTGTGTGTGTCTGTGAAATATTTTTGGCAACTTCTAATTTGCACATCTCCTGACCCTGCAGAGAAAATTACCAAGCCTATTCAAAAGGCTTGCTTTCTTTGGGAGAGCCTAAATAAAAATACCTTTAGGGAAAGGAGTCTTGTAGAAGTGATCACATCTGATGTATCTTGTGACAACAGTCTATACATATTACTGTGGGGTTTTTTGTGTTGGCTGCTGGCAATGCACTAGGAATAAAAAGTCTTTGCCTTAAAGAGATTACTATTTGCACATTTTATAGCAATTTCCTTGAAAAGCAGATCTATGTTGTGCATATAATAAGCATTACATAAAGAGATTGTGGAAACAGGCACGTTTTATAGTCCTTCTGGGACATTGTGTGATTATTATAACAAATACAAATATATGCCATAAGTACAACTCCTCTTTATGAATGTATGATAAAACTGTTGTCAGTAGGAAAGTGGTTAATACATACAAGAGTGTAAGCATTTAATGATGCAGTCTGGATTTTGTGCAATATCCTAAAATCTAAACTTCGGTACATCAATACAAATTACTACTTGCACATTGCAATTAATCTGACATGATGAAGTCCTAATCATATAACACTCCCTCCAGATGTTAAGAAAGCAAAACTAGCCAGCCCTGAAAAGGCAATCAGGCTTCACTGAGACATGTAGCTTAGACAGTGCTATCATCCTCTACTAGCTATGCTGGAAAAATAACCTCAACACTGCTCATCTGAGAAATCCAGACAAGCAGGCATTGCCATAAGTGAAAAATACTAGTTTCCAAACACCGATAAATTTACTGATTCCAGGACAGCCTTCCATATCAAAACCTTTTAGTTGTAATGCCATATTCTCCATTTGCAGTGTGAAGCCTTAAAAAAGCCAAGGGTTTAAGAAAAACTCAAATGATTTTATTTCTGTTTCAGCCACTACCAATCTGTAAGTGTATAGAGGATACAGTCTGACAGTAAGCATTACAGGCAGAAGATAATTAAAAATAAACTATCTGTAAATGGAATATTGCCTCAAGTCATAAAGCTCTACTTCTATTGAAATGCTGTGTATGAAAGGTACCTGCAAAGTACATTTGCAATAAAAAGGGCTACTGGATTTACTTTTCTTTGTCCAGAAAACTTCAGAAATAAAACTATAAATCCATGGCTGACTTAATATTTTCAAGGAACATAGTATATCTCCCAGAGGCTAGAGCACAAATGTTTTTTCATCCCAAGTATAGCAAAAAAATATCATGAAGTCAGGGTCACTTGTGGCTTTGTCTGAATCTCCCTTTCTTCCCAAAAGCAAGTCTTATCTTAGCAAAAAGGCAACAGTACAATCTTGCTGACCAACATCCGTTCCCCACTCCTGTGCTACCTCTACCTTAGAGTTCCAGTCTCATTTTGCACACAAGAGCTGTTAATTAGAAGGACAAATTCCCTCTTCATTGTTCTCAAGGGATCTGAGGATTTTTCTTTTCAAGTTGCTTTCTCCAACTTAACAAAAAAGATTTTTTAAGTAGCAAAGGGGACTAATCTATTTGTTCAACAGATAAAGTAAGGCCTGTTGCAGTTGTTTACAGATAGTCTTGTAATAGGTTCACATCTCCAAATCAATGTACCTTCAGAACATATGGACTGCTATATTCAATAATCAAACCTACAATCAGAGAATTACCATGGGTTTGGATTTTTTCTTTTTTACTTTTTTCCTGTCATAATGTTTTCATGTTAACTGAATAATACACAGTTGCACTATCCTGAACAACTGTCTTTGAACACTGCTGTAAAGTTTAATACATCATTTGACGCTACTGTATTCCACAATCTTTTGCCTTACTTTTTCCCAGCTGTAACAACACTGCACTTATTGTAACCAACAACAGTGCCAACAGCAATGAATCTTCAGTACATTTATTGGCCTTGTGCAGGCTTAACTTGATATTTGAATCTAGGGAAGGTTTTACCAATTTTTTTTTTCTTTGCAGTTAATACAGAAACCATAATTCATTATTACGGAGCTGAGCTTCTGTAGCATCTTACAATTGATCCTCTATTAAACTGGTAAAATAAGAGAATAATGTCGCCAGCATTTACAGAGTTGGCAGCAACATACTTGGCACTTCATCACACTTGGGTTTCGTTTGACAGAATTTGCTAAAATGGCCTTGTTTAGGGCATAAGCTGGTTGAGTGATTTAGTTTAAGTAAAACAAATTTACACTGTTTTCCCTAGTTTTTAATATGGTTTAAGATAATTATATTGCTCCTTTTCTGTTGATCCCAGATTTCATGAAACACCACAAGCTATTATTTTTACATGCCAAAAGAACAAGGCAGTGAAATAGTATATGTTGTAGTAAATTTCCCTTCCTATTAATTGATAGGACAAAATTGTCATTCAGAAAAAGAAAACTCTTTCACTGCTGTGATACTTATAGACAA
Source organism: Acropternis orthonyx (assembly GCA_035583155.1). NCBI lineage: Eukaryota > Metazoa > Chordata > Aves > Passeriformes > Rhinocryptidae > Acropternis > Acropternis orthonyx. The sequence goes on along the minus strand of JAWWEU010000040.1, from coordinate 43,033,241 downwards.
ATTAAATTAATTTTTCTTGGGGTAGAGTAAGAAAAGGACATGTCAGCATACTATTATTTCTTTGGGGGTACTTTTCCCATAATTTCCAACATAAGATTAAAAAATATATTCATACATATATGTGTATATTCACTCAATAAACTCTGATAGTTTTTGACCGAAAATGCTATTCACACAGAATTGAAGTATCCCAAAATACAGTGTGTGATTATGATTAAACTTCCATGAACCATGCAATAAAAAGTGAAGCTAGTGTTAATTTACAGTTTTGAAATCTATGTATACCAAAGCCTCACTGAAGATGGAAACTGTCACCTAGTTCTGAAGTCTGGGAGCTGTAAAAGCTCTAACAGTGCTCTGCTGGAGAGGCAGACTGTTTTTCAGGGAGTTGGTTCAGGCTACCTCCCTCTGTTACCTCTCAGCATTGTTTAGATCTGTTGCAACCCAGCTGAAAACTGCATATTGAGGTGCATACATTTAGATTGAAGTATCTGTATGGTAGAAGAATTCAAGAAGTAATTTTGCAGGACTATGATAGGAGGGAATAGGAGTATAGCTACAGACCTTTTGCAGGCTGAAGCTTACTACGCTTGTGCCTGCTGACTGGGTACCAGCTGTTTTCCAAAAGCCAGACACCCATGGTTGCTGCAGCAGCTGCTGAAACCAAGGAGACCAGTGCCTTTGCATGATCTTAGTGCAGGCAGAAGACACTGTTGATTCTACTACCCACCATGTGGGCTTTCTTTCTGGACTGGTTAAAAGTATAAGCCAGGTAAGTGACTAGGTTTGTTGCAGCAGGTGCTGTGTTCTGCAGGCTGCACTGCAAGCAGAGAGCAAGGTTCCTTGGCTGTGGAAGCTGGTCAGTAAGAAGGCAGAGTATGAGCAGCTTGTGGCAACATAAATCTGTGATCTGGCTGGGAAAAGTGGTCTTTGACTTGCTGTTCCTGTGGAGTAGTGCAGTGACCGGCAGGCAGGGAGAGTGGAGGCTTTGCTACTCAAGGTAATTACCTTAGTACAGGCTGTACCTCAGCAAGCTAAATGTTGTGACCGTAATTTGCTGTGGACGTGGCCTTCATGTCCTACCAGTGCAAGTGCTTCTATTTATTTTGTAGGTGCCATGATTCATGGTGTGGAGATAAAAAACACAGCTGTGTTGACATGTAGATTGTAGCACTCCTAAGCACCTCAAGGCTTCAGTGCTTTCTGGATGGATATAAACAACCCCTCTGGAACAGCAAGTCAGTGCCAATACAGCCTTGGGGCACTTAATTTCCTCTTATTTATCAACAAAGCATTTTTGAACCATACCTGTTATCTGCATTGACTACTTTTGGTTCCCTACTTGTGTCTGCCAGTTATTCAATGCTTTGGGCCCTAAATTAACACAGCTTTCTTCACTGACCACCTCTGTGCAGCCCCCAGCTGCTTTTTCTAAGCTCCCTTCCCTAGCTGTCCCCTTTGCTAAGGTACAGGTACCAATATGGCACCTACAAAAGAGGAGAGGCAAAGAAAGACCAAAACAGCATCTAGATTAAGTAGTTTGAAAATTTCCTCTTTCCAAAATCTGGGTAACTTGAAGTTGGACAGGTTAGAGTTTGCTAAGTCAATGTTTTGTGAAAGTGGCTTATTTTGATTGAATGTTGGTTTAAAATTTGTCAAGTACTTTATTCTACCTTAACACTCTAAAGTTTTGCAAGTAAAAGTTCGGTGTTCAATACCCCCTGAGATCTTTGTTGAGCTCTCCCTTGCACCTCCTCAGGGAATCAAAGTGCCTTAAGTTCCCTTAAAAAAATCTTGCCGAGTGAGTTTGGGGCTTTACACACACCTAGGGGATTACTGTGGGTATTTAAGCAGGATGAACACCTAACAGAAATCTCAGCAGGTCTGATTCTTACCCCTCTGTCCTGTATCTGCTTGTACTGTTGAAAACACCCTTTTTGCTGTTATCCAGTAAACATACTTTTCTTGACTTTGGTTCCCCACCAAAGCTTTGGTGGATGAAATAACCCAAACCTTCAATCATCAGATGCTGTGTCTTGACCTCAGTCTAGGCACTTGGGACTCAGCATTGCTGCAGCTGAAGGACAGGCATATGTTGGGAAGGACACCTTTCAACAAGCCTCTCCAGTACTAGAGTTAAAAAAAAAAATCAGGGAAAACATCTGAGGAAGTGGTGGTCTTTTACCACCATGGAAAGATTTGTCAACTGTAATCCAAAATCCTAAAATCAGCTAGTCTGAAAAGTTTTTTAAAAGGTCAACAAGAAATTTCATCCAAAATTCTTGGCCTCCCCCCTTGTTTTTCATTAGTGCTTTACATTACAGAATTTGTTTTCTGTTCCCATCTTCCAAAAGCATACATTTCAATTTACATTCATATTTTTATTATTGGATTATTTCCTTATCTCTCTAGGTGTTCTACTTTTTTTATTTCTGTGCAGACTGATTGCACATAGATTTCTATAATTCATTTTTATTTGCTTTCCTGTCCTTTTCTTGTTTTTTTTATTCCCCACTTTGCTGCTTCATTGCGCTTTTCATCTTTGAGTCTTCTAATTTCCTTCCATTACCATTTATTGTTGGCTTTTATTTCTCCACTCACTTTCATTGTTCTTACTTTTTTTTTTTTTTTACTGTTATTCCTCTTTATTACTCTTTATTGTATGTGGGTTTTTTCTGCTTTCTTGCCTTTCCCGTCTTTTCTTGTCATGCTGGCAACAGGAATTTTTGTTCATAGCATACTTCCATTAAGATATTGCACAAAGTTTCCTGCAGTATTTTGTCTGATCAAAGTGTCAAAACACTAAAAAGAAGCACTCTGGATTCTATTAGGTACTTCAATAAATTCCACCCCTTTTATACATGAAGGTTGATTTTTTTAAAGACAATGTTCTTTTCCCAACATATAGTATCAACTGTGTGGGGAAGAGGTACATGGAAAGGCTTCTTGGTTTCATTTTATATTTTTCAGGACAGCAGTAAATCCTTGGTTCATTTTTAATTTTTGATTTGTTGCAAGAAGAGATGGAGTTTTCCAGGTTGTGAGAACCAGATGAATGAAGGGGATTTAGCACATTTGGGGAACCAGGAGCACTGATTCTGTAATTTCAATTCTGTCTTAAAATACTGCTCCAGATTTGCAGGGGAATCCAAAAAGAAGAGGTCAAGTAACCTTCCTGCTTGGAATAAACCTTTTCATTTGATGCTGAAATGACATATTGTGCTTGAGCTCAGCATGCAAGTTGGATTGCTATTCTTCTAGGAGAGAAACTTATTCTGGTGTATACAAAAAGTCAATATTCATTCTGAGAAAATCAACCACAATATTTATGACAGTGTTGCCCTTTGACCAGCTCTAATTTTCACACATGAGCTTTTCAGTTGCTGAATCTGATTCTCATATTATTGTGTTGGCTTTGGTACATTGTGGTGTTGTCAGCTGAAGTTACAAATGAGTTATAAAAGAGTTTCTGCTTCCTAGTAAACTCGTCTTTTCAATATTGGATCATAACCTACCAGAAAGAAAGCAGAAAATTTCAAGTTGTCTTGAAAGCATCATTTATTCTTTTTCCTTAACTTATGATTAAACACAATATTTTGTCTCACATTTGATTTTTCTCTACAGTTTTTTGCACTGTAATCTGGTCTGACTATAATTTTGAGCCTATTATGAGGAGGAGACTGAATTAAATTCCTTCCAACATTAATTTTTCTGGGAGCCTTTGATTTTATGCATTTTTAAAATTTAAAAACAATGAAAAAAACCAAAATAATAAATACCAGGAAGGAGAATACTTTAAAGTATGAAATTATTTAATATAAAAATCATCTTCACATCCCCTAACTCAGGTTTCAGTTAAATTAGTAAATTCATCTAACCCCTTTTCTTTCATAGAATTTGCATTTTCCAGTAGGAAGATATCATTAGGAACAAACATATATACTATTAACCATAGCACTCCAGTTTTATCCCAACATAAGTAGTCTGAGAAGCTGGAACCGTTACTTCTTACATTTCAGGAATTGTTATTCTTCCTAAAATTTGTCTTGTCTTCATAGCTCTTAGCAGTGTTGCCTGTCCCTAGAACTTCTGTCAGGTAAGGATATGTGTGTACAACAAATAATGCTCATGCATAAATACTCAATTCAGGATTTACTCTGCATTTACCAACTTCACTAGAAGCAAAATCAGCCACTTCGGTTTGCACTTAATATAAAATGTCAGCTGCAAATTATGTATGCATAGTTTGATCTCAGTGCAGCTCCCATGAGATTTACCTCACTAAAACAGGAGCTAGCTAAGAGGTAGCAATATAATAAACCATAGTGTGAAAAACCCAGTGAACCAGATTTATATAAATTTATTTTTATCTGCATTAAAAAGCCAGAACCAATATAATCAGTGATGGGGAAACTTGAAAAAGTAAAAGCCTATTCTAATCTGAAGATCTGCTGAGTGTGTCATATAAATGATTTTGTAAATGTCTCATCCTCATTTTCTTGTGAAATTGCCATATTTCTGCAAAACAGTATTTCTAAAGACTACTTTCTTAACATCAATTTAGCTCCTGTTTGGGTGAAAGTTCAGTTTAGTGTTTATCTTATTCAAAATGCCTAACTCATATCCCAATAAAAAAATTAAAATTATTGTGCCTGAAACAAATCTCTGCTGCAAGGAAAAAGTGATAAAAAAAGAGAGATGCTGCTCAGCATTTGCAGAATCTCTAGGCTTATAATTTATCTGAGTGACATAGAGAGTGAGCTGAAGATTAACAAAGTCATGATAGATTCTAAAGAAAGCTGGACACATTTCAGAGTATGGTCAATGTGCACATTGTTGATGAGGAGACCTAAGGTCAAAATGATCTATGACGAATACTCATTCTACTCACAACTCTGAAATGGAAAACCAGGAAAGAAATTATAGCATCTCTGAAGAGACTCGACTAAAGTGTCCCATGGAAAAAAAATTTATAAAAGAAAAATTAATATTGAAGATTAAGTGATAAACCCACATTGCCTTTCAATTTCTAGTGCATATAAGCTTCACAATCGGTTTAATGGAAGGATATTCTGGAGGGCATGGAATTATGCCAGAATAGGGTCTCTGATATTATGTGAAATTTCCTTGCAATATTTTTTCCTTAATTTTATTTTACACCTAAATCACTAATGTTCTTCTGCAGTGTTACGCTGATGGTTTACAAACATGTCAGACTGAACTACCACAACAGTAAGTGAAGCCTTGAGCTCCAAAGAGGATGAAGAACAGAGTGCTGCTAGTAAAGGCAGAAGTAAACAAAAAGCTTCTATTTCTTTATTTAGGGTTCAGAGGGCAGAAGAACACCAAAGTTAAATATGCAAGGTTTCAAATAATCAGATATCAAATAATCAGATAAGTGCTTCTCTAGGAACTGAAACGTTCACAAATTAGAAGGCAGCATCCTCCCCCAACCTCCTGTCACCTAAACTTTGAGGCATCTAAACTTCATTGGATGCCTCGTAGTTAAGAGTTCTTTTGGGTACCTGTCTCTTCAGATATATCCATTGTATGTGCACCAATGGCTAGCAAATACCTCACACCCACTGTAGAATGCACTCCAGCAGAGGTATTGAACACAGTTCTAAAGTAATGAAGGGTTCCATTTCTTTACAGCTGAGGCAGCAGAAGTTTTCCATGGCACAACAGATAGGAAATCAAGCCCTAAATTCCTCAGATTCTTTAACTTGAGGAAAGTCCAACCCACATATCCAAGAGTCTAGCATGACGCTGACAGGATGGACAGCTGGGGACATACTGTCTTTCCTGCACTGCATTGCAAGAAAATTGAGTGGCATTCTTAAGAGAAAAGCAGGAACTATTAAGGGGTGATGTTTTTTTGTAATCCTGGGCAGTAACTCTGTTTCTCACCATCTTATTAGCCAAATGACTAAAAACTCTGAGGAAGCTTTCACAGCAGGAGCTGGGACCAGAAATGTGCTCTTCAAGTTGAACACCTTATTTTCAGCACTCAAAACCATTTCCTTATATACTCCCTCTCTCTGGTTTGTGTTATCTTGTATTTATTCATACCAAATGACTCACTTGCACTCTAGCTTAAAGTCTGGCTTTAGCTGAGCATCATGTATGTTGATGCTTGGGGCATTATCTAGGGAGAAGGAAGCTAAAACTGAAGAAGGCTCTAAGCTTAGGGGGGGTGGAGGTGACGTGGGGGGTGTGGGGAGGAAAAAAAACAAGTCCAAAAACAAACAAAAAAGTCCACATTGTCTTCAGTTTCAGAACTGATAAAAATATCCTGAAAGCCTGAATCTGAGGCCTGAATCACAAGAATGATCACTATTTCAGACATTTCTCTTAAAACTTTGATGAGTTAATTCTAGGCATTCACAGGTTGCGTGCTGCAAAGCAAAGTTCCTGCGTCTCCCATGAAGTCTGCAGAGACTTTAGATTCCTCCATCAAGATTCAAGACCCTTTTAAAGGGATGGTAGAGTTGGCACTTGAAACTTAGGAGATATCATAACTGATTTTTGGATGTTTTTGTCATCTAGTGGATCTCTCTCTTTTAGGATTCTGCCAAAGCAATTGAAATTTGGTGTCTATATCCCTTAGGTGCTTTACAAGACCCACTAGGTACACATATCAGCACAAAAGATACTTTTGTAACTTTAACTATGAGTCTGTATCAAAGGATGAAAACTTTGTTAATGTCCAGCCTAAGTGAAATACATTAAAGATTGAAATTGCTCATACAGTTAGACTCATTAAGCAGGATTCACCTGTGTTTGCTATTTTTACAGGGTTCAAAACACAAAGTATCTCTTTGTCCAGAAATATGCATGAGAATCTCCACAGAAATAAATACAGCATCTGGAATGCTGTCTTTCTGTCATGCTTTTATACGACCTGCAGGTAGCATCAGTGTGGAAAAGGAAGGATGCCTGGGACTTCTTTCACAGAAATCTCTGGTTGGCTGTTGCATCTGCCCACTAGCAGTTACCCCAATTTAGAGAAGCCTCGAGGGTTTTAAGACTCTCCTATTTTCCCATTGAACCCAACAGCTTCTTGAGAGAAGACCTAAGGACCACAAAAGGAGCAAATGACACAAAATCATTCCAGCAGCTTGCAGTATGTGGGCAATAGGGTATTCTCTTGGGGTACCTACTGTCTGAACTGATTGTTCTTCATGCCATAAGGTGACATAAAGAGGAAGAGAGATGTGTCCCCTAGGAGTAAATGTAAACATAAGTGTAAATATGTGTGAGTCTGAAGTGATCTGTTTGTGAATGTTTGTGTCAATAAAGGAGATCTCTGAAAAATCTACAGAGGGTGAACTTCAAGGTGTTGTGAGCAGGGGCAGATGAACATTCAAATGAAAGTAACCAAAAATATCTGGTGCCTCTGTTGTCATTTTTTTACATTGAAAATTCCTGCAGCTGAAAGGTGACATTTATCCCAACACAGTGAAAATATAGAGCTACGTGTTTCTGATCTTGTGTTATTCATTCTGAAAACCTCTGTGTTTCACCCAGTTGGACTATAACAAAGCTTTGAGTCTGGAGTCTTTTGTTTGATGGGGGGGGGGGGGGGGGGGGG
>JAWWEU010000040.1:43006926-43022708 GCA_035583155.1 Acropternis orthonyx | reverse complement strand
CCCATGGACACACTTTGTCTGACCCTTCAGTTGAGACCTGACTGGCATGGGAGACCCTACCGGAGGCACAAACCACCGCCAGCATAGTTCACAACCTCATAAGGGCACACAAGCTTCTCCCCCACGACAAGGGGGTGCCCGTGGAGAAGAACCTTGGCATTATTAGCATTATTAACATCATGCTCTAACCAACTGAGTTAGTCTCAAGGTCATCTAGTCCTTTGGGACAGAGTCAGGAAACCCATACATGCAATCTCATGCTCCCTCCACTGTCAAGTGCAGCTGGGACATGAAACTGGGAGACAGACATGCTTTCTTCTCCTGAGATATCCCAGCTGCCCTGAGAAGATATGTTTGCGTGGCCAAGGCCCTCTGCTCAGCTGGAAAGCCTACTCACTCCTCTACTTTCTCTCTTCTTTCTTTCCCATCCCTCTCAGATATTTGCTATTACATAATTGCACATCAGTGGGAGTGACATAAAATGCCACTCACTGTCTCTAGCTTTGCAGTAAAGGCTCTCTTCCTGAAGCAAAAATTTTTTATTTGCAGTTCTCTCACGCCATAATGTTACTGCAGAGCAATAGCAGCTCCCCTGCTCAGAGCAGAGTGCACTCACTTCTCTGGAAGGCAGGTCTTAGCTTCCTCTACTTCAAGAAGGTCACAGGCCCTGGGCATCAAGGGAACAGAGTGCACCTTGCTTCTCTGTCCTGTGTGGCAACCAGTGACTTCTCAGTTTCACTTGACAGCTTGCTGTTTCTCTGCTGCCTAGCCTGAGATGGCCCTCAGTTGCAATGAAAGGTCTCCTGCCAAGGCTTACACCCCCTTGTACACACTGCACATGGAGGTAGGTAAGGTACTAAAACTCTTGCTTCTGTCTTCTTTCAGATGGGTGCCTGTAGGTTAGGCACTCTAATTACTAAACTGTAATTGCAACTGTCTGGTGTGGGAATGTTATTCCAATTTTTTTTTTGCTTCTATTCTGCCACGTTCCATCTTCGTAACTTTCAACATATGTAGTAGTAACTGAAAAATATTCCAATAAGCAATATTTGACTTTTTTTTTTTTTTTTTTTTTTTTTTTTTAGTGTTTGTCAGTTGGTTCAGGGTTCTGCACAGAGGCAGGAATGAGTAGGACTTGTAAGTCTCCTTGCTGTTTACCTTGGTTAAACATCGATGTAGACTTTATCCAATAGAAGCCTTTGGTGGCAAGGAGTAGTGGATGGAATACCTCTGCCAAGTGAAAAGTTACAAATAGGCTTGTTTGGAGGATTTTTTTTTCCACAGAGCAAGAGTGAAGGCACTAACCATAAAATTGAGTTTTATTGTTCTTCACAAATATACCCCATCAACCAGCCATTTCTAAAACTGAGCTCCTCCAGCTAAATCCAAGTTCCTCCAGCTGGATAGACGGTGTCCCTTCCACAGTCAATGTTTCCACCTTCCTCTCCACTGCACTCCATCTTTCTGCCATGTTTGCGTAATCTGACTCCCACCATAACTGAGAGAGCAATTGGGAAAGTCTCCGTCACAGTCCAGATTAGCTGGAAAATGTAACCCATGGACTGGCAGCAAGGCAGGAATGCTGAACTGGGAACTCAGTAGGTATCAAGATATAAATAGACCCATGCTTCAGTCCAGGTCAGATCTGCTTCAGGAACCCTATACTTGACCAGTGAACTTTGGTTTCCACAACCATTTGTGCCTCTCTGCCTGGGAACTGGTAGGAGCATGGCCTGTAGAACAAACTCAAATATATTTTACCAGAGATGAAGCTAACCTGTCTATGGAAGTGCTATAAGGCACTAGTAAAAATAAAAACTGTTAAGTATTATAGCAAATAAGCTCTCTCCCATAATTTTTATCAATTCCAACAACTTTTTTCCTTCAATTAGAGATTTCTAAAAATTATATTCATTTTGCTAATTTCCTTAGATAAATAATGCTAAAGAACTGAAGCCATTTTCTAATAAATCAGTCTCATAATAATAAAGATGAGCCATATTTCTTAAAAATAAGTATTTGTATTTGGAGTATATAGATACTCACTTACCTGTAAATAAAATATTTTACAAGGTAGGCAGTGTAAGACAGCGTATTTTAGAGGTAGACAGGTAAAACATAGTTACATTAAAATTTGAGGATAAATGCCTTCAACATAACTAAAAACTCCATCAGAAGAAAGAAAATAGATATTTTTTAATTTTTTTTGTTTCATCCACAAACAGTATATATTGTCGATTTTGTTTTTTGAGATATGTAACACTAAATGGAAGGAAAAAAATTAATTTCTATTTATTTAATTCACAAAACACTTTTTTTTTTATTCCACTACTTCATATGGCTCCCTTCGTGTCTTCACCAAGCACCTTATGTCGGTTTGACTACACGCAGTACTTGTGATATGTTGTGTGGGAACAGGAGGCACCTCAGGTGTTGTTGCTTTTCCATGATCTTCATGTCTTTGTTCTGCCTTAGTTTACTTGATTAGAGCATGATGGTAATAACTACAAAGTCACAAGTTTGACCTCATATGGGCCATTCACTTAAGAGCTGGAGTTAATGATTGTTGTGTGTCCCTTCCAACTAAGAAAATTCTATGATTCTTTTCCTTTTGTCATTTAATATTTTTCCCAGTTGTGTCAACCAAGCTAAGTCTTCTGGGATCTGTTGATGTCATGGTGGTCTATGACCTGGTAGAACAACAAATTACAGAATCACATGGGATGGCCAAGTGCTTACAGTTTAATCTGATGAAGTCTTTCACTTCAATAATTATCTTCAAAAATACAATAGCAGATTTTCATTTTCTTCTGACAATACTCTTGAGCTGGGAATGCAGTTCCTTCAACATTCTGAAGTGTCTTCAGACTGCACTTAAGACATTTGATATAGAAATCAACCCTCTATATCTATGAAGGCATCCCAAGAAATGTTTGTCTCTCTCTAGTAGCCTTCTACTTCAATTACTCACTTTTTTGTCATCAACAAACTGGACTGTTGATGTTATTCTGACAAATGTACTAAATGTGTAAGCAGTAGCTCAGTTTCAGGTGCATACAACAGGCTAGGCAAACAAACAATATACGTACAAATATATGTACAACCACTCTTGATGTTTCCTAAATGGTTTCTGAGCAGAGATCGTGGGCCTATCATTGGATCCCTTCAAGTGATGTCTTGCAGCTTGTAGATCTGTTAGTAGAATCACTGTCTGCTTACAACTAAAGTCATTATGCCTACAGGAGGACATTTGGCAGCAAGGGACTCAGTTCTGATATGGGTTTCCTGGGTGATTTTCAAGCAATATACTCTGTGTAGTCTATCTCTGCATTTTTTTCTACAAAATTAAGAACAAAACAAACAACAGTAACAACAATAAAAACACAAAACCAAACTGAAAAATGCACAAACAAACAAACAAAAAAAAAAGCAAACACCACACACAAACTAGAAATGTCTTCCTGGGTTTTCTGTTTGGAATTTGAACTCTGTAAGAATTGAATTGCTTCTGAGCATTGTGGGTATGTATTTACCAAAAAAAGGCAAAAACACTTTTAGAGTCTCCAGATGCTGCTGTAACACATACAGTAATTTTTACTGCATATAAAGCATTTTGAACTTCTAAAATGTTACAGAATTCTCAGTGTTCACAGGCTGACAGAAAATGGGTGAAAAACAAATGTTCTAACAAATTTTCCAGGCGTTTTCTGATAATCTTTTTTTTTTTCTAAGACCTTAGCACTATGGTAAATACCATGTGTCTTTTTTCCTCTTCAAACTAATGACAGGAATGGCAAAAATTATGTTTCTGCACACTTAAAATTTCTTTTCATTCCACCCCATAAGAGGAGCTAAATTTGTTCTTTAACCATTTTTTAACATCTGTGAAGCATGTCAGGGTACATGCTAGGCCAAAGAGTTCTTTCTTAGATTCTCAAATGATAGAATCTCTTCCATTCGCCTGTTATTCATCATATTCTCCATAAGGTTTTGTTCTACATCCACCTATAAATACCTTTGTGGGAGTTTTTTTTGTGCCTATACACCCTGAGATTCTTCTGTGAAGTGGCCATCTGGTCAACAGGGTCAATCTACAGCCTGATTCAGAACTAGAAATCATATTATATGCTCTTTTTCAGGAAACATGATCTAATCATGGGATTGGATGTGGTGCTAGGGGCTATCTAATTCATCACTCTGTCCAAAAGTAGGATTAATTTGTTTTATGATGCTTGAAATAGATGTTTGTCTATCAGGTTCTAAGAGATCTCTAATGATGAAGCTGCTACAGTATCGCAAAAAAATTTTTCTGCTCTTTTAAGGAATACTAATGAAAAATGTAAAGCAAAGCTCTAACCCGATGATTTCCGAGAGAATCATTAGGTTGTCAGATGGTTCTATGTAAATTCCAGTTCATTCTGAAAGCATGAAAATGTGTTTGTGTTTCACAGAAGGTGTGCAGATCCATAGCACACCAAAACTGAAGATACAGAAGCCATGTTTTTCCATTCAAGTTTTCCTAAAAGAATTATTAATGAAACATCTGCTGGTCAGTTCCATGAACACCTTTTGAGAAAAGAAGGACAGACAGGGAACATTATCATAATCACACACATTAAAACAGACCAGGGAATACAGATTCTTCTCTGAAGGTCAATCGATTCTTCATCTACATCTCCTACACTCAGATGCCCATGTATTATGATATGTGTTTATATGAGCATCTCAACATGACCACAGTACTGTGCAAAAGAAGCTTAACATGCTTTGGAGACCAAGGCAATTTGGCATTTCAACTTTTATGATCTGCTTACTGATCTCTGGCCTAACAAAACTATGTCATTAAGACTACAAAATTAAATGTGAATTAATTATAAATAATTATAGAATAAATGTTTATGCAGAAAAGCTTTTCTTAGTCATGTAGATTTCAACATGTACAGTTCCTTTATTTCTTGTCCTTTTGCCTTGTTCAGAAGGTTTTAAATTGTTTTTCTTCTCTAATTATCTGCATTTCATTTGAAATGTAATTAAGATGTCTTCAAATCTAAAGTCATAAAACTGAAGATAGCATTTGCCCACCTAGGCACTTTTTTACAGTAAGAGCTATCTGTCTTCTCACATTTTTAGGTGAGATTGGCTTTACACAGTACTCTGAAGAGCATACATATATTCTGAAAATAGTAATTCTGTGTAAAACTCATCTAGAAGACTGTTTTTGAATTTGAAACACTTATTTAGAATACTTTTGTGGGCAGAAATAGTTCAGTAGAAAGCAATAAAAATAGCACATTGATTTAAAAAACTCACTGTGAAAGTTAAAGAGTAAGACTGATAAAGTGTGAAGTAGATCAGAGGGAAAGGCACAGTACTATTTTATAATAAAAATGTAAATAATTAAGACTTTTGACATAGTAAGTGTTAATAATAGGGCAGTTAGAAATAGCAGCTCCTTTTAATAACCATTACTTTGTATGTGATATCCCAACTACAAGGAACAATAAACTCACTGAAGAAAAAATCTGTCATTTATTTCTGGTGCATTTAATAGTTTAGAACCTTTCCTCTTGTGCTATATTATGGCTGAGTGACATTAATTTATTTTTCATCAGCTCTTTAAACTTTCCCCAGGTAAAAATCCTGTTCCTATTGCAAATTCTAAAACTCAGTTTATAAATTAACATTTTCAAATTATTCTGGTGGTCTGATAAAAACTTCAGTGTTCTGGACATTGCAGAAAGAGGAAGATTTGAAATTTGACACCTTGGGTAAATATTTAGTAAATGGTGTCCTTTTTTTTCCCCCTCTACTTTCTATTAGTATCTGATTGTTGTTCTTAAAACACATTGTTTCTCTTCTTGTGCTCATACAGTGGTATAACATGGCTACTTTGATAGGTATACACTTTTAGAAAACATTTCCCAGGCCAAAATTTTGCCTATTTCTCTCATTTCTCCTGAGAAGTCTTAGAAATCATTTTGCTTTTCATTAACATAACATAACATAAACCTCAACAAACAAAGGCTGGGGAAAATCAGAACTTTTAAATTAACTTAGAGACAGTCTTGTCCATGACTTCCCTGTTACTACAGACCACCCCCAGATCACATTTAACTCTTTGCAGTCCTATCTAGTGCCTGACATTGTCTTATGAGGTGACTAAACTATAATAGATTTCTTCACCTCTGTAAAATATTCTCTTTCTCACACCCAGCCCCTCATCTTGAGCCTTGACCATACTCCAGGGCTCATCACTGCTTGAATAGCTGGTGAATATGTGGTTCCATAACACAGTGCAGCAGTGAGAGTCAAACCCTTCTGGAGAACCTGAACTCTGCAGTTGGGCTATGGCTAGTTTGGTAGAGTTCAGAAGACCTTGCTGTTAAAAACAGCTCTACTGCATAGCCATAGCACTCAGACTCTGGTGTGGGAATGGTTCTTCCTCCCACTATTCCTCTTATCCTTTGCTTTCAAATTCAAATCAAGAGGTCTTGCTCTGTCCCCATGCTCCAAACCTCAAACCTAATCTGAACATTCAGAGACAGCACACTGCTAGAGCTGTGAATAGGTTGTAGATCATAGATGTAAACAAAGTCTGCTACCACTGCATTTAAGACTCTAAAATTCTAGGAACTGAAAATCAAGAAATTAAAGAAAACTGGTTGAAATATTTCCCTTGGAAAAAAACTGCATATTCAGTTTTCTGCAGGAATATGCACTTCTGTCAAAGCTTTTGACCAAAACAAGGCAGCCTAGGAGAAGATCTGACCTACTCACCCACCTCTGCCTCTCCCCAGTTGCTTCCCCAAGTGCCCCAGCTGTATGCCACAGACTTCTAGGCTCTGGATGTCATATTTTCCCCAAATTGCCCCTATGATACCTTCTTGTAACAGTGCGATTTACCAGGTTTCCTGCTTCTCATTCACCCTGACAATGGCTCTGAGAGGTTATTGAGCCCAGAGTTCCTCTGGTCAGCTGCTCTGCACTCAGCCAGCTGTGCCTCAACCACATCCCAGTGCAGACTGGGGCAACACCACAACCTGCATAGCCAAAAGAGCTATTTGTGCTGCATAGCTGAAAAGTCTGCATTTAGGGGTGCCTGAATTCTGATTTTGGAGACTTATTTCTCTTGAAAACATAATCTTAAACATAATATATTCCCTAATTCAAAATTAGTGGAGAAGTTAAATTATGTTCTTTTTCCTGACCAGTTGTAATTTGATCTCAGTTGCTGTCCTAAAGGGAAGACTAGTTTGGTGATTCATACCAGAAGAATAATTCTTTAAAGTACATATTGTACCAAAAAGAATTAGGATAACCTTTAATTTATAGTATGAATCACCAAAAGACATATTTCACAGCTAATGCATCATACTTTCACTGTGTGATCCCCTAGGTGGGAGGCGTATCTTGTGCCTGCCTCTGGCAGTAGCTCCATTATCTATGATGGCACCCTGTGATTGCTGTTCTTGCACTGGGATTGACACCCTTTTCTGGTATGAGAGCCACCAAGCTGTGCCACATGGTGGAGGAGGGTGTCTGTCTTTCTCTAGGCCACTTGGGTGAAAATGCCCTGGACACCTTGAGTCTGTTTCCATCTCTGTGGCACAGGGAAATGTCTGCATGGGCAAGGACAGGCAGGAGTCAACCCCTGACTGCTGGCAGCCTTCACTGGGAAGAAGGAAATCCTAGTTCAGGCCTTGTGTTGGCAGGTTCCTCTGCCTACCCAACTCTGATGGGCTTTCTGAACATCTGAAGATAGGTGACAGCTGGTGCGGGATGGGGGGTGGGGGGGTTGGGGAATGGGAGGATGTGAGGATCATGGATTCACAATCTAGCACCTAAAAATCAGAGTTAACAGTGATTTCACTCCCTTGTGGATCTAACCATGAGGGATCACTGAACAGCACACCTGTTACAACAACTGCTCTTAGCTATATCCAGTTTCCAGTAGCCGTTGAAAGCCTCTGGAGTGTTTTGAGAAGCAAGCGATGACACGGGCTCTTTTGGGGAAGTCCCCTCCAGCTGGCAGGTTATGTCATCACCAGACCTGACTGCATGTGGTGTGACTGCAACAGTCACACCAGCCCTGGACTTAAAGGACCCCGAGAGGGGGCATGTCATTTCACTAGACAGTGTGGGAATGGAGGGTAATTTTTCCTGTATTTGCTTAGCACACTTTTCAATCTAGAAGTGTGTAGGTATTATTTTTTTTCCAATTGTATCTTTCCCTGGGATTTTTCTCCCACAAGCAGAAAGTATCCCTGCTGTGCCTTGCTCTTCTTTGCATGGAGAGTAACCCTGCACCTAGTGTGCCAGAAACTCTCTTTATTCTTGCCTAGATTTATCTGCATCAACACTGCTGAATTTTTATTCAAATTACATCACTGAGCAGCCCATTTTTGTTCATTTTAAATTCTTGTAAATGCAGATAAAATATGATCGATAGATAGAAACCTTAAATAAAAAATACTGTAGCTTCATTACATAATCTGTTCATTGCTATGCATCATAACCTCCCCTATACAACAAGCAAAGGCTGAGCCAGCATTCTGATTTATAAGGGTATGAAATACTGCAGCTTGCCGAGTTTTACTTGCTTGAGCATTCATTCTTGTACTCACTAGGCCTGTAGATTTAGCCTGCTTGCCTAGTAGCTGCACCATCTTCAACGCTTGTGGGAAAAAATTATTAGAATCATGAGTTCTCCATGCTTTCAGTCTGCAAGGATTTCATTCATTACAGGATGCAGAGACAAGGGGAGAGTATTCTATTGTGTCACTGATATATTTATTGATTCAGCTTCTATTACTTAAGTGTTGCTGCAGTTTTTAGGTAGTTTTAAATATATTTTGGGGATTTTTTTATTTGCTCAAAAAGAGACTAAGCAAAGAACATTTCCAGAGTTCTACTTTTCCCACACAGCACAGTGGCAGAATGGCCATAGCATCTCCTGACATAAAGTAAGACAAATGCTACAGTTGTCAAAACCACAGCAAATCAATAGACATTTTATATGTTCCTATTCCCTCTTCACAGTAGCCAGAATAGCATCCTGCAGAGATAACTGATCTCTACATGCCTTTAGGAAGTCATTCTTCAGTTAGAGTAAGTTAGAAAAGGCCAAAAAATGTAAATTAAATTGGCCTTTTATTGCCAGCATTTCAAACTAAGTGAAGTTTAACAGCTCTGAGGCCTACCCACTGTTATCCACAATTTCATCCCTAAGATTAGCACTTCTGCAACAGAGAAATAATTGATCTAAGTCTTCCATGAGTCCTGTACTGTCCCCCGGCACAAGCCTTGTAGTTAGCCCTTTAGGGTTCCTTGTGGTTGTTTTCCCTGCAGACAGTGTAACACACTTCCAGCAGAACAACTACATACTTGCTTCAAAATGTTTTGGTGACATTTGTTTGCAACAGTCAGGCTACAGTAGGAGTGAACGTACGCGAAGTGATGCAGGAATACAAAAGATCTGAAAAGGAAAAAAACACAGTGCATGAATAAACAACTAGAATATGATCAACATCTAAGTTTGATACAACTTTGGGACTGGTAAATTCAGCTTGTATTTATAAGGGTTCTACATGCAAAAATATACTTAGAAAAAATTTTAATTGCCAAATTTTTCTCTTCTTACAAATTCATCAGGCATGTTACACTGTGGTGCAATTTTGGCCTGTTGACTTTCTCAGTGAGTTAGCAAAGGCTTATTTGTGAACAAGACAGGAAACTTAAGTAGCCAGAGTTCAAGCTGCTATTTCCACCATGGCCTTGAATAACCTTAAGGTAGCATTTGGCTGTGTCTATTTGACAGTAGTTCCCTTGAACCCAATGCAGCAGCAAGAATTAATCATAATGGGTGCCTGCCATGCCAGGGTGGCTGACAAATGCAGAGCTGGACAGCAGAGCCAGATGTGGAGTTCAGTGCAACCTTACTTGTTGTTTTCTAGTAACACAAATGGCACTTGGCACTCTGTGAACATGTATCTCAAAACAAAAAAATTCACTGAAACCAATGCATGCGCCCCTACAAAGGTGTCTAGTACCATGTGTAATGCATCAGGCTATCCTGCCTGGATCTAGCATTGCACAAATCTTCAGGCCCTGTATTATACCTGTCACGTCCTGCTGATATCTATCCTTCAGATAGTCCAAGACATTACTTATAATAAGTGATGCAGCATAGGTAGCAGAACAAAGCCTAAAATGTGATCAAGCCTGTAGAGAAAGGGACGTCAGAACTGAGAAATCACACTATTAAGGCTGCCTGATCAACTTTAATTCAGTTTTCCATATATATATATATATGTATATATATATGAATGTATGTATGTATATGGAGATGTAGTCTTAAATTATATTCCCTGTTTCTGGCCCCTTTCCTTCTCCATGCTCCAAATTAATTTCTAACTGTCGAGTCCTGCTGTTTCCTTTCTCCCCACTTTCTTTCTTCTTCCTTATGCCCAGCATCTCACTGGGCCATGGTAGGCAGCTGCAGCACCTGTATTTAAAGAGGGAGCATAATTTTTTGGCAGTTTGGTGGATTTCTAGCATGTTGCTGCAGATGGCATGGGGGAGGAATGGGGGCTTGTTCATTAAAATCTCAGTAGTTTCTGCTGAACAAAGAGAAATTTTTCTGACACCTTCCAGCTTGGCAAGGATCAGAGATAGCTGAAAGCAGATCCTTGTTACAAAGGTTCCCTGCTACCCCATAGCTAGTCCATCTCTCACATACAGGAAACCTAATGCTGTTGAGAACCTTTCCGGCATGGGCTGAAGAACAGACATACCTCTTTGTGCAAGCATCTGAATAGAAGTAAAAATAAAACAGCCCATGGCAGTGTTGAACATAAAAATTGTCAAGCTATGACTATTCTTAGGTGGGTACCAAAAATTGGACCTTTCTGAAACCAGAAAAGTATCTAAGAATGCAAGAATATTTTACTCTGAGAACTACACAACTACATAGTCTAATATACTAATATGTCCCGTTTGAATAAATCCCACATCATGCAGTCTGAATATTAAAATTCCTTTCTATTACAGTCTGACACAGGTGGACATTAGTGTATGGGGACCTAAGCATCCAAGTACTGTTGTCTGCATTATAGCAATACAGATGTGGCTCAAGGGGCTGATCTTGATGGAAACGGTAATGTAGCTGACTGACATATTGCACTATATTCTCTGAGAGCAGGAGAGAGACTAAAGCAAGATAAAGACTGATAGAAGATAAAAAGAAAGGTTCTAGAGCTATCTAATCAAGGACCTGGACTAATACAATAGCAACACACCAGTGTATACTCAAAAGTAAAGTTTAGTCTTTCATATATAACAGAGAATGGTATTTTTTCTCTTGCTAACTAGTAAACTTCTTTAAGTAGTGAAGAGTGTTGTATGTAACATTTGCTGGCAGACAGCCAGTATTGTTCTCTCTCAAAACCCACACTCCCGTCTCCCTACTCCAGGAACAAATGCTTGTGTCTCAGGTCAACAATACAGACACATTTTTCAGCTCAAATTTATCATTAGCTGAACACAAAGATTGTATCTTTGCCACTGGATCACCTGCCACATTGTGGTGCCCTTTTTAGTCCAATTAAATACCTACATGTCCCATCTATACCTTCATCCTCTCAGGTCTTAGTTCCTACTACCAACTTCTTTCTTGCTACTCTTTTTCCACAATTATAGTTTGAGTCTATTCTTTTTTAACTATGGCAGATCTCTTTTCTGCATCACTTCCTTTTGTTCAGTCATAGCAACCATCACTTACCACTATGCACTGCTAGTGTCCCCGGCAGCTTGTCCTATCTTACCTATAGCTGTTAACTTATTATCAGGACATCAGCTTTTGTCTTCAGCCAGCCCAACTGTGAGTTTCTTAGGTGATAGCAACAGTTAAAATAGTGAGATACCATATATAACACCAGATCTCCAGGTTAAAATAAAAGACTTCAGAAAAACAATGAAAAGAAGATAAGCTCTTACGGTTCCTCATGCTCTTCCAGTTCCTCATGCTCTTACAGCAGAATCTCTATTCCCAACTATACATTTTTAGTTAATATAATTGCTCTTTAACTAGCTGTTAATCATTTAACTACCTGTTTAACTGTCTGCACTTTTCAGTGTCCATAAGAGCTCTGATGAGTAGTCTCTGCAAGATCCTCTTGATCGTTTTCCACCAATTATACTATAGATTGGCACAATATATTGGATGCCTTGTTCCAGTCTGAGGAAAAGCTGCACCTTAAACATACATTGATATTTGCTGTCTTGCAGGAATTAATAAATTTAACCAACAGGCACAATAGAGAATTATAAAGCAAGTGGTTCTTTCAACACATTTTAAATAGTATTTATTTAAAGATTTCTATCAATCTTTAAAGTGTTTTGCATAACCCTCACACTTGTTTTTAAGGACTCACTCCAAGCTCTTTCTAGACTTGATTTTCTTTCTCTTTGGAGACTTGTATGAGGCATGCACCACATTTTCATTTTTATGGCCTTCCTTCTGTGAGATATGGTTACTGAAATGCTGAGCTAGATTCTCAACAGCAGTAAATGTACACTGCTTTACTAGCTTTCAAGGTGCCAGGCTAATTTATGCAAGATAAGTACAAAGAGCATGAACTTCAATTTTATCCCATCATAAGAAAAATATATATCAACATTTCTCTGCTTGGTACTTCATAGGCCACAATAATGATAACTTTGGCTTTTCAACCTCATTTGATTACCACAAGATATTCTTAGCATATAAATGTTAATCATCTGTGCAAACAGGAAGATACCTGTTTACCCTGAGTACATCCAGCTATCACTGAAATACTTCCTAGGCCTGGATTTTTCCCTCTGAACCAGATGGAGTTCCCTTTCAGTGGTTTAATTGTTTCCTTTCCATTTAATTACTTTGAAGATTAACTGCAGGCAAGTGTATTCCAATAATACACTCATCTACAAAGAACAGGAAGCTTTCCCTATGGTCAAGAGAATTCACCACTTCCGACTGCAGCTCAACTATGTGGCTATCAGGTTTCCCTTTGCCCCTGGGCCTTATGTGTCACCTTGTCTGTTTGAACATAAGGAAGTGTCATGGGATGAACTGCTTGTTCTGGAATTCACATACAGAGTTCCTGACAGGAAATTGAAAAGTTCTTCTTCTCACAGGGGCAAAGGATACAAGTATTTCAGGCCCAAGTACTAAATTAATTATATATCATTAATGTTAATGATATCTAGAATAATTCCCACCAATAAATTGAGGGGGAAAGTTAAAACTTCAGCTTTTTATTTGTTCATAATATTGTCTGGGCAAAGATCCTTTTTTTTTGTCCTAACATGAATATTGCAATGTGATTGATTCAATCTGCATTACATGGGAACTACTTTGCTTCAAAGCTGGGACTGAGTTTACTGCTTACTGTATGCAAAAATGACACATCATGGGAATTTGTTTTCATCTTCTTAGGTGAAGACTGAGTGATATTTTGAGACAATTTGTGATTAAGGGATTAAAGGATTTACAACAAATTTCTTTCAACTTCAGATTACACCAAAATCCATCAGAATATTTTATGCTTGTCTAAAGCACCATGACCTTGAGCTCCCCACACCTGCCTGACCCCTTGCAAGAACCGAATATAATACACACATAGCACAGTGCCACAATCTCTTACACATCCATCAATTAGAAGAAGCTTATGGGATACAGGTGGGGAAGAGAACCAGGAAACACAAGTAGGAGAGCAGAAATTTGCAGATAAAAGAAGAGGTACTCTAACCCCTTCCGTCTTCTAGGGCACAATGCACCCTAGTTTATGTGGCAAGAGAAGTAAATTCCAAGCGTTCTCTAGCTAATGCTAAAGCAAATTACTGTGCCTTTGGTTTAGTTTATTTTTTTCTGACAATGCTTGGGATGTATTTTTGGTCGAGTGCTTTTCTTCCAAAAGTATTTGTGCACAAAATATTTTTTGTCTCTCAAATTCTAAGAACATTTCTGTTTATAAATGAAAGGCTTATGACTCACTAAATAATCAACATCAGGGGAACAATGCATAAAACACATTTTTTGTTTTCTTTTCTGTTTCTTTTTTAATTGAAATTCAACCAAAGTAATTTGGTCTCCAATTTATTCTCATCAGTAGAAAAACATCCATCTTAAATCCAGTATAAGTGTTAACAAGCCTTCAGATGGTTCCATTTAATCAAATTTTGGAGGTGATTTTTGCCATCTCCTTTAATCATAGATTTTGTTTCTATATTTCCTTTTCTGTTGCTTGTGGTAGGTGGAAGAAGAATTTTCTTTGTCTTACCCAGCAGACATGCTGCCTTTTTATTAAAATGTACAGCATCACAGCAAATACAAACATGTGGGAGAAATAGGAAGGGCTGCTACTAGGTTCTTTGTGTGAGCTACAGCTAGCAGGTTAAATAGTTTTATGTAAGAAGGTTGGGGAGGTGTCAGGGGGAAAGTTTGGCCTGTTTTCCCCAACAAAAGATTTCTTTTACAATTAATCTGAAGGAGTGGGATGCTTATCTGCCTGTCCCATCCTCAAGCTTCTCCAGCTCTGACTTGAGGAAGGTTTACCCACAAATGTGACTATGATCAGTCAGTGCACACAGGTCCTGGGGCAGCTTCCAGGGCTAAACCTATTGCAGCTCCTTAGCAAAAAGGCACCAGGCATTTACCCAGGCAGAAGAAGCACCTGCCAGACCATGTCACAAGCACATAGGTCTGGGTTAGCCTGAGCAGATACCATCTCCTGGTGAGCCTTCAGGCTAAACAAATGCAGATATGGAATATCAGAAGCAGCAAAGAGTGTTATGATTGGAAACAGAGGAATAAAGAGAGAACTGTAGTTAATTCACATAGGAAGAGAAGTGAGGTGTTGAATGTATTTTGACAAGGTGGTATCGACCATTTGAGGGAAACTAAGTTTATTGTAGTGCTGGGAAGTTTGCAGTTCAATAATGATGCAGTGAAGTCCTTAACACATTCCAATATATACTTGACTTGCACACCATATCCTGGGAGTTTCCAGACAGAAAAAAAAAAAAAAGTAGAAGTCCTGACCGAGAAAGAGTTTAGATAACAACCCACTGAGGGAAAATCTGCTGCATAAGTTTGCCTTCTGCTAGACACAAGGGGACCTAAATGAGGAAAACTTTCTGGACATCTCAACTTTGGGAAAGTCTCAGTCAGGCAACATGCCCTATGAGGCTCTTGAAAATGTGCTCATTCAGTCAGTGTCCTCACCCAGCTGAAAGATGTAGAACAAACTTCCACTGCAGCCTTAGTATTAATTTGGTTTAAAAGATGACCAAGTGAAAGACAGAAGCCCATGATTTGAATAGTCCTGGACCCCATGGAACAAGGTTGTTATTAGGAGAGCTACACTGCAGGTACGAAACACAGCAGGATTATAATGCCTCTAAATGTCTCTAAAGCCAGCAAATTCACTTACACACATTCCGGTCTAATTGAGATAAAGCCCTTGCCAACTTTTAGCTAATATCTTTACAGTTACATATAACTATAAGCACCAGTCTTCATATGGTTACATATCTTTTAATACTCCTGTTCTTTGGCCACCATATTTGGATGCTGCACAAACAATTAGAATAAACATAAAAACCAATAGACCACACACAGCAGTATGCACTGATGTTATATTAATATGTTTATGGAAAAATACTTCAAAGAGTGTGCTGGTTTAAAGGTAAACCAGCAGGAGGAATGAGTCTAACTCACAAACAGATTACAAGTCAGAATTATA
>JAWWEU010000040.1:42979356-43006659 GCA_035583155.1 Acropternis orthonyx | reverse complement strand
GACAGAGGGTGATTCCTCTGAGGTGCAGGGTTGGTAGATGAAAGAAAAATTCCAAGATTTTAAACCCATAACAAAGAGTCAAGAACTAGTAGTGATGGGCAGCAGCTGCTAGCAGTTCTACCTCAATTATGCAAAAGGAGAATTTCTGAAAGCAAATGCAATAAAATATAAGGGTCCAGCCTTACTGAAATGATGCACTAATGTCCAATACCGACTCTCTAGATAAGTAAAATTCAGGTTTACAGTAATGCACATGACACCAAAACAATCCTTCTTTTACCTACCTTCCAGCGAACTCAAAACACAAACCAATTTGATCCATCACAATGCTCGAAAGATTAGCAATATTGATGTAATTTCTGAAAGATGTATAGCTTAACTTTCATTAAAAACTTACAGTGACAGAGTATGCAGCCTTCCTAATCTAATACATTCCCATGCCCAGTTGACTTTATTATTAGAAAACATTTCTAGCTACTGTAGTGTGTCTGTTTAACTGCCTTGCTTCTTTTCCCATTCTTTGTGGATATAGGGAATAGTACTGTTTCCCTTTTAGACCAGAAATGGCTTAAGAGTCTTAAAATTTCTTGCCAACCAACTCTGGTTTTTTTAGGCCTAGTAGCATCCATTCTTCCAGTCTTACCTCCTCATAGTTTTTACAACCATGCATCTTGTAGGCTATGTTTCTGTTTGTGCACCCTGAGCAGAATATTCATCTTTCCAAAAGAATCCAACATTATTAATTCAGACCCAATATGTGATCTACTATAATTTTAAGATCTTTTTGAAGAATTTGCTTTCTATGTTTGCTGTCATTAATTTTTGTCTTTGATTTTTCCTGTACTATCTTGCCCTCGTCTCTTAACCTTGCTCTTATCCCTTGTCTAGAATGAGTTACATCCTATGTTTCCAGTCCATTTCTCCAGATTTTTATCTTTACTGTTATCCTTCAACACATTTGGGATCCTTCCTAGCACTGTGTCAGATACAAAACTAATGAGCATTCTGACTATTCCACCATCTGTTTTGCTAATGAAAACCTTGAATAGAAGCAGATCTAAGGCAGACCCCCCACAGAACCCTGAGCATATTTAGATTTTATTAGCTTCTCTGTGGTGTGGTTATCTAATCAGTTTTGTGCCCACAGAATGAAGACTATGTTTTCCTTCTCTTGAACATGGGAATATCAACTAAGACTGTCCAAAACTTTGCTCAAGTAAAGGTACATGTGTACTTCACCTTCTCACTTACCACAGGGCCTGTTATGTGATCATTGAAAGAGTGATTTTCATTTTCTTTAATTTGTTCTTGGCAAATCTGTGTTGGCTTCTGCATCTCTCCCTGTTTTCTCGGTGATGCAAACTCTTCCAGACTTATTCTGTGAATTGAAGTTAAACTGGTTGAACTAATTCTGTTATCTTTTTGTTTGTTTGTTTGTTTGTTTTTACTCCTCAGATGAACAGGCACTAACTTTCCTCTACTTAGTAAAAGTCAGGATAGATGCACTTTAATGTCTTCGCAGGTGAAGAAATATGCACTTAGTAAAACTAGGCATCTATCAGACTAGTATTTAAATTGTGGTAACCTGAAAGCATTTGATTTCCCTTGGTTAAGGAGGATTTACAGTATTATCATTTCATCTCAGTTACACCTTTAAAATACTGATAGGAATAAAATCTTTAAAGAGATCTGGAAAGCTTTGGAGATCACTTGTTTATGACCACTCTAGAGTGGATACTTTGGTTGTGATCTTAGTTTAGGATGAGTGACTCAAAGATGCCTTAATCAAGGAAATGGTACAAAAATATTTTATGGATGTAAAGGGTCTGAGATTTTGATGATGTTCAGTGAAAACTTCAAACTCCAGATTTTCAGCTTTATCTTCATAATAGCAACTGAATATGAGATCCATACAGCCTAAGTTTGGCAATGGAAGAGTTAGTTGCCTGGGCTACAGTAACTATGCTCCTCCTGGGTAATGGAGACAAGCTGACACCTTCTTCCTAAGAGATGTACAAAGCAGATAAGGTATCTCTTCCACTCTCTCTCATGGGCACTGTCACGAGTAGTGCAGATGGGTTTGGTTAATTACTTTGGGTAGATGTTGAGGAATGCAGATTTTGGGTCCCACAGCAGAAATTGGTGGCTCTTACTGGAATTGTTGCTGTTATCTCAAGTGTGTGAATCTTCAAGTTACAGTAACATCCCTGCTGGATAAGTCTAAGATTGAGTAAAGAGGCCAGTAAAATAAACAATTTCCTTGTTCATCACAGTACCTGACATGTCAGAGTTCAAGCATGCTGATAGAGTGAATTTCTATTGCTGTATGATATGTTAGTTCTGTATATAAGTGAAGAATTTGTGTTGTGAAAACTGTTTATTGGGATGGGTGAAATATTTGTCTTATTCCTTCAGTGGTGAAGAAGATGGTATACTCCATAAAAACAGAACTTTAAAAAGGTGTTTACAAAAATTGATTGTACAGATAGAGTCATAACACTGTTAAGATCAGAAGGGACCTCAGTATGTGTCTAGACCAATCTCCTGCTAAAAGAGGAAAGGTATACAAGAAGCTTAAAATATGAAGATTTAAAAGAGAAAGACACAAAACAGAGGGATTTTTAAAAAAATATTTCCAGACATAAACCAATATTTAGAAAATGAGAGCCAAGAAAAAGCTCCCTTGGTGGTCAGATGACTCTGTACCTGCCCTTTTAGTAATATTCATAAAGACAAATAAAACAAAGAAAAATATCCACCAATTTGCATGCAGAAAATTTCTTTGGAATGATTTGCAGATTTGATATACATTTCCAACTAGTGACACCAGCCACAGTCAGAGAAAGGATCTTGGATTAGATCAGCAATGAGACTTGCATAAATTAGGGTCCCAATGAAAAGGGTGTCAGCTTATCATAATATTTCAGACTTCCATGAACACTTGACTGTTTTCATTCCATTACCAGATCCATAATTTTTTAGGAGATAAGTCAATTAACCAAAATTAATAATAAAGCAACTTTCTTCAGCAGAATCCCCCTCTTTTTTTTTGACAGGTGGTATTGCCTGTTCACAAATGATTGCAACACCAAGTCAAATGAAAACTAATGCTTTCTTTTTTTTTTTTTTTTTTGTAGAAGGCAATATTTTTTTTCAAACATTTGCAATCATATTCTGACACTGAGAATCACCCATGAAATAAATATGTCCATTAAAACCAGTCCAGCAATGTCTGCATCATCAGTTTGTTTTCAGCTCTGTGCTGTGCAAGGCTAAAGTAAGTTGTTTATAAACAATTCTGTTTCTAAATTGCAGATGTAAATATATATATATATATATACACACTGCTTTGAACTAAACCAGATGACAGGACTTCTTAATTCTAACAACTTTAAGATGGTACTACTTAACTGATTCATAACCAGTGAAAGCGACACCTGTTAGTGGCACAAAGCATCCTCTGCCTTATAAGTTCATACACCTACTAAGAAGAAAAGAACTTCTGTGTTGCATGAGAAGAACATCAGACAAATTCTGTTTTCACAGATGTGAATGTAAATTTAACATCATTGAATGAGAATTTTTTGAGCCTTACATTGACTTGTTACTACTATTGCTACAGCAGATCTCATCATGACAGAACTGTGTGTAGAGTCTTGAGAAAAACTACTAAAGCAGTTGTCATCATGAGTAACCGAAAACAGCAAAATCTTTCTCTCTTTGATCTTATCTACAGAAAATTAGGTGGGAGAAAGTCATAATGGTTTTTTGCTTACAAAACAACATAGGAACATAGGTCATGATTACTCTGGTAAAGAGAAGTCATATACTAGATTAATCTCATCACTTTTTGTGGATCTATTTTTTAGGTTTGTATAACCTGATATGCTAGAGATATTTTGGACAACAAAAGAAAGAGCAGAATTGCTTTTGTTAAGTCCTTTGGGTCTGCAAAATTCTAGTATTCGTCTTCCAAGTTTCTAACTGTGACTTTGTCATGTTTAACAACAAAATAGAACTGAGAGATAAAATTTTGTTAGGGAATAAAAACATCTCCTTTTAAAAAACTATTTTACTATCTTTTCATATTTGGTTAATAATGAATGGAAAGGGACTTCCCATCCTCAACGTAAGAGATGTGTAACTCTCAGACACAAAAGGGAGACACGATGTCCTATATATTTTAAGTGCTGATAGCATTGTTCCAACATTGTTTCATCCACTGGACTTCATCCAAGATGATGCTGCAGGTGACTAATTTTATAAATAGCAACAAACTGAGTGACTCTCTGATTTACATCAATTTGGTCATCCTGGCTTGAAGTGAAACAGATTATACTGTGCTCCATGCAGTTTAATGGGGGCCTATTATGTCATCCAAGTAATTGATTTACAGAGCTGCAGAAAAAATATCACATAGAAATCAAATCAGTGGAAAATGTCTCAGCTGAAGTAGATTCTGTGTGCAATCAGAAAAAGAGGGCAGAAGTCTTCTAAGGTAAGTATGAATTATTTAAAAATCTGCAAGTTCTACAGCATTTTCTCATTAGTTATTCAATCATTAAAGGAATTCATAGGTCTCTGCCAGCATCCAGTCTGAGACTCTAACCATAATGAGCAGTCAGAAGCTTGATAATAAAGCAGCTCTGTCAAAGGCTAGAAGGAAAAAGTCCACCTTGAGGTGGAAAATCCATTTATTTCAAATCCTAATTACTTCCCATTATAGTAAACAGTTACTGTGATTGTTGATGGAGCAGAGAAAATTATTAGGAAAATATTTTTTCCTGTGGCTCCAGGGATGAGCTGACATGATTTCAGATAACTACATATTTGAAGCGTGGAAAAGAAGGCATCAGTCACACCAGGTGTTCCAAGTCAAGGCAGTAGATCAAGGCCCCATCTCAGGATGGAGGGACTGTGCTTCACCAAGATGCCAGCCCTTCCTGTTCTGTTGCCTCCATATGAATGAGAAGCCTAAGAAACTTTTAAGGAGACATTTTAAAAGCAAGATTAGTGGTGGGTTAAGCATTTAGGAGAGGTAATTTTCAGAAAAGAAAAAGAAATTAAGCACAACTTTATAGAAAAGAAATCAAACCAAAAAATAACATAAAGCAAAAATGGACAGGCTCAGGGTTCTAGTTATTTTTTCTTAGTATTGTTTCTTAGTTCTTATTCCTCCCCTTGTTGTCACAAATCAGCATAGATGTTAGGTTTATTGTGATAGCACAAATAGGCAAGACTATCAACACAAATGCTGAAAAAATGTAAAAAAGACATGTCTTGAACCTGCCATCACATTCCAGTGATATCACGTACTTGTGTAAATCCTCCAACTGCTTTATTTCATTAAGAAATTTTAACATTACTATGTATATAGAAAATTTATTTTAGCCTTAAATGCCTATCCAACAAATACCTTTTTTTAAGGACTCTACTACCTAACCCCACCCATATTTTGAAGAGGTCTGAAACATTAACCCTTTAATCACGCCAATTTCAGTTGACCCTTGGAAGAGAATGAGAAATAAAAAGGAGAAGAATCCCACAGAACTGATTAACAGAAGCTGTTCATATTCCAGGATAACTCCTGATGCTCTTTCTGCAATGTCCAGCTTTATCTGCAGAAAAGATGATGGATCATGACTTTAGACATTCACTGGGCAAATATTCATAGCTAGTGTTTCACATTAAGTGAATGGAGTAGTTGATGATTCTTAAATTTCCCAGGAAATTTCCCTGTATAAACTTAAAGGAGAAGGGGGAAGAAGGTCTAGAGGTAACAGCACATCTGCCTTGTCAACACAGCATTAGGAGGGATTGCCATGTCCTAACACAAAACATATGCTGCAATTTAGAAAAATTAAAAAAGCATTTAGTGAGGCAGGGAGCGGCGGGGAGTGGGGTGGTGGTGAAATCTTTATGCCCCCAAGAGGGAAAAGTGCACAGACTTACATTAGCTCTGCAAATCCCATGGGCCCAGAAATTGGTTCTAAAGGCTTTTGCAGTACTTTGAATTGCAGGAACTCCCTCTGTCTTGAGTACTACTAACAATTCAACAAGTCTGTATCCTTTTAACAAACAGATTGTAGCACTGACAAAGCTGCTAATCGATTATGGTCTTCACATAACCTCAAAAACACGAGTTGTTGCAGCACATTCTTCCTTTGACAGATACGTATTTGTCCACTATTTCTGCTTGTTTTCAATGGAGGTGAGATGGTTCAAAGTGCTGTGACTGGCACAGAGACCATTTTATTTCTGGAACATAAATATGAATCCTCCCTCAGTCCTCAGTGATTATAAATTGTTCTAATTGCTGTGGTCAATACTGACCGTGAACTCTTTTGAGATAGCTAAACTTTGGAACACTGGTCTCTTACATTGTAATAATTAGAGGAAACATTTAGCACAGAGCTATTATAAAATGTGAAGGGTGGTGTGCATTTGACATTTGAACTACTTTATCCTCAAGATTTAAACTGAGATTATATCAGTCATCTAAGAAAACATGTCTTTCTTTGTGTTTCATTTGCTTTGTGGAGTGGTTGTCACCTTCAAAAAACAAATATCTCACTTTAGACAAGACCTACTGTGATGTTATACACTTTTTCAATTTACCATCATGATAACTTAGTGGATTAAAATATTTATTATCAATTTTTTCCTTATAAGAATATATTAGATTTTTCAAAATTATATAAATCAAAGTTTTCAAATTAAAAATGCAAATATGATTCTAAATTTTGGTTAATAGACTCATATTTAGATCATTACAGAATGCTTTTTGTACTAAACCTTCCATGGATAGTAGCTGCTTTAGTCTATCATTGCAATGTTGCAAACAGATTAAAAAATATATGCTGCTGCAATTTAATATTTTTTACTATTCTTCTTAGGAAGATTTCTTCCCTTACACTGTGCTTTTTTCTAAATGCGAGCTAGAAAACCTAAGGTATGAAATGCCAAGGCTATGCCAACAGGCACAATTAGTCACATTGTATTTGTCAGATGTAAAAATCATTGCTGATTTTTCCTAAAAGTTTCAGATTATCGAGTCAATTATTCAGACATGCTACAGTATGAGACTAGTTGACACAAATTTCTGAAATATTGATAAATACAGTTGAAACAGAGAAGGATTAAAGCCAAATTCAAGCAGATGTGTTAGGAATGAACGTTGATTGCTGAGAAATGACATGCTCAATGGAGTTTTATGGAGTCTGCAAAGGCAGTCTGATATACATGATGCATGTAGAGCAGAAGAAACATCCCCAACACTAGATGGTCTTTTTATTTGGTTCCTGAAAACATGTCAGTGGGCAAACAAAATGAATCTGTGTGTCACAGTGTCTTCCTATCTAACGCAGAAAGGTTAAAGCTCCCTAAGGGCCAAAAAAGAATTCAACTTCTGTAACAGCTTGCAGGTCTGACAAAACAACAAATGACATGTCATTCTAGTGATGGCTCCAGCTGATGATTTACAAAAATGTCACAAAGACATTATTTTACTGAAATATCTGAATGTGATAAAGGAGAGCAATATTTACTTTTCAGCAAGTTTTTATGTATTGCTTTCACTCTGAGCGTTATGTTCTTTTTAGCAAATGCGAAACCAAACAAATGCATTGCAGTTCAGGGTTGGTGTATGTATGACGTAAAGAAAGACAAGGGCTTTAATACCATTGTAAACCAGGGGTGTAGTTGCATTTTCAACTGGATGGAAAGGGTGGCATGGGTCTCCAGTCTCTTTTCTCTTGTTACAGTCTCCAGGCAAGTCACTCCAACATAAGCTTGTCTCTGCCCAGCACAATGTGGCAATGTTACTTTGGGAAGGTACAGGACTCAGAGGGGAAACACCGAGAAAAAAAGGACAATCTTCAAGGTCACTTAAACGATCATCACTGGTTACTTCAATGAATAAAATATCTACACTACCTTGCATGCCCCAGCTGGACTGGGTAGCCCTGGTTTGTGCAGGGCTCCAGGGCACTCTCCAGAGTCAATATGAGACTTTGGCAAGTCCAGATTCCTAAGGGTCTAGAATGTCTAAGAAATTTGCTCTCATAAGCAAGACAAAGTGTGGATACCTCTAAATGACAATCAGAATGAGATTGCAGATGTAGCTCATTGCAAATCAGCATGTCCAGATACAGCAAAAAGAAAATCACAATCTTTTGCAGTTACAACCCACAGAGGTATAAATGCATATTGGTAGATATACTCAATATATATTGCATATAAATGCAATTCATGTACGTGAAAAAAAATTCATTCTATCTAGATATTCATACATGAGGCTCTTTTTCAAAGGTAACTGGATGACTAAACTGTATCTCATAGGCGTGGACCTTCGAAGCAGGAAATGGGCACCTGACCAATCCAGGAGAATGCTACAAGTTCCAACTAGGAGAGGAGAAGCACAAGTCCCATACAGAATTTTGGTAGTATATTTTCCTTCCTTCAGGAAGTCAAGAAAGACTGGTGCTGAGGCCTTATCCTGCTGCTCTCCATTCTCCTCTGCCTCTTTTGAGGTAATAGATGGAGAACAATTCCTGTTCCACATAAAGCAGAAAGCCTGCAATTCTACCCGTCCTTCACGCAGACTTCACAAAATGATAAAAGCATGTAGGACTCCATGTTCTTGTCTTGGTGCTAGAAAGACTCCATCCACAAAACCATTACATTTTGCCTATCTACAGTGCTTACATAAAAAAAAAATAAATAAAAAAATTCTAAAGGGTATATCAGAATGCAGTTTTATGGTGAATTTATGTTAGAACAGGCAAGATCAGTAGAAGACATGTACATTTGCAGAAGA
Organism: Acropternis orthonyx; assembly: GCA_035583155.1. NCBI lineage: Eukaryota > Metazoa > Chordata > Aves > Passeriformes > Rhinocryptidae > Acropternis > Acropternis orthonyx. Next base: position 42,997,841 of record JAWWEU010000040.1, on the reverse strand, counting down.
AAATTATTTAAATATCTCTTAATTCTCAAGAAAAAAATCATTCTAGGATCAGTAGAGATTTTGGGGTGATATCAGAGCAAAAACCTGAATACAAACTTTCTGCATTACGTGAGAAATATAATCAGTGACCTTTCTCCCTTCATTGCCTGTTTTTAGAAGAACACAACTAGCTTTCCTAGCCTTCCCTGGGTATGGGTAAAAATCAGTACCTAGGCACAGAAAGCAATTTGAGCCTCCATCTAACTTTTCCTGCTTCTGATGATGACGTTGTTTCTCATTCTTTTGATAAATAAACAGAACCTGAATATGAGTTAGTTCTCTAGGTTTTCAAATATGGAACACATGGCTTTGGTTACCCTCAAGGTGTCAGCACAGATATGGAACAAAATCCTTCAGCATCCATCAATTTGTTGTAGAAATTGGGGTTTTTTTCTCTTTTCTTAATGTGAAGTTTTTACAACAGAGCACCAACAGTGTCATTCCCCAAAGCAGAACCACCAAAAGGAGGAAAATTTATTGAGCTTTGCTCAGGACATCTCTATTCAGGCAAGTTAATACCTCATGTATGCAAAACTTCCAGCAAAGGAACAGGGAAATTTTCCTTCTATACCATGGCACCAAAGTGATGCTTGGGATGTAACACTGTCATAGTGGAACTTCCAGTTGTTATTTAATATACTAAAATGACGGGTCTTGGAAGTAGAAGTTTGAACTTCAATTATTTTAATTAATATTTAAAAGCTAGACACATATTAACAGTGTTTGCCATAAAGGAAAGTGAGTACATTTATATCAACTGAGAATATAACTCACATGAAACCTGGAATCAGAATGAGATGGTGTTTGTTTGGGCCGTATATAATTTTTCTGAGGGCATCTACTACCTCATATAGACAAATCATAGTGTTATAAGAGGGTTTCAGTTGTAAAAGTCCCTCCTGCCTAAAGAAAACAGGGCACAAATAGCTACTGACGTTCTCCCTTTGGTAACTACTGAGTGAGTAACCATATCAGGAATCCATCTTAATCTCCTACAAAAACAATAGCCTTCCTTAGTGGGAAAAAATCAGCTGAAAAGAAGAAAATCAAGAGATCACGTTAAAGTTTTGCACAGCACAGATATGTCTGAAAGCTTACAGACCTGAACAGTTTTCCTAAAAGAACCACAGACTCATATTTACTGAGTTTCAAATCTGTCTCTAAAGTATAAAAAGATTAGAAAGTTCTGATGATCTAATTAAGTGCAATTCGGTTAATTTTATATGCTCAAGGCAAGACACTCATTAAAAATATTTAAATGCCTCTGCTGTCCAAAGCTTGTTATAAAACACTTCCTAAACTACCCACATTTTAGTATTTTTTTCTAATATAATAAATAGGAAAAGAGTAATAACTGTCTACTTACACTAGGAAAAGTGATGAGTCTGAGGTTTATATTAACATCCACCCCTGCCTTTCTTCCAAAGAGAAATAAAAGAAGATATCAAGGGCCCTGCAATCTATGATCTGATATGGGGAAAGTCCCACACAAACAAGGGTTGTGACAATATTTAAGCTGTGTTTGAAAATAAGTTCTTGGCACACACAAGTTCTTAGACACACCAAAGGTGTCCAGGAGAAGCTTTAGTTGAAAAGATTGGTGCTGTCATGCCATTTACCTCTTTGTTGGTCTGAACAGACTGTGCCATCTATATAAAAGAAAACCACCATCATTTCTTGGATCCCTTTTGCAATACACATTACCACTTTCCTTGAAATCACTGATGCTCACTGCCTGCATTGAGTCAAACTTCTACATAGATGATGACTCTTGAAAACAAATTCTGCATTATCCATAAGAAAAATGCAGTTTCTATCTCATCAGTCATGGTGTCACTGCTCCAATCTTTATTTTAGCCTAGACCTTGAAATTTGCAGGGTTCAAGCCACAGAAGTGGAGGTCAAGGAAGTGCACTGAGGAAGGTGAATGAGCTGAGAGAGGAAAGGAAAGTGACATTTCTGGAGAAGACATAATTTTGTAGTGGCAGGGGTAATGTTCCTTTCTCTTTTGGAAAGTTTATTGCTATTCTTTTTTAGGGACCTTAAAATCTGGAACACATCTTTTTGCCATTAGCAACTCCCAAAATACAGGAATGTTTTTTTCATTCACGTGAAACGCACTAGGAGGGAGTGCAAATTTTCTACCCTGCTAAGGACTTAACAATATTTTCCAGTGGTTTAACAGCAATTGTTTTTATGAGGAAGAAGAGAAGTTGTTTGCCTTCAGCTTGAACTACAGTACTGAACAGGAAAGAGACCTGGAAAGTTTGTTCATAGAGTGCAAAATATAATACCTGTTCCCTCAGGAAATCTGCTCTAGTAGACTTTTAAAATCTGAGATCCCTACACTGTGCTAGTCACATATGGAGTACATTGTCTGCTGATTTAGTAAGTGTGGCCAGACAATTTTTGGGATTTACCTTCCATGAAATCAGTCTCTTCTGCTACATCAGACTGGGCAGCTGAGATAAACTAAGGCAGACCCAAAAAGCCATCTATGAGTATTTTTTTCTGAAACTTGCTTTCTGCTTTTACCAGGCAGAATCACAGTATTTTGAACTCCAGGACCAAAGTGCATGCCTCATCCAGTTTCTCTGGCTGGAGAGAAGAACATCCACCATGACCATGCTTTTCTCCAGAGGGAAGGCTTAGGAGCTATTTTCAGAAACAGCTTTTTTGAAACTTTTCTTTTTTATCTTTAAATCACCCATGGCCAAAAATCATATGAAGTGGACATTAAAAAAAAAGGAGTTGTGTGCAAATTAGGGGAGTAAGTAATCACCTTCGAGCACTTCATGTTGGTCAAATGAACTGAAGTATAAAATGTTAAATGGAAAGCATTCTGGACTATATATGTATGTCCTATCTTCAGTGGTAATATCTGCCTCAATAATTCACTGAAAATATTCAAACTATTTTGTTTAAGGGACACCATCTGGTATGTAAGTCAGCCTCTCTAGTGATTCTTTTCCTGTGACTTTTCGGGACATGGCTAAGAGTTTTTTCCTTTTACTTTATACCAAGAGCATGATGTTCTACAGATTCATATTCTGAAAGATGAAGTGATTCACAAATAAGTGAACAAAAATGAGAGTGAAAAAATTGGTCTGTGAGATTCAAATATAAAAGCAAGAGCAAAAGCTGACTTGTCTTCCTTATAGCAGCAAACTGACTGCCATAGTAAAAAAGAAAATAATGTTTTAGCAGCAAACTGACTACCATAATAAAAAAGAAAAGAAATAGTACTATCAAGAGGACAAAGAGACTTTTATAGGACTCCGGGAAAATTAATTGTAACAATTTAGCAATGCTGAATACCTAATAATGGTGAGCAGCTGAGAGTGACTCAGCATCGCATCAAGTATGCCCATTCTCTCAGGAAGTGTTTCAATTCAACATGAGAACCATACTGTAACTTTTTTGTGATTGACGATGACTAAGACACATGTAAGATGCTAGAGGATTGAGTCATTCTCCTTGCATTCTCAAAGTGATCGCAGAAGGAATAATTCAAGGAACTAGCCTATCCAGATTTTCAAACTCAAGTCAATAATCTTTAAGACTTCAAGTGGTTTTCTAAGATCCTATGCCCCTTTTGCTGCCCCTTTATATTTCCAGAAGGCAATTAGTTGTTGCTGGCATCCATTGGCAGAGCTTGTTCCACAGACCTGCAAGCTGTTGCTGCCTCCAGTGCCATCAGAAAAGCTTTGCCTTGTTCAGTGTTTCTGTGCACAAGGTGTCATAATTTCATGAAGACTGCTGATTCTTCAGAGTTTGTGTTTGTCCTGACAGGTAATGTCAGTTTTACAAAAATGGGCTTTGATATTTTTTTTTTGCCCACTTTTAAGGCTCTGCTGTAGCCAGTTGCTGCACCCTGCTGATTACCAGGAATTGCTCTTCTGCATCATTGAAAGTCTCAACAGAATAAGTAAAAAAGTAGCAATATTCTGGCTAAAAGAAAAAAAAGTGGGCAGAAACAATGCTGGGAGACAGGAACAACTTCTCTCTACTCTGTGAGCTTAGACTGCACACTGAGAGATTATCCTCCTGAGATGTCTTGGGGACAATTCCACTCTGATAAACTCACCAATATATATTTTAAAAATCACAATTAATTGAGGAAATATTCCAAGGTGCATGGCTTCAGTTCTACAACCGTTTCTGAACACCATTCCATTCATATTTCTGCAAAGATCACAATGAGATGCAAGACATGCAGTTCATCACTATTTAATCTGAATCAACAGAGATCTTGTTTGTAGAGTCTATCTTAATATCAAACATGCTCGTAGGAGTTCTAAAAGCTGAATCCTCATATGAAAATTAGGAGACAACATTTGAATACACTGCATCATTTATTCTATTTTCCAAAAAAGCATCAAGCAGTCATCAAAGTAAGTTTAAGCTAAAAAATACATATCCACATACATATATACAGTACTGCTGGATCCAGTCTTGTAGCCACAAGAAGTATGGCACTATATTGTGGAGGAAAGCCAACCTCCTGTGAGGATACTTTAATATTCATAAGCTGGAAGAATTTGTTTTAAAGTGACAACGCAAGTACCAACACTGGCACATTCAGGCAGAGTTTAACTTGGATGACAGTAAGTCAACATAAAATCACACAGAACTTTAAACTATCAGCACTCATTTGTGCTGTCTACATTCAGCATTACAACTCCTTCCAATCCAAACAGCTTTAATAAGCCTTTATTGTTCCTTTAATCCTTAGGAATTCACATGTTCATGTGTTTATGTGGTGTTCCTAAGTATTGTACATGCTCATGTCAACTTCAGCCTCAAAGTCACTGTTCAAACAGTAATCCAATCTTTTGGAACATAGTAACTATGCCAGATATATAAGAGAACAGTGAAAGGAGTATTCTAGGAATTTTTTCCCTCTGCTTTTCTCTGGCTGCTTAGTCACATCCGTTCTGTGTCCTGGATGTTCACTTCATTACTGCCTTTTCAGCATCAATACAGAGCCTGTCTGTCAGAGGCTCCCTGACTGCTTTGCTCTTCCATCTTCTGAAGTTCTAGGACTTCAAGAGCAGAGAGCTACAGAGACCTGATTAGGGGGAAACATAGGTTCCTGTAGTCCTAAAATAACCCAGTGAAGAAAGCATGGCTGAAGGCCAACAAGAACTATGTAATGTACCTCTTAGCTGTCAGGGGATTTTATGCTTGTGTGGCTGCCCTATCTCAACTTCTCCAAGTTGTCACATGCTGTCAGCACTGGCTGATCTGTTGGTGTTTCCAAGAGCAGACTTTTCAAATCATTCCCAGTGAACTCAGAGGCAGAGACATTTTCCATCATGGAGTTGCATTCTCCTTAGTCACATTTTCCTTTCTGGAGAGGTAAAAAAAGTAAAAATTGGTATTTCATACTTCACACCTGCAGCCACACTGAACTGAAAAGCTCTTTTGAAACACAAGGAGGTGTAGCAATGAAGATGCTTCACTACTGCTGCCCGTAAGCTCCTTGGAAAACAATTCTCATCCTTCCCTATGACAAATTCTTAGTCAGATCACTGATAGTCATTCTTGAGGTGCACTGAACTGTATGAGTCATATCTCTGTCAGCACAGCTACTCTCATAACTGATATTGGTGCCTGTGCCTGGTGCTGTGACAAGTCACACACCACAGTTGATTTTCACATCTCTAACCCACATACCTCACTTTTCATGCTAAGGATGCCTTTTATTGTGTTCCACAGGTGCAGCTCCAAGCTAAGGATTGTAGCAGGGCACTGTTGTACGCACACTTGTTTATGGCAAGTAAAAGCAGATTATAGTCTCTGTAGCCAGATCTCTAGTTCTTTTATCACAACTTGGTTTCATCCAAATTTACCCTCTTCAAAAGCCTTGCTCTTTACCAACCAACCTCTTTGTTTTTTCAGAGTGCTGCAAACAGGTCGGATGAATTCATCCCATGAGTCACTCCAGAGACCTAGTGTGCAGAGAGTCCAAGTTCAGCGGAGGTTAGATTTCCCATGTGATTTATGGTGATTGGAGATTATGGAGTGACAACAAATTTTTTGCACTGTTTGCCCTGCGGCACTATTGTTTGCTGTAAATGCAATTTATTCCAGGTCCTGAAGTGAACTGCACTGTGATTGTCTAGAACTCAGTATCTTCAGATGTTCAGAAGGGGTCTCTCTGGAGCTCTTCACATTGTTCTAATAGATGTGAAAGGCGGCTTCATCACATCAAAACCTCTCATTTCCCTGCCACAGGGTCTCCAAATGGGCTGGTATTTGTAAGGACCATTTCCTCATGTTTGATCCTGAACTGTGTTCTAGTAGAATGAAGCTGTCAGCCACTTGATTAATAACTGTTTCTTGATGTGTTGCATGTCACATATACTGTACAGTAATAGCTGATATCTTTGAAGGAACACCAAATTGCTATTTATTTACCCTTTTAACCATACATAAAAGCCAGTCTGATCTAGTCTGATTTTCACAGGTTTTGAATCTCGTATATTAAACTATTTATCAATTCATTCCTATTTTTCTAAGGCAGTCAACTCTCCCAAATTTGTTGTTTCTAGAGCTAGCACAGCAGAGCCTAAGACATATTTGGCCCTATCAATAAACAGTCTTATCAAAACTCATCTTGATGCATACATATAGAGATCTATATATAGAAAACACTCACCATTCACAGCAATTCTGCTTTGTACTAATGTTTTGTAATAAGATGTACTGGCCCATGTTCTGGCCCTTTATGATCCCAGTATTAAAGGCACTCAGATTCTGGAAGGTATTATTTCAAATGCTACTTATTAGAGCTAACGCTCCAAGGAAAGAATAGCACAGACAATCATAGAATCATTTAGGTTGGAAAATACCTCCAAGATCATTGAGTCTAAATATTAACCAAGCACTGCCATGTCCATCACTAAACCATAACTCTAAGTGCCACATCTGCATGTCTTTCAAATGCCTCCAGGGATGGTGACTCAACCACTTCCCTGGGCATCCTGTTTCAGTGCTTGACAACCCTTTTGGTGAAGAAACTTTCTGTACTATCCAGTCTAAAACTCCTCTGGCAAAACTTGAGGCCATTTCCTCTCATCCTGTCACTTATTACATGGGTGAAGAGACCAACCCCTACCCAGCTAAATCTCCATTCAGTGGTTGTGGAAAACAATAAGATCACTCCTGAGCCTTATTTTCTCCAGACTTAATCCCAGCTCCCTCAGACACTGCTCATCAGATTTGTGCTCCAGTCCCTCCACCAGCTCCACTGCCCTTCTCTGGACATACTCCAGCATCTCAGTGTCTTTCTTGTAGTGAGGGGCCTAGAACAGCCTCTCTAGTGCTGAGTACAGCGGGACAATCCCTTCCCTAGTGCTTCTGACCACGCCATTGATGACATAAGCCAGGACGCCATTGGCCTTCTTGGCCACCTGGGCACACTGCTGACTCCTGTTCAGCTGACTGTCAACCAGCATCCCTGGGTCCATTTCCTCCAGGCAACTTTCCAGCCACTCTGCCCCCAGCTCATAGCACTGCATGGTGTTGTTATGACACAAGTGCAGGACTCAACACTTGGCCTTGTTGAACCTCATAAAAATGGCCTCTGCCCATTGATCTAGCCTGGTCAGATCCCTTTGAAGAGCCTTCCTACTTTCCAGCAGATCAACAATCATGCCCAACTTGATGTCATCTGCAAAATTCCTGAGAGTGCACTCAGTTCCCTCATGCAGATCATTAATAAAGATATTATACAGGACTGCACCCAACACTGAGCCTTGGGGAACACCACTAGTGACCAAGCATATTTAACTCCATTTATCACCACTCTCTGAGTCAGCCAGGCAGTTTGTCACCCAGGGAAGAGCGCAACTATTCATGCCATGAACAGCTAAGTTCTGAGAGTGGCAAGGAGACAGTGTCAAAGACTTTACTAAAGTCTAGGTAGGCAACATTCACAGCCTTCCCCTCACCCACTAAGCAGGTTACCTTGCATAGAAAGAAGACAGATTGGTCAAGCAGGACCTACTTTTAATACACCTATGCTGGCTGGTCCTGATCACAGTCCCTTTAGATGGTGGGGACTCCAGGGGGTGCAGCACCAAGTGGGCTCTGATCCATGTGCAGCAATGCAGGGAAGACCTCCTTTGTAAAAGATTCCACCATTCAGTCAATTGAGCTACTACAGGCTTCTCTTACAGGAATACAGCTCTATTCATCATTTCTACAGTCAAATCAGAAATGATGCTCCCATGAGAATTTCTCACTGAATTGTTAGATAGAGGCCATGCAGGAGGACAAGCACTGGTACCGAGACAAAGCTGCCTGCAGGCTCCTCCATTGTTACGAGCTGGTGGACACTGTCCTAAAGCTGAAGAGTTTGTGCAGCATGACACAGACAGCTTAGTGCAGCACAGTACAGGTCTGTGCCTGTTTAGAGTAACTGTTGTGAGGATCACTCACTCCGCAGTGTACAATGTACAGTGTAAAACGGTGTCCTAGTCAGGATCACTACACCTACCTCTTGCTTCACCTTTCACTTGGAGATTTCAAAAGGGGAAGCTATGTTCACAGAAAGCCATATGTTCAATATGCACTAGAGATGGTATTCTGGAAATATACTAATAAAGAGCCATCTAAAAAGACTGTTAGGTGGTGCTGCTTCTTTCTTCACGTGTGTTCATTTGCAAATATTTGGAGTATCCATAGGTCACAGTCTCCACTGTTTGATCAACAAATCTCTTTTCCGGAAAAAAATAAAGTGATTTCACATTCTCAGACTGTGCAGTATTAGCTAACCAAAAAAAAAAAAATAAAAAATCTAATAACTTAAGACTTTGAGAATAACTTCCTAAGTCAAAAATAACTTTCTTCTCCTTTCATCAAAGACAATAAAATAATATGACTGAAAAATTAGAAAAGTATACAATCTGTAATATCACATTTCACATCAGTGATGCTTCTTCACAGGCTCAAATCAATTATAATGCATAATTAAGTTGCCAGGGAACTGGAGAAGTTATATGCTGGTAGTGGTTAGAAGCTCAAGCAAAGACATCCTCACAGTCCTGGTTCCAAATATGAGGCTGCAAAGGTCAGCTGTGAGGTTTGTATAGACTGTTGAGACTAGTCAGATAAGCAAGCGCAAAATGAACATGGTTTGTGTGGACACATCGAGTTAATGATAGGGAATAAAAACACATTGAATAAGAAAATTGTGTCATTTCAGCAATGATGTGATACTCGTACACACTGAAAAACCCATGCATGCAAGTGAGAAAATGTTCAGAAATGGTTTAATCTGAGCCATTAAAACCGTAAGCAAGCCTGAGCCAGCAGCAGAGGGAATGCCCTGGGTAGTGCAGGAGTTAAATCATTCGCATTGTGAAACAGGGAGTGCAACATTTGGTTAAGAACAAGGACACCAACAAGAAATGTCACACACAGAGTACTTGCCAAAAAGTACTGAATGTCTCAGCCTTGTCCATACTTACTGAAGATCATGTAGCATCACGGATCATTATCTGCTCCCTTTCCAGATTTAAAAAAAAAAAAAAAAAAAAAAAAAAAAAAAAAAAAAAAAAAAGAGAGAGAGAGTGAGAAAATAAAAAATTGCATTTACATTCCAGGTAGCACTGCACAGGAGAGACAGCAGCTAAATTAAAGCCATGTTCCCTGAGTCCATGAGGGTGATGCTGGCAACCTAAAGAAAATACACGACTATGTGACACCCCTGTGGCCCTTGGAGATACACTGCACGGAACTCAGTCAAGGAGTGTAAGAAATATTCACCATAAACTGACAGAAAACATTCAAAGGAACAAAATAAGAAATTATGCCAAGGGCCTTCCCAGAAGTCAAAGAAGTCTCTGCCAAAAAATGGTCAGAAAAAAAGGAAGCAACTAATACACAGTAATGCCTTTTTGATCAGATATATGAATAATTCACACTTTTGTTCTCCCTCCCAATCTTTCTCAGAATTCCTAGATATAGCACACCACACTTTCCTTCTTCACCCACATTCTTTGTTTTTTTCTCATACTGACCTCACTTCTTCTGCTTTTTCTGGCAGAGACATTTCTTGTTCTACACTGTTATTGTACACAAATGAAGCCCTGATGTATATAAGTTGGATGTTGTTTTAACAGAAGACTCACTGATGCCTCTCTTTGAGCATGCCCCAACAGAAAGCAGGTGGATTTAGTTGGACTAAAATCCTCTTTTCAGCAGCCCATGACCAAAGCACAGAACTGAGTAATTTTTTTTCAGGGAAAAACAACAACAACAGTGAAACCAAGAACCATTCTATTTCAAACTTTCCAAATAAAATTATGTTTGAACAGGAAGCACATCTGGACAAAGATAAGTTTCTGAATGTTATTAGCCATTAAAAGGAGGATATCAGAATATAAGCATGATGTAACTTCAGCTCTATGACCATAATAACCTATTCTGTCTCCAGAACAAGATGGCATCAACCTTTTACACCTTCAACTGAATGTGCAAATATATATAAGTTTCTGTTTCACCCTACTCTGTTCAGAGTCTCAACTGCTTAGCAGGAATCTATCAGACACTTTGTACATAGTATGTGGATAGGTCATTACCATGGTAGTTTGTCCATCAGACACACACAATGTGACATGGCAATTGCACATATTAGTCTGTGACCAACAAACTCCCACAAGCTGGGCTGGGGCACAGTGAGACAGTCATTGTGGGGACATTGGATGTTCACCTGACAGAACCCCGCTGCCTCCACATCCTTACAGAGGCCTTTTCTTTCTTCCCTCATCCTCCTCCTTCCTGCAAGCCTAGGAATAAGGAATATATTTCTGTGGTATAAGAACAGGTGGCATGGCAAAGCCAACTGCAGGGAAGAAGAGGGAGACTGGCAGCGTATATCCATGTGTGACCATCCACACTCTGCTTGGGATCACAGCTGGGAGGCAACAGACCATGGAGATCAAAGGGCACTGAAAGATTTATTTTGCCTTTTTGTCATTTTGTGCTACCTTTTTCTCTCTTCTCCCTGCAAAACATGAATTCCTCAGCCAAAACTGAATTACAGCCACCTTTGTGGTGAAACACGGATGCTGGGTAACACTGTACAACAACTACTGAAAAATACTGAAAGGGGATGTAGAGAACAACACAGTGATGGTCTGTGCAACAGGCCTGGTTCTGGTAAGCTGAGAGTACTTTTTTGTGTCTGTATGTTTTCAGTTAACAGCATCATTAGATTTGTGTTCTTTTTTTTTTTCACTGTGTGGGGAGAGGTCTCAAAGGAATTTTTCCAATTTCATATTCTGTATTCCATTTTCTCCAAAAAAGGGTACTTTCACATGGTTGCCAGTTCCTTTTTCTTTCAATATGGAATGAATTTGTGATAACATTAAATTGAGTATAAACACATTTAAGAGGCCCGCTGATGAGTGTGTTCAGCATTTATGTGTTTTGGCTCCCAGAATAGTTTTGACCTGATTCACTCACGTTCTGAGAAGGAACCAGAGAGTTAAATTTATTATGCAACCCCTTTCTTCGTATACAAGTAATTCTTAAAGACTTTAATAGCAAACAGTTATGGATCATTTCCCTCTGAATAACTTGTTTTCTTTATCCCTAATACACTTTTTTCATTGCACCAGCTGATTGTGCTTTCCATTATAACAAGACTAAGCAAAGCCTTGTCAGCCCAGTCACAGCCTGGCACACTGTGTCGTGTCAGGCAGGACAGCTGAAGAAGTCCAGGTAATGTGCAGTGGTCCAATACGTCTGCATGGAAAATGTACTAACCTGTTATTTTCAGTTCCTTGAGAGAAATCACAGTATGTAGAGCTAGGTGGGGAGAGTAGACAAGGAAAGCCAAAAAGTCCTTCTGAAAAATAAGAGCTAGATATATTTCCAGTATACTTAAAGATAATTTTAAATGTGCCTATCACCAAAATATAGCTAAAATACAACAGAAATTTCAGATATTCACTGTCAGTGATAGGCCACAGCAGTCACTCTTTTAAATAGGTCTTGCCATTCAATTTTTCTCATATACCACTTCCCTTCACATGGTATGTGAAGCAGAAATTTAAATCAATGAAATTTTATTAAAGAAAGACCCCATTTTTTCAAACTATCTAGTTACCCTAATTTCTATTTAATATGTCTTGTACAAATTATAAAATGTTGTCACAAAGACTGTCTTTTGAAAATCACAATCATTATAAAAAAGAGTGGTTTATTTGCAAAATATTTACAATTTTGAAGCAAGGAGAAATGAGAGATCTATGTATTTCTCCTGCATCATCACTAATCAGGCTTAGGATGCCCATTCTCCCAAATATATTTTCAGCGATTTTTTTCTATTTTGGCCATTTGGCTGTTGATGTGAGTAATGTGTAAGAGGGAATGTTGTTAGAAATCATATTTAAAGGAGTTATTTTCTGCTACTTTTGTGAAGGTGACTGGTATGTCACATGCAGTTCTAAGTATGGGAGAAGGCAGTGTTTCTATCTGCACTTTGTTTGACTGTCCTCCACAGATAAAGAGACTCTTAATTCTCAGTAGACTAGATGAAATAGCTGATGGAGCTTAGAGTGCTGCAGATAATGGGAGGATTGCTAGTGGATGAAAAAAGGAGTAAAGGTGAAACTGAATCCCTTTCTTTTTGCCATCCCAGGCATTTGTGATCCTGCTGGCTGCAGCTCTTGATATGAAATGCTAGAAAGCACCTTGTCTGCATTTTTCCTCTCCTCTGTCTCTTTAATAAAAGTCTTGCTGAAAGCTGTAAGAGACAAAGAAGTTCCATTTCAGGGGTGGGGATGGAATCTCCGGCGCTTTTTTTGCATGTGACCATGACAGATGGAAAATGTTTCCAAGGGAAGACTGCACAAGTGGTGGCCAAGAACTTCATGTGTAAATGTACTTGGCAAACACAGTTGAAAAGAACACCTCAGTCTCCTGCTTGAGAACTGCCTTATTCCGTACCTCTCCAAGCACATGACATGCGTCTTTATTTTGATAATGTCTCATGGCAAGCCCAGGTCTTCCTATTTGGTCAGCACAGTGTGCACCTGAGCCACAGGGGCAGCTCACTGCAGACCAAAACTGACTGCTACAGCTGATCCCACTCTTCCACATCCAGCCCAGGAGACACATGGAAATATACTGAAGTTTATGATATATATATAATAAACTTCCTACTCATTATGCACTACTTGAAACATGGTAGCAGGTTCAAGACCTGGGTGTACATACTCTGTTATTTTCCACACAGTCTGAAACATTAGTTCCAGTGCATCGGGTTTCCTCTGTAATCATAACTTAACCAAAAACACAGCTATTTTGATGATTTGTTGATAAGCTCAAAATTGCATTCACCATTGATCAGTCAAACTTCAGCCAGGATAAATAACCATAGTTTTGTTTAAAGTCACCTCATCATGTTTTGTCACAAAGCAAATGCAGCATGTTACCATAGTCTCACATGAGCTTATGATGTCTGCATTGCTAAAGCATGAGGCTTTTCTATCCCCAGATAACAATCATGGACACTTTCTTCGTTCACAACCCAGTTATGAAGATATAAAAATGTCAGGTAGATGTCATCTCCAGCTTCTCAGTTTTTCTGCCAGACTTCAGAGTTTGATATTTCATGTCTTCTATCCCTTTTTCCTTCAATTTTCCCAGCAGAAAAAAAATAATCAACTCAAAGTCACACTTTGACGGGCAGCACAGGCATAGCCTGAGATAAAGCCAAAGCAGCCCTTATTGGCTACAGTCACTAAATAATGACAGGAAAAGTTGTAGAAAAATCCCAGTTTGTCACTGTACACTATGGAAACTCTTTCGCCTAATTCCAAGCAAAAGGTCAATAATCCAGTTTAATTAGACACTTACTGCTCTTCACAAAAGTATCCTTTAGCTGTTGTCTCTGGGATAGATGAATGAAAATGGTTTTAGCTATGCCTCATCTAATTTATTTTCTCGTGACTCTTCCACTCAAAATAATTGCATTGGCACCTAGCAAATGCAAAAGGGTATATGCTGAAAAAGTTGGATGGAACATAAGAAACTGTTATTCTGCATCCAATTTCCCATAATAGCTCCAAGGGCAGGCCAAGGAATGATGTCCAAAAACCCACCATAACTTAAAGAAAGTGCAAGACATCTTGATAAGAGTTACCCATTTTGGTTAATAGACCAGGAATAGTTCTGTAGAAAAATATTTCCTATGTAACATTGCTTCAAGGGAAAATAATATCCTTAAATTTTCAATATTTTTTGGAAAAACAGGTTTTCTTCCTTGCCTTAGTGAGAAATCTTAATGGTGGAATATTTCTTTCCAACAGGTAGAGTATATTACATAGAAAACTAAGCAGGGCCATTCTGAACAAAACAAAAAATATGTATAGCCCCAAGCATTGTTCTGAGACAGGTCAACAGCAGATATTGAGGGAAGAGTTTAAGAACTGAGGGAACATTCAGGAATACATCTTAAGAATATCCTCCCAATTTTTACCAGTTTATAAGTCAAGGATTTCCTGAAATAGAAGTTGTGTCTTTGCGTTTAACACTGCTTCAGGTATTTTTATCCCATGAATGAATCCAGTTGTTTTTGAAATCCAGCAGTTGATTCTTGAACCCAAGATTATATAAAATTTGATCAGGGGGAGAGGAGGGTGTTAGTGTATCAAAATCCTGTTCAAACACATGCAACTAAAAAAATCTATCAAGGAAAATACAGCATGAGCTTCGCAAGTACAATATGAGCTGCTTCTATAAAATGCATGCATAAACTGCAATGAAAATTCAAAAATTAGTATCAGAGATGCTGGAAAATTATATAGGGCAGCCAATTCTAACAATCAGGATGATAGTTCTTTATCAAAACTTGGATACTATTAGCAGACCATATTCTCCTAAAGAAAGATTCTTTTTGTTAGGCGCACTCCCATAAGAGATGTGGTTTTAATTACCAGGAGACAAAAGGATCTCAATTTTACATCTTGCTTGAAAAAACGCACATATAATAATTATGCTGAGATAATTATTCATTATGGACTCAGCAATCTGACACCTACTGACTCACCCACATCATTTTTTTTTTTTGTAGTGCCCACATTTTCCTTTGAGATGCCAATCTACGGGCTTGATTTCAACTTCATTAAGGTGATGAGAATGTTTAAGGTAACTTTAAAGTAGTATACAGCAGAACTTCCACTTTAACCAAGCTAGGATTTTGTCAGAAAAATCCCAAAATAAGTGAGGGTGGGAATTAAGTGCTATCTCACCATTTCCTTATTCCCTGGTACATGGTAAAAGCAAGGTTCCAAGGTGCAAGAAGCCCCATAGGATGGTGGTGGTGCTCCTGAAACTTTATTTGGTTCTGTGTAACTGATTTGCTTGTCTACATCCTCTGTCCTGTTTATTTTGAAAGATGTGTCAAGACCAGAGCCCGAGGGGACATGACTGCAGATCTGGCAGTGATCTCTGGAACAGCCGCTGGTGCACAAGGGAAGGAAAACAGTGACTGGCCAGGAAATTAGAGTTGTTTTTATTAGCACTTTATTCTCCCAAATCCACCAAGCAGTTCCTCTCATATGGATTTAATTACAAACTCAAGAGTAATTGAGGGAAAGTGTTGGACTTTGTTTCTTTAACTTATATCTGCGAAACAACCAGACACCTCAGGAAAGTTACTTATTATTGGTATGTAGTCTTAGCAGAGTTTTGCTCACTTCACCAAAACACCAGATGTGTGCAATTTTTAAGTGAATGTCTACAACCAAATTTAGTACACAGGGTTACAATATGCCTCCTGCGAGCAGATATGAAGTTTATTCTCAGCAAATGAAACATCCATGGAAAAATCACCCTGAAATCTAGTAAACAAACAGACTGCCATTCCCACTGTAAACTGAAATTAGTACTACCAAGTTTTGTTTGTACAGTTCAGCCAGAAATTCCCCAGGCTCCCTCTCAGCAGAATGAACAGGGAGCAGGAAAACATCGTGTGGTTTTATTCATGCTAGGAAGAGACATACACTGAAAGACATTAGCCCTGGACAATAACACATGTGTTATCTTCACTAGTGATCAATGTGTGAATTGAAGTAATCTTCCTATAAGTTCCCTGTATTGAATAGTGCTTTCTATTTACATGCATTCCTGTGCATCTAAAAATATGTTGTTATTATTAACTGGGATTGTATTTTAAATAGCTTTGATGCAAAACATCTCTTCTAGTTCACACAGATTTCATTAGGCTTCTTTTGCAAATCCAGTAGGAGAAAATACATATTTTTAAGGGCCAGGAGTGTTTTTCCTTTCCAGATGACAGAAAGAAAACAATGTTTTGCTGACCTTGTAGAATATAACATTCAAGGAAATCTTCATGTCTATGCTGAAGAGGAAGAAAAAATTAAGATAACCCTGGAATTTAACCATATTACTAGAGAAAGGATGCAGTGACTCACAGACCAGTATTAGGGAAGCACAAACATCCCTGTATAGCTACGAGTGAAGGTTAAACTTAATTTATTGCATCTTAGCTACTTCATTTCCAAAATACATTTCCTTTTCTCTGAGATAAGAACAATTTTGCTTCTCTCTTTTATTCTCTAATGGTAATATTTGTTGGTACACTGTGCCCTTGTGATTATTCATTATAAGAAGAACCAAAAAAAATTGGCATGTGACAGAACCAGAAAACGTAGTTTAGCACAACATTTTAGAGATTAACTTATTAAGGAATACAGATAATCTACAGAGAAAATGACCATTTATGTCATTTTTAGTGCAAATTACTTTTTACAGTGGAACTTACTGATCAATTATTCACACACAACACACTTAGGCATAAGCCAAGCTCCATGTTGCAGTAGCACCCAAGTGTCACTATCGAATCTGGCAAACATACCACTCTGTGTTCTGTGGCATGGCTACAGTCATGCAGCTACTCAGCCCTTTTCAAGCTCATGTCCATTCACATGCTTTGAATTGCACAAAAGTGAAAAGGTGGCATATAAAATAGATTTCTTGTGTGGTAAGTGAATTTTGACAATTCAAAATAGTAATTTTGGTAGATTGTTAGAAAAATACGGAGCTGAAGGTAAGGTAGACGTGTTTCTAATTAGGTTCATTCTTTTAAATTAGTCTCTGAAATACTGAAAGAATATTGTATGCCTGCACAGAACAAAATCAGATGTAAATTTAAAACTTTTTAATACTAATTATTAAGTAAGCTTCTTAACCAAGTCATTGCCTTAGCAATTCTATGCTTGAAAACACTTGTTACCTCAGCAGAAACATGAAAAAGGGTACTTAGAAGAATTTCTTTTTTGCATTTGGTCTGTCTACATATTTTTTTCTGTATTCCCAAGTCATTTAATTTAAGAATGCTTGTGAAGCCTATATCCATTGCTTAAAATATTAGGAATTTATTTTGAGTCCAAACTGTTCTGCTGGCACATTATGATCAGAATCATGATTTTATTAAAAGCTAACTTTTCAAAAAGCAAGCTTGTCATTGTTGAGACGGACAAAAACGACAAAATGTACAAGAAAGTCAGGCACAGAAATCCATTTATTTTTAGCATAGCTACTTTTTATATATTTTCTAAGTGTACGTGCAGTAACATCATTGGTGCTTATTACATCTAAATAATCATTCATTGGCCACATTTACAACCTTTTATCTCTGTTCAAATTCACCCATCTCGTTATCCCTTATCTTGTAGCTTCCTGAGTTCTCTCAGCACTTGCAAGTTGTTTATGGTTCTCTCACTGAGAACGGGTACATCACTATCTCACTAAGGTCAAATTCTTCCTGCTCCACCAAGGGATGTGCAGACCCATTGCAGTTCCCCATACAAGTTCAATTTAACAATGCCTCATTAGGAGGCTTGAAACTAAATCTTCTCTATGGTCTGGTATAAATATCTGGTTAAGCAACTTCAGTAACAAATCAAGAATTTCTAAGGTAGTTGCCTCTATTATTCCCTAAACAGAAATCATTGACTTTACATACCTATCATGTAGACATGTATGTCTGAACAAGTGTTCTTGGCTCCTCTCAACAGATATAGATACTTTTAGAGTGATTCAGGTCATATTGTTTAATAACAAATCCTAGCAATTTGCTCTAGAAATGCCTGATTTTTCCTAATGAAACTGCAGAAAGCCAAGAGGAATCAGCTCACCTGTAGAAATTGCATCATTGACCTCTAACTGTAATGCCCCAACACGTATCTCTTCATACAGCCAGCACTAAGACAGAGTAACCTGTGCACTTGTGTCCTTTATTTTAATTGTGTCCCTAGACAACGGCAATGCCACCATTCTGCATGTTTCTGTTGCCGTAAGCCTTAATGTAGCTGTAGATTTTTGTATAGTTTTATAGTCTTATAGTCTTTTGCATTTGAAAATAGCTTGTAACCCCTGTACTACATACTTAAGCAAGATCC
>JAWWEU010000040.1:42964915-42979256 GCA_035583155.1 Acropternis orthonyx | reverse complement strand
TAGCCGAACTTAGTAAAAGACCTTTTTTGCCTTCACCCTGTCGTGGAAGTTTTCTTCCCTTGGATTTACGGCAACATTTCCACCCTTTTACAAGGGGAGCGTATCACTTAGGCCCCATCTCAGAAAACAAGATGAGAGTCTCCTCTTTAGCAAACTAAGAAACTCAGAACAGCAAATAATCCAGCCAATATATCATTTGTACAGTCAAAACATATGTTTGTATTAAATGTTGGTGAAAAAAGGAATCTATTTTTAACATTGTCATTGCACACTGGATATATTAGAAGCCTCTGAGTTTGTTGTGGAGACCTTTCTTGACTACAGTATTAATTAAATATTCATAATTATCTTTAACAAAGTATTTTATTCTTTTAATGGCTTGCTAATGTAAATGAAAAATCTGAGCTTCTCTGTTAACTTTATTCCATTTATTGGGGTTGTCTGCATTGTAGACTGACAGCTTTTATTAAGGATTTATTTAGGGTTTGCTAAAGCTGATGTTTCTAACAGAACTCAACTACCTAACATATGAGCAAGAGAAGCACCCCAAAAAATTCAAACCACATTGGAAAATATTTACCCTGACATTAGATTCAGCCTTTGCAAAAGATCCAGTCTTCAAATAATTGAGGAGAAGTATATAAAAATTAATGACATGGGAAAACCATCCAAAGTTATTAATTCACCTCTTTTCTGGAAATATCCCAGATGCTTCACATCTCCATAGTAATCCAGAAAAAAAATCCCAAACCAGCAAACCAATAACCATCCAAGTCAATGCATACAGACTCTTTTCTTCACACAGTGTGTTGCACTTTTTAACAGCAGAGAGTAACATTTACTACCCAGTAGAAATGTCAAATACTTTTCATAACCACTTCATAAGACCTTTGAGATTCACAGTGGCTGCTTGTGGCCAGCTTGTTTCAAATTAGATTAGTCCAACTTAATTTTCTATTCATATTATGTACAGTTATTTGAGGTGGAAGGCTATCAGCTCAGGGCAGACAAACAAGATTCAGAGCTTCAGCCCTCTTGAAGAGCATGTACAACTTCTGTCCTTTCCCCTCTATGTGTCATTCCCTACACTCAGCTTCTAAATATTGCACTGAGTGACTTTAGTGAATGTGTAAACCTGCAGTAAATTTGGGAATATTAAGGCAGCCCCAACCAACCATCCCAGGAAATCTGTGCATTTGTGACTGAATGAGCATTTATTATTCCTGAAGTCCATGCTGGGAAACAGCCAGCAGAGTGTGTACATTGAAATTAGAATAGATTGGGAGGCGGGACTTTGTTCCAAATTGATCTGCATGACGATAGCAATTCTGAAAGCAGCTCCACATTTTTAAAGGTTCATTGTGTATTCCTAAAAATGAGAAGGGAGAAACATTTATGAAAATATCATGAAGGAAATGTAATGCCAGGACCTATTTTTTTATTTTTATTGTTAAATTTATTTTTATTTTTATATATTTTTCTATTATTTTTATTTTATTCTTTTACATCATTATTTCGTTAGCATCAACATCAGAGCTAGAGCTTGCTAGCATCACACACGGAAATGCATGGAGCAGGCATGAAGAAAATACTATTTCTAGTCATCTGTTTATTATTCAGTAATTTTTCCTACTGCAAGTGCTCTCACTGTAAAGACCAAAAGGTTTTATCAACCGTGTCAATTGCAGCATGGAAAAAAAATACTAATTACTGTTAATAGGAGTAATCCAGTTTCATCATGTGGTTGAGAGGCCTTTGGTTGTCAGTTTACTCTTGAGTTTTGCTCTACCCTTAAAAATAGTAGGTGGACATACAACACCAGCTTAGCTTATTTTTTTCCTATAACATTTCATATCTACTGTATATAGCAGGATATTTTAGCAAATATATGTGCTATTTTTTTGTTGCTCATACTCTTCTGTAAAATGATTTGTGAAGTGATAAGTCAAAACCAATAAAGATGTCAAGGATCAGCATTAATTTCATTAGCCTACCAGAAGCACAGATAATTTCTTATGGTTTGAATGTTTGCCATAATAAACACAGACCAGGCACACAGTTCACCAGGCATCAGAGTATTCAGGTTGCAACAACTCAAAAACAAGGTCTGATACAATGGAAAAAATATAAATCCTGAGATGACATACTTATATACATTTTCAGCAGGAACTGACCTTGTGACAGTTTTTTTATTCCTTACAACTTTGCATAGAAGATGAGATAAAACTAATGGGAGTCGTTCTGTTTTCTGTGGGGGACAGATGCAGCTGTGAGAAGTGGAAAGAACACCCCTAGAACTGAGATCATCACTATAGAAACCCGTCCAGGACCAGAGAAGCAGAGACTCTGTTTACCTTTTGTGTTTTATTGTAACCAGTCTCCCCCTAAGCTCTGGGAATCCCTCACAATGCAGTAACCACGTGGCCTGCATGGGCACTGCCAGGCTGTCCTGCCCCCATGACCAGCCCCGCCTTTGTCCTAATCCTGTTGGTCACTTTACCCATCCCTCCCCATCCTTCCCCAGTCCCTGGGTTCCAATCGGGTATGGATCCTCCCCCTCTCCCATTGGCTAGCCAGGTCCCCTGACCACTCCCCTCCACCCAAACCCTTATCCAATCACAGCCCTGCTACCCGGGACCGCCCCCAGGGGTATTTAAGGGCAGACAGTTCAGAGAAAGTCTCTCTCTGTTCCTGCTCACCTCCGCTACCAGTGTGGTGTCTCCTGCGGCTGCAAGGGACACAGTGCCAGCACGGGGTGGGTGGAATGGGGAGCATTCCCCCAAGAGTCTGACAGTTTTCACCAAGCACCAGAATTCTGTGTATAAAGTCCTCAGTGTTATTCCCAAAATGCTGTCTCTACATTGCCTGGACAATCATCTGGCCCAGCTCCATGTTGTAAGAATCATGATAGCATCTTTAGCATGGGCAGCTGTGTCTCAGTGGAGCACAGCTTCCCATCCTCCTTGCAGCACTCAAATGTTCATTGCCTTTGATCTGGTTCCCCTTGCGGCTGCTCAGCAGCAGCTCTAGAAGCTCCATAAGGATGTGATACAGCTCTGAGCTTTATTAATGCCTGGCTTGACTTGTCCCAGTTTCCAGTAATGATCTGGCTAGTCTGAAAGCGGCAGTACAGCAGGGCACAATATCCCCTTTCTGTCATCCTTCCTGTGTCCATGCTAAGCCATAAATCTCAATGGAGCTCTGACTCAGCTGAGATCCTCAGAAGGGGAATTTCTTACAGACTAGGGAGAAACACAATGCTGTTGAGGAAACATCACAGCCTCTTATGTGAGCAGGTGGAGTTTATACACAAAAAAAATAAAAGTCATTGAGAGCAGTGTACTAAACAGATGCTTTACATAGATTCCTGTGAAATCGAGGAAGGCAGAATCAAAGTGACTTGCTATAAAGCTTTGTAGTGTTTCAGTTAGGATATTTTAAAACTGAGATTTACAGGTAGGGAGCTAACTACATATGACTGTCTGCTAGTCTTTTATAACACTCACTTGTCACAGAGACACAGTTTGCTGCATACTGCAGATGGAGTCCCTTTTCTTCTCCTGTTCTGTGACCTTGGGCCATATTGGCTTATTGTGTAACACCATGGATAGAGAACGGAAGAGGAAAAAAGGCTTTGGATGGCAAAATCTTCTCTCATGAGCCACTGAGTTTTCTTTACAGTCAAGTAGCTGAATGGCATATACACATTCCCTGCACTCCACAAGGACTTAGTGGCTACCACATTGTGTTCCCAATGGTGAATGATGAGTTACTGATAATAACAAGTGTGTACCTTTCTCCCTTCTCTACTAACAAGAAAACAGTGTTAACTTTAGTCTCTGTAAGTCAAAAATGACCCACTTACTGCTGATAAAGGGAATATGCAGAAGGTATAGCATAACAGACAAGCAGTACACTACCAGTAAGTTAGAACTCAACAATCATACTGTCAGTATCTTCAGGCTAGCACCCTTCTTTGGTGGACTGGCCTGTCTGCCTTCTACTCTCTCCAGTAAAAAGCATCAAGCATACTTTTAGCTTTCTTTAAAGCAGTATTTGCATGCCAGTACCTTTAACATTTTTGCTAAGCATGCTTAAGAATTACTTAGTCAATTTTAACAAGTAGTTTCCGAAGTTTTAGGGGGCATGACATTTTTGCAGACACCAAGAAGAAACCAAGGAGGAGAATACTTCCAAAGTATATTTTGCTTGTTCTCTGTTGCTGTATGGTTGCTATTAGAAATAAGGATTATAGGATGCCAATGTTTATCTATTAGTTCCTTTAATAACTTCTGAATCCACTGCTGATTTTCTGCCATATTTGGTGATGGCAAAATATTCCAAATGTCTTAAATTCTCAGGCTGAAAAATTCAATGACTACCCCACTGGCGAAAATGTTAAAAGGAGAGTTCATATGTCATTTGTCAAATTTAACACACAAATCCATAGGAAAACAGGTTTGAGTACTACTGCTACTTACTAACTTGACCTCAAAGGTGTAAGAGAAATCTGTACTTTCATGTACAAAATAGCATCTGTAGGAAGGTCTCACACACCTCTACATAAGTTTTCTGTGTTTCTTTGAATTAACTGAATAGCAGACTAAAAATTCAGCCGTTACGTAGCTTCTACTTGACTTTGACTTTCATGAACAAAACTTCAAGCAACCCTAAAATCATTTTAGTAACTTACCAACCAAGTGATATGTATCTTAAATTGCTGTTCCAGACTTTTAAAAGACAAAATAAATACCCATTGGAAGATCTGAAATAAAATGCAAAATAAAGATAGCAACCAATTAAACTTGACACCCTAGCAAATGATCCCTTAGGTGACTACTACTTCTTTTTTCTGTACTTCAAACTGTTCATTGGCACACTGAGGTTTTCAGTCAGTATTCAAAATTACTTTTTTTTTTTTTAAATAATCTGTGTCATAAAGTAGTTTATTGCGGATATTGACTATTCAAAACTTAAAGTGTACTTGTAGTTTTATTATACAGAAGATACACATCCTTAGACACCTCATTGTTTTCCCTTGAAAATGGTCTCATTACCATCATCATAGTACCTGCTGAGTGCATATATGTATTTCTCTAGAAAGTTTTAGGATTTTTAGGAATTTAACTAGATCAAAAATCTTTTTAATTTAAAATTTGGTGGTTAAAGGTGTCTCTCAACATTTACTTGAAAGTAGCTGAGTCTAAGAAGTTTCATGAATATTGGTGGGAAGCAAATTCCATGAAATGTGCAAGCACAATAAAACAGTAGAAACTATCACTTTGATAATATATGAATATTTATGGAAATTTTTTTTTAGAGTAACTATGTCACATGACATGTTTAAACAACTTCTTAAAGTTGTTCTTCATCTATAAAGGTTTAATATGGGAAAACAAAATTTATTAAATCCTTTATTCATCAATCCCAAATCCTGTTAATAGCTCTCTGTTTCTCACACTCTCCATGGCCTATTCTACTCTCCTTGCTTATGTCTTCCCTCAAGTACTAACCTAGGTATCCTTTGATGCAAGATTACACAATGGCAGGAGACACAACATCTGAAGTGTTATGTGAAGATGTATATTAGTTTTTCATTATAAAGTTTCCTCCCTTTGAAGTTCTAAGGAAACTACAATTTCCTTTCCCCTGCTCTAAGATATATATATATATATTCACTCACAGTTAAATACATCTCCCATAACAATTCATTTCCCAGGCCTAACCAATACTTAGGAGCAGTTCAAAGGAGGTCTTTGATCTGCACACAGTTCCTCAAAAAATCTTTATCCTTCCATTTAAGTGATGAGGAATCCCACCAAAAATGGCTTCCTGTGTCTAATAAAATGAGGCCAGGTAGCACTTTCAGGCAGTACCTTATTAACATGGATGTGAACAGCCAACATCAGTATTTTACTTGCCCAGTGTAGAACACTGTGCTTGGTTAGACCAGTAGAGAAGGCAGTTTTAAAATCATGAACTCATTTACAGTACTGTACATCAAATAAACTCTTGCTTGCCATTCTGTGTCAGACTGCACTCCACAACAGTAGTAACTACTCTTGATAGCCAGCTATTTATCATGTTAAAAACAAGGACTTTTGAGACCAATGGACTACAGTACCTCTATATAAAAAGTGCTTGTGTCTTTACATCCTTGCTAAGTTTTGTGGTTAAGTGGTTCACTTAGTAAGCATTATGCTATGTAAGCCATACACAGAATGAGTATTTATGCAAAGGATCTCACTGAGTTTTATAAGGCTATTTGTGTATGCTCTCAAAAATGCAGGTGTTGTTCATACAGTGTAGCCCTCAGCATGTGTCTGAGACCACCAGAGCTCAAAATGCAAAGGCCCTGCAATCTGCTAGCTGAAGCTTGCAGGGGAGACAAGCAGAGAGCAGTAAATTAGAACAGTGATGCGGAGCTGTGCCATCATCACTTACAAGTACTTATAAATTGTTTATCCTCCCCCTTCATGCTGAAGCTATAGGCTTTCATGTTCCTACATCTGCTAAATATGACTGCTCTGCTTACTTACCAATCTCCCAGGAAGGTAGCAAGGCTCACTTACAGCTTACACACATGTTAAGGGGTAAAGCACAAGCTTTGTGCTGAATGTTGTCATGTCTCTTAATTTTGATTGATTTTCTTTTACCTGAATATAATCAGATTACAGGCAAACATGGATTTAAGAGCAACCACTAACCTGACAAAGCTGACATTTTCTTTCTCTGTGAATGTGAGTGTAACAAAATAGAGAATGCAGGAGAAACATAAGATGGTATTAAATAGATTGAGCTTCATTCACACGCACCCTTTGGCTTCTTATCACAGCACCCTCCTTTGCCTTGCCACAAGACACCCCTTTCCAGAAGCAGCTATTCAGAGTAAGAGCACATTATAATTCATCAGTAAGCCAGTCATCCAAAAGGAGGAATATGGTTTTACATGTAAGTGTGGTGCTAGTCCAGTTTCAGTCAATATTGCTCAGTTACTGTCACTTCAGTAACTGGTAGTAACTGCTGCCCAGGGCCACTGCAGTGTTCTCACCTCCATGTGGAGGCTGAAGCCCAGACCAGCTATGGATCAACACTAGCCTATTATCTGGTTAACATGAATAAATGGGAAGAAAAGAATGCAAAACCTAGTATTTACAGACTCCTTTTCATCTAATGAGCACACCATGCTTTTCTGTGCATGTTATTCTTAGTGTTCCCAGGGCAATTTGATCATCTAAGGTGCAGGAGGGATTGGTTTAGTCAGTCCAGCTAAAGTGTTTGTGGCAGAACTGGAATCTACATTATCTTTACTCCCAGCCCTTGGCTTTGACCAGTAGATGATGTTGAGGACTAGATACTTTATATGAAAGCTTGCTCAGACACATTCATTTCCAGGCAATATCACGGAGATATCTCCTTTCTTGAAAATTGACTGCAATTGAAATCCTACAATAAACTCCATTTAATATATTGCCAAACTGATGCATAGCTTCAAATTCAGTCTGTGAAGTCTCATCTTTTTAAGAGCAGAAACCCTTCAGTCACTGAGAAAGACCTGAAAAGCTCCTGCAGTCTCATGGGGAATATTAACCATTGGTGAATATCTGTTGTAATACAGAACAAGGGTCAGTGTAAGTTCGACAAGTGTGAGGGCTTAGCAGCAGGAAAAATCCTTCTAATAGCCAAAAGTGTAAACATGATTAGAAGGGAAATTAGGGAGTTGTCCCATGGTGTAATGGTTAGCACTCTGGACTCTGAATCCCAAGGGCCCGAGTTCGAGTCCTTAGTAGGGACTGTCTCCTGGGCAGTTAAATGCCTCCCTGCCATCTGATCCCATCAGATCTCCAATGCTCAGCAGGGCCAGCCCCGGTTAGTACCCCGGGTGCTGTAGCCAGTTCCGAGGATTTCACTGTCACTGTGCAAGCTCGCTCGGCCATGGCAAATGAACCTTAGGACTTAAATGGTGGGGCCAGTTCTGCGCACGCTGTGCCTCACCTAAAAAATCCACTGCGCAGGCTGGAAGGGCATGCCCATGTTGGGAGAGCCCTTCCCCAGATCTTCGTTCACGAAGTCTGGCCGTTATTATTTATTATTATTTAGAAGGGAAATTTATAATTTTGTCCAGCAAATTTCAAGCAAGCCAACCCATCTGCATGAGGATTTTAATGACATTTTCTCCTGCTACCAAAGACGCTGTGCCAGAAGCCCTCAGGCCTTCCTGCAGTCATTTTACTATACTTGCAAAGCACACTGACCCCAAAGATGGCGCAGTCTATTTCTGTCACAGATTAAGTGACCTCTGCACTTTTTGCATCTCACTGTGGAGAAAGCTGCAGGTGGAGGAATGTTCATCCCTCAGTTAAGCTAAACCTTTGTTTGCTGTGTTCACATAAATAAGTTATAGGGCCTTGGCATCATGAACAGCAGCACTGACACAGTTGACATGACAGCACTATAGACTGAATCCCGATCTGCCCTCCAAGGATAAGATGGGATGTTTGCTCGTTTCACATTTCACCAAGTCAGGCTATTCAACTATTTATAAGATGAAAAGAAATTTCCACTACTTCAGCTGACACACCTGCCTTTATCTAGCAACTGTTCAAAGAGAGCCAGCTGAGACAGAGGAGGCTTTGACAGGCACAGCCCAGAGGGGAGCCTGCTGCTGCCACCCCTGCCAGGGCTGTCTGTGCCACCGGCACTGGCCTCTTGGCAAGGCAGCAGCCCTTTCCTCTCCCCTTGGCAAGAACTATTTATACTACCCCATAGAGCTCAGGAGATGAAGTCTCTCCCTGCACAACCTTCCCTGGGCAATGAGCGACATGAGAGAGGCAGAGAATTCTGCAGACACCTCAGGACATAACAAGGGGAGACTGTCCTGCCTAGTATGGGGTGAACACCATGGTGACATGAAGTAACCTTCCCAGTGGCTCGGTGCTACCACTCATAGTGCTGCAACACAATCCCGGATGCTCCCCATGCCGTGTAGCCCCTTCAGGGTGCCTGGTGATCCCTAACAGTGCAGGAAGCCCACCTGGCACCAGGCACAGGACTTTTTCATCCAGTTTCAGGCCCATGGGAATGTACCCACCACCTCCTACACTTCTGCTGGTTTTGACACAAACAAGGAAGGGTGAGGAAAACCACTCAACAAAAGCCTCTTGTCCAAAACTTGGTTTCCTGATGAATTGAGACCTGGCCCATACGTAATGCCTGCAATCACTGAGATTTCACATTTGACTCAGGTATCTGGAAGGTCTCTCTGGCAGCCCATTCCCACCAGGCTCCCAGTAGCAGAAAAGATGAAGTCTCATGGCATAATCACATTTCTGTCCAGCATGTGTGGGGGCCTCACCCATCACAGGCTGATCTTCCAAAGAAGCTTCCTAGGAGTAAAAAGCCATTTTAACAGGGATTAAAATACAGATGAGTCAATACAATCAGGAAAGATCAAATGAAAAATGGCACTTTCCTATTTTCCTGCTGTAACTGTGGAGAGTGCCTGACAAAGGTGTAGAGCTGAAGGACTCAAAAGACAGCTTTTATAGTAATACTGAAACCAACTCTAGCCAGAACCAAAGTCTCATTATTCTGGTGACTTCAGACACACAAAAACTGAGGAAGAAACTGGCTGCATATGGGATGCTGCAACCCAATTTAAAGCAAGAATTGACAAGGACATTGAACAGACAAAGAGGGGGTGGTAGCAAGATGAACATGTGCCAGCACAGACTCATCATGCATGCTGTTGACAGGCTTAAAAAAATAAAAAAAAAAAAATTAAAGGTATCCCAAATCCATTCTGTTTGCATTTATTAGATGTCCCTTCCTCAGCCTATTCCCAGCAGGAGGGACAGGGGTATGCAACCAGCAGCGGTGCCCGAAGCCAGTAAGGAGTACAGGCTGAGGTATTTGGGTACTCAGGGCTCGCTTTCAGCAGGGAGACTGATTCTTTACTCTGATACCTTAAATGTTTACACACCCACATCTGATGTTTTTGGAGAGGGAGAACTGTAACTAAATATGACATACTCTTGTTGTTCACAATATCATACTATGTGGCAACTTTAAAAAAGGATATTTGACTACACAGTTTTGATGCTGAGGATGAAAAGACTGTAATTGCTGCAGTATTGTGGATTGTGTTTGTGAAGGAAGGAGTTTACCAAACAACAGCCAGGAAAGAAGATAGAGTACGGTAAGTTTTATGGTAAAAATTAGATTGACATGAGTTCAGATTATAAATGGGAGAAAAAAAGTAAATGTGGTTTGGAAAGGGAAGAGAAAAGGCGTTTCCAGGAGACATGCTTCAGTTTCAAAATATCTTGCACTTTTCACAAAGAAACAGACTCTGACCAAAATATTCAGCAGCTTTTCTCCCTTGTGCTTGACACATGCTCTTAAATGTAGAGCTGAGATCAGATGTTAGGGAGGGCAGGGGAGAAAGTTCCCAAGAGCAGAAGCTGAATCAACGGAGTCATCCTTTTGTACTTCCATAATCTCAGACAGGGACTGATGATAATCTTCAGGATATTTCTTCCATCCCTCTCCCTCCCTTCCATTTCCCATTCCTCCCCCCCAGCCCTAGCACTGCTGTTCATCTTGGTAGTGAGCTCTTTGAGCTGTTAAAGCTGTTGGCTGGAGCTCTTTAAAACTGAAAGTCGTCCTGCCATCATCCACCTTGCTCTAACACCCACCCACTCAGGAAATCTTAAAGCTGTGTATCTCATCAAGAGGCTGCTAATGCTATTAATTCTCCTACCTTAACAGTCTATCCAAAATGTGAAAGCAGGTTTTCTGCAGATTCCTGGGCTGCAGCACATTCTGCTACATTTCCCATACACATTTCAGTGTCTGTTTCATGCTTAAAAATAAAAAAAAAAGTCTGATTCAACACTCTCTCATTTCATTTGTACGTGACTGAGACACCATTGGTATTTACCTGCATAACACAAGCCTTCACTCCTAAACCTTATTGTGATTCTTTCCCTGTTTCTTGGCAGGCTAAATTATGCTCTCTAACCACAACCAGACCATTTCCCATACTAAAATTAGTTGAGTTCCACATATCTTGAATCTCTGTAGCTTTCAATGGAGACATGAGGTGTACACTCACTGTTAGATGTACTGTCCAGTTGCGATGAGTCTCACAAGACTACCTACTTAATACTGTTAATGCCTTACTTATAAAATGAAGATAATTGCTGAATGATCAGACGCTTTAATAGCACACCAGATTTTAACTCGTTACTATGTTAGGAAAATAACATTAAGGTGCCAAGTTTAGCACTCCCTAATATCATCAGCTGGAAGTAGAGCAACACTTACACTGCTCTTAGAAAGTTTTTATTCAGACTTTGATAATTCCTTCCACAAGGCACTGTCATCCCAAGGGGATACAGTAAAGCAAGTACTGAAGCTGATTTGCAGTCACACAAGTGTTGTGCTGTTGAACTTTCGTTTCAAAAAGGGCCTTTTAAGAAAGCAAAAAAAAAGTAATATCTGATTTCTATGAAAGCAGTTTCCGCCATCCTAGATTCTACGCAAGAGTCTTGGATTAATTTAGCCCTGTGTAGAGGATTGTGGTCCAAGGCGAAAGACAATGTAAACAAGGAGCAAGAGCCTGCTCTGCTGATGACACACTGATTCTCAGATGTGATCAAATCATAGAATGACAGGTTTGAAGGGCACAGTGAAAGCAGACTGTGCTCCAGCACAGAAAAACTCAGAATGTTATAGGTATAAATGAGGCAGGCAGGCTTTGTCATGGCTTCAAAGAAGCCTCAAAATGGCCTTACAAACCCAGGTGAGCCTACACATCTTCCCTGTCTGCTCTCAATTCAAAGCAGAGAATCTTGCCTCAGAACCAGAACGTGGAGCCAATAAAATACATTATGCAGGCAAGGGCTCCACCACATTTACTCTATAGAAAGACATTAAAATATTACAAGGATTTGTTTGAGATAGCTTTATCAGCCCTTATATTATAAATACCTTCAGAACTAGGAAAACAACACATTTGACAATAAGGCAGAAGACACCACATTGGGAGCTGCATGTGTTCTGCACAACAACATGGCCAATGACTGTACTAAGGTGAGAAAGGTAAAAATTTGTTGAGGTGAACTGTCTTCATGATTGTTCTGATCTAGGAACAATGGTGACCAAAGTTAGTAAAGCATAAAATGCTAACTAAAACAATAAAATGACCAGATGAAACACAATAACATGGGAATGGTTTAATCTTTCCAAAAGGTTTAGTTAATTCAAAAGGTAACTAAGACTCAAGCATCCCCTGGGAGCCAACACTGTAATACTCCATTGCATGCACTATGACTGAGACAAGATCTAAGGAGGTCATGAGCAGCATAATAGGAAAGATCTTATTTTAAACCTCAGCTGCCGGTGGAAATAAAACTCATTCTTCTTTGGAGCGATGTTAAAAAGTAGGTTAGAGGTTTGTTTGCAATGAGAGCTTTTTGTTTGTTTTACCTGATTTCCAGTAACACTGCCTCACTCCTAGTTGTAATAGCCCAGACCATTCTTTCCTTCTGTGGTGACTTCATTTAAGCAGCATTATTCAGAGTAGTTTTATGAATAGGTTTCATGTGGTGAATCTTCTTCTTACATACATTAAAGAAGAAGAAACTATTGAGTACACAGGCACGGGAATTACACCAGGCTAGGGAAGACCAGCATTGCTCCATAAAGGAGCAGGTAACTACAAGGAATATGGATGGCTGGCAGAGTGACAAGCCCTGTTTGATTGCTTCTAACACGCATAGTATGTTGCAGCACAGCATTAACCAAATTCACAGCAGGCTCATCACTATAAAGGAGTCTTAGGAGTGGAATAAACAGTCATATAATTGAGAGCTGAGGTCCATATTTTCTGATAGTCTGATCAGTCTTTTTTCCTTTTGTACAGAGAGCTGTGAGGAACCTTTTTAAAGTTAATGATGTAAATGAGGGGGAAATAAGGCTCAAAAAGCCCAGCTTTTCATAGCTACAGATTTTTAAATCATTCAGAAAAACACTGTGAAATGAACTGCAGCATTTAGAACATCATCTGAAGACACACATGGCTGAGGAACCTCGAACAACTAGTTTGCTTCATAGTCTGTGTTACATAGGCATGAGATCTGAAAAGTTAACGGAATGTCTATACTAGAAGTAGAGTGCCAACCAAGCTGGATCAGGCAAGGTGGTACCCAGCCCTGACCCCATGGGAACTCCACAGCCCCCAAGAAATGGCTCTCTTATAACTGAGCATGAGAGCAATATTACATGAAGGGAGATACTCACTCCTCCTACTTTCCACCCTCACTTGCCACCTGTGCTTGAATTAGCTGGAAGTGAGATGAACTCAGGAGGATATTATCTGCCTTCCACCCAAATCTAGTTGCTGCTGACTGTGCTGTACTATGTGTTCACTAGGACCAGTCTGCCCTAGTTCAGGAATGTCCTTGCTCCATCACAAGGTGTACGTACATGCTAATTATCCCTTCACTTGCATCATCCCTTTAATGTCAGTGGAGCTACATTCACACACTCATTAAGGGTCAGCCACTGAGTTCATGAAAGAATAAATAATTCCAAACATGCAGTTGGGTCTGAAGTTGAGTGAATAATTTTCCTGTCCAAGATGAAGTCTCTGCTTTGCTCTCAGGTTGCACACGCACTGCTGAGTGCTGAACAATGCCAGGGCTGAGAGGAGATACCTTTCATGTGTACTGAAATGCTGACAAATCAGAAATTGGCACCATTATAATTTAAATATTTGGTCACAACAGAAGAAAACATAAAACCTGACAAATGCCAATTTGTTATGAAACTAACTTTCATCTAAGTCCCCTGAATCCGTACTTACTTAATGGAGTGTTTTGGAATGCCACAGCTCTCTCAGCACCTAGCTTGAGCCAGACTGCTGAGTCATAAGGTTCAATGTAAACGTCTTGCTAAATTAAAAAGCCTCTAGTTATCTTCCTTGTACTTAGTCTCTGTCTACTCCACAAGGAGATCACTTCTCTTTCCCTGTGGGATAGATATTGGGTTTCTTTTTTTTCCCCTTTCCTCCAGGCATGGAACAAACCAACCTACTCAAATGGTAAGCACTATTATTTCCCCAGAGAAATCCTATCACAACATTATTCTTTCTTTTCTGGAGAGCACCTAATGGTCCTCCAGGTTATACTTTCCTCACCCTACCCACTTCTACAAGTATTTCACCAATTGTTTGGCTCCATACCTTTACCTCTAAGACTCTTGTTATTGTTTTGGTTTGACTCTTGGCAAAATGCCAACTACCTCCCAATGCGACAGAGTTTCAGTTAAAAGAAGT
>JAWWEU010000040.1:42934463-42957098 GCA_035583155.1 Acropternis orthonyx | reverse complement strand
ATATACGTGTGTGTGTGTGTGTGTGTGTGTATCTCTATATATAAGGCTCATTTATATAGAGATATAATATATAACCCAGTACAAATGTACTGACTTTATTGGCATATATGAGGTGTAAATTTGATCTTTGACTGGTTTTGGAGTGAAATTCACATCTATAGGAAGTTTGTCTCTGGGTTTTATTTCCTGTTTTTTACAATCCCTTTCTCATTTTGTTTTGTGTTTTACCTCGCCTATGGTTATAGAATAATCATTGTAAAGACTCAGTCATTTGCCTGAAAAAAAATAGCTGGCAGTCATTGTGCTAAACAGCCCATTTTGTTATCCCTGCCACAATCGTGGTGTTCTCAGTTATGGCACTTATTAGGCGTCATTAAGGTTCTCGTGCTGTTAGTCACTTTCCTGGTCTTTCATGTTTCTTCTGCTCAGGAAGCAGCTTTTCCTGGAAACATTCAAAGAGAATAAAACCTGATTACAACCAGCACCTTGGGGTAATGCCATCTAAGATCCAAATCCCCCACTTTTTTCTTTTTATTTTTTTAAACCAGTAATTCCAATTTTAAATGCAAAAGGCCAGATTACACCCCTTGTGTTCACACTAAGTCATTCCATAGAAGACTAAAGAACTAGTTGTGAGATAAACATTGTTTGGTATGAGTAATTTTTAGATGGTCCAGTCTAAGAATTTGAAGCACGCTGTATTATCATGAGTTGGGATGGAGTA
This sequence comes from Acropternis orthonyx, assembly GCA_035583155.1. Lineage (NCBI taxonomy): Eukaryota > Metazoa > Chordata > Aves > Passeriformes > Rhinocryptidae > Acropternis > Acropternis orthonyx. The sequence goes on along the minus strand of JAWWEU010000040.1, from coordinate 42,956,374 downwards.
ATTGGACATTAGACTGGCATAGACCTGCCCATCTCAAATACTGCAAGATTACTGTATGTCATCCACAAAAAAATCATTGAAGATGCTGTGGCTGTGTGAAGGCTCTGAGACAGCTCAAAAGCTCTTGTTTGAGGGATGGATGTGTAGCCACCACACAGGGAAGGAGACCTTTCCATCTGCAGGGTGAAAACTCTCTCTTTCCTGTTCCCATCAGGGTCTCTGCCATGTCTTGTGCAAAGCAAGGGAAAACAGCACAAGAGGCTGCCACATGGGTCAGTAGCACTCACATTCATGAGGAGCCAACCAGGGCCTAAGCATGCGCTGGCACCCCAGTGCTCATTGCTTCATCATGGTATCCAGATTCCAATCTTGAAACAGATATTTGTTGAATCAGCTCAAATCTAAGCTGCTTAGAACATGTGAACCAGACAGTCCTCCCTTTGGTGGGAAAGCATTAAGTAAGAGGAGAGTCAGTTTCCCCTGAAAAAGAAAAAAGTTTGGGGTCACAGGAAAGAAAAATCAGGTTCATATCACTTCAGCAAACACCTTCTCTTCAAAAAGTGCTACAGGTTTTTAATATCCAAACAGGAAAGGCAGATGCTGGGTTAGTTTATACTGTTTCGTCTCAAAACTTCACACACAGTAAACTGGACCAGCAGAGTAAATACTAACAGTTCAAACTACCATTAATTTGCAATACTAACATGAGCAATCTCTTCCCTTGAAAAGAATCAAGACTTTAGTTAGAATGCAGGCAGAATACTGCAATTTTAAAGGAGGAATTCCAGACAGTTGAGGTTAGTTCTTATCTCATATATTTTTTATATGAATTTACAGCTCTTAGGAGTGTCTTACAGAAATGGCAAGTATATGGACAAATCTTTCATCTTTGCTACAAAGGTGAGAAAATGGGCCATTTTTAGTTAGTAATGTAATAATGAGATATAACTTGTTTCATTTCTATTGCAGTTTATATTCCAAGCAACAATGGGATGCCTAGCATTGCATTAGCATGCACCATAAAACGAGTATGCACTTCCTATCTTCCTCTACCATTAACACTCAAAAACATTTCATGTTGCTGTAGGGGTTTTTGTGCCCTGTTTTCTTAGGAGGTTACGTCTGGGAAAGAATGAGGAAAAATCCATGCCATAATTTTTGAATTGGGAAAGATTCTCAGAGAAAAAAAAAAATCACAAAAACACTCTGGGGTGAGAGAGTAACATCAGATCCTCCTTTCAGGGACAGATTCCTTCAAAAATGACTTAGCTGTGAAACTAAAAGCTCAGCACAGAAACAGTTCCTAGACACCTCCTGCTTATGAACATATATAGTAGCCAGTTAAGGACATACTTAGAGATGCAATACATAAGCAGCAGAGTCACTGTCAGCTGAACCAGTGAATTCATAGAAGGTGAAATGCTTCTCCAGAAGTATTTCATATTTTAAGGGGAATGTGCAGGCTTTCTGTTGGCCTTTTCACTGGAAAAAAAGTCAGTCTGGGAGGCTCAGCAGAACAGGGATATGCTTTGTATTTCACCAGAAAGAGAGGGGTGAGTGGTGTGGCTGTAGAAGAATCATAATCCTACAGGCTGGGAAATATTCCCTCAGCTCCACACTGGTTAAGCTTCTTTTTGATATAAGTGTAAATCATCATCTTTTTGTTGGCGGGAGGAGGGGAAGGGGGCGAAGTGAGAGAAGGGAAAAATTATGCCCAGATTTCTCCTTGAGAATCCGCCAGTGCATTTGCTGCTAGGAAATGACTAAAATAAGCCTCTGCACATATGTCCTTAAAAACACTTTGACTGTATTCCCCTGTAATTATTAAGCTTCTTCAGAGTCTGTAAGCCAGTGAGAAAGGGATTAGAGGGGTTACTTTGTGCCTCTGTGCCCATAAAAATCCCTTGGCTAATGCAGCACACTGCTTGGAGCATCGTGAAAGCTTTCATATAATCCCTGCCTCCCAGCCACCACCACCACTGTATTCCCTTTATTTAGACACATTCAAATTTCATGCTGTAACCTGAAAGCACTCCAACATGGAAACAAGATCCACATTATAAGTCACATTTAAAAAGTAAGCTGCTGGTTAGAGTGGAACAGCAACACAACTGCATGATAAACCTACCCTCAATTTTATGCTGGAAGGACAACTAAGGCATGTGAATTGGCAGTTAGTGTCTGCTGACATTTCCTATTGTCCTGGTAGTTCAGGAGAGGGATCATTTTCTATACCTGTCCTTGGAGGACAGGTCACAACAGGGCACTGATCCCGTACTGTAGTTGCATCTGAGTATAAATATATGATAGCAAATGGTTAAAGAGTGATCTTCTCCCTGTCACTATTCAGGGTATTTTCATGTCAGAAGAGAACTTGCAACGCTCAGTGGTGTTGCACTGAAAATAAGTCATTGTATCATAGGCAGAAGCAACACAGGACTGGAAGCTATCTTCTGGGTCACAGACTCTGTTTCTAGTGCCAGCACGGTATTATATAATGCCTTTCACTAACCCATCTCTAAGAATCCTAATTGTTTTAAAGGCAACATTTCCTTGCAATAAATTCAGGGAGGAATTCTGGACTGTGGAAAGGTTTGAATGAAGCACTGCTGTTAACCCCAAGAACAGCTGTAAACATCCAAAATGAACAGCTTCTAGATCATGATATTAAAGCAGAGAAGCAACTGTCAAATGTGCATTAAAACATCTGCAAGACAGAATCAAAAAATCTCCTTTATGGAGCCAACCATTTACAAATACTTCCTGGGTAAACAGGAACCTTGCACCACTTAGTAGAAATCTACTATGTGGGTCAAATCATGGCTGGAGGAGCTGGAGAGGAAGCTGCTTATCATGTACTGCCCCTGTCTGTGAGCAGAGAAAAGCCCATCAGTTATTGAGTTTGCACCGAATGCAGTGAGGAGGAGTGGTCATGGTCAGGGCAACCTGGCAACACAGCTTCAGCACTGGCTCACTCCTCCCCCTCCCCTCTCACATTTGCCTGGTATCCCTTGGCACCGTCATATCAGTGTATCTTGGTCACATTCTGTGAAGAGCAGACAAGCTACCTCTTGCCTACATATCTATTTAGGTTGTAAATCTCTTCCAACAAAGACTGTTTCTTACTTTGTTCACCACCAGTGTGTAGTGCATGGTCTCAATCTTTTACACAGGTCATGGTCACTAATACCCATAATGATGATAAACACAGTAATTAGTCAATAGGAATTTAACAATAGTCAAGTTGTTTTGGTTTTGTTTCTATCAGAATAGTTATCCTATGAGTCCACAGGAGTCAGAAATATAGAACAGTTTTGCTCCTTGTGGAAAGGCTGCTGGTGATCTCTGACTGTACACAGGATGCACTTAAAATTCCATACAAATACGTAAGCATGCAACAAACACACAAGTGTTCAGACACTGACCACATCTGACCATTCAAAAGGATCATCTTCTATTCACTGTCTCTTTGCAGACTGACTTTCATATGAAAGTTGTAAATATAAAATCTCTGAAAGATTATTTTGTGACAATCTCACAGAACAAATAAGCAAAGAACATGCATTACAAACTGAAGAGTCCATTATCTTTTCCTGATAAATTCACTCACCTCTTTCACTTTAACAATAGTAAATGACCAGGAATACCAATTCTTCTTCATTCCAAATAAAGGATTTGATAGATCCATGGTGCTGAACAGAAGTTAAAACAGTAGTTAAGAACAGTAGTCTGATCCTAAAGCCCTCTGGGGTTTGAATAAACTTTGCTGACACTGCTTGGCTAATTTTAAAAGTTGTTACAGTTAATTTTTTTTAATAAAAGAGCTCCAAAAGTGACATATTTCAAATATAAAATCTTAATATTCCTTTCTATTAAAGTGTGTGCCATTGTTCATGGGCAAAGAGAAGGAAGCTCTGAGCTAATTTTTAAACCCTGGGGAATATCAACTGCCGAACACCTGCTAAGGCTTTTTCCTTGATCCCTTGCAAATTCTCTTCAGCTATTCATGGCCAAAATGTGTCATGTGCCAATCTGAAATCATGTTGGAGGAGCTAGTGGAAAGGGTCTCCTTTTTCGTACTCCCAGCAGGCTTATGTCAGAAGGCTGTGAGGGATAACCATTGCTATTTATAGGTAATCTCCCTTTGAAAGGTCACCCTTCATTGTGTGCTCGTTTCGCCCCAAGGCTGTCCAAAAGTCATTCTCCTGCAGCTCATCTCTAATGAGTATTTTTTAAGCAGATAAAAATGAAACAAATCATGCAATAAAGCAGAAGATAGTGTCTGTCTTACACATGACAGCTCAAGCAATGCCTGACACTCACATTATCTCCTGTGCTTTTAATTGCAACATAGGCAGAATTATTGTGTTTGGGGGTTTTTTTTAGCAACTTCATTATCTGTGTCCAGGAGCAGACACTTACTTTACAGGTTGTAAGTTCTTGAAAACAGGACTTTTGGGCACCAAATCACTTCTGTTATCATGAGCTACTCATGTGCAAGCACAGAGCCACTTACCAGCCCAATAAACTGCAGCTTGCAACAAGTCAGGGAGCAGAACAGTGCCTGCTCTGCAATTCTCAGCACTTCTGGTTCTGAGAAAAAAGAACAAAACAGCTCCCATATTATGAAACTAAGCTTTCATTCTTTCTATATATTTGAGTGGTCATCCTGAGCTGAAAGCTGACTGCCTTTCCCACTATCTGCTGAGACGCAAGTTGGAGGCAGCAAGTAAAGCAATGACAGCACTAAGCACTAAAATAAGAGAAGCACTGAATAGCAGAAAAAGAAAAGTGTATCTTATGGAAAGTGGTGCACAGCAGTACACCAACACAGTGATACTTTCTTTGTTTCGACACTATCAAAGTTCAATTAATAGAAACGAGAGGATTGTCACTGCAGCAAGAGATCAATGCAGAGAAAAAGAAATATAGGTAGTGAGGGGAGAGAAAATTGTGAGGCTTTGTGAAAGAAGGAGGCCAATGCCACCTGAAAAGAAATGGGCAGGGGATTTAAGAAGATATGATTTAAAAGCACAGAGATAATGCATAAAATTTCTTTAAAAAAAAAAAAAAAAAAAAAAACCAAAAAAAAAAAAACCAACACCTCCCTTGTGCTGCTGTCCTTAAAAGAAAGAGGTAAAGGTAATGAATGAAGCTTTCTCATCACACTTCTAAAAATGGGTATACAGGGATGTGGGTTGACTTTCCTCAGGATCAACAGTGCTGCCTTGTGCTGAACTTTATCATCATGTCAAGCAAAATTGAAATGGAACACAGTATTTCCAGGAAGGCAAACCAGCTTCAGGTTATAAAGGGCTCCACTAGAAGTTGCTCTCAGTGCTGTTACTGTGTTGTTTCTCCAGATTAAATTTTGAGTACAGATGACAGGGTTTGTTCCATGGAAAACAATGGCTAGACTACAGAGGTGGACAAGGGAATTGGTGATCTCACCAGGGCCACAACAGTGAAGCTAATTCTGTAACATACACTGCAACAGCTTTGTTCTTGCTGTTCATTAACTAGGGCCTAGCTTAAACGCAGTCTTTACATTTTCAAACTGTTTAAACAGTTAAATTGCCAATCAAAGCAACAGTTGCATTAAAGAAATCAGAAAGCACTGAAGTTCTTCATCAAAAGAAATTTAAAGGATTACAGACTTCGTGTTTTAATAGGAAAAACAGGACTATAGTTTTTGGATTATTCATTTAAATGACTCATCTGGAGGGCGAAAAAAATACACCAGTCTGTAAATGTCTGATTACTGAATGATGATTTTTGCCAGGTTCCACTAAGAAAACTGGTATTTCCAACATTTTTTAATGGATTTCTTCCATTTAATTTCAATTAGACATATGAGTTTAACTCAGTAATATTTATGGTTTAAAGTGCTTCTCAGCATACTGTGTAGTTGGAATTTTAAGTTTAGAAAGGATTCACCTCACCTAACTGCAGCCTTGTAAAATTGAAGGATCTAGTCTGAGACTGTCATCATCTATGTTATTTGAACAGACAGTGCAGAGAACATTATTCCTCTAGAGGGTTCATCCCATCTATTCTACACTCTTAATTTTTGATTATGGATTGAGAGCAGCCCTGAGGAAAAAGGCTTGGGAGTGTTGGTTGATGAGAAGCTCAACAAGACCCAGCAATGTGCACTTGCGGCCAGAAAGCCAACTGTCTCCTGGGCTACATCAAAAGCAGCATGGGCAGCAGGTTGAGGGAGGTGATTCTGCCGCTCTACTCCATTCTTGTGAGATCCCACCTGGAGTGCTGCATCCAGATCTGGGGTCCCCAGCACAGGAAGGACATTGACCCGCTGGACCAAGTCCAAAGGAGGACCACAAAGATGATCAGAGGGCTAGGACACCTCTCCTAGGAAGACAGGCTGAGAGAGTTAGACTTTTTCACTATGGAGAGACAAAGACTCCAGGGATCAGACTTTATAGTGCTTTCCATTAGGAGGCTTACAAGAGATCTGGAGAGGGACTTTATACAAGGGTGTGTAAGGATAGGACAAGGTGGAATGTCTTTAAACTGAAAGAGGGTAGGTTTACGTTAGATGTAAGGAAGAAATTCTTTACTGTGAGGGTGGTGTGAACCTGTGAACAGGTTGTCCAGAAAAGTTCTGGATACCTCATCCCTGGAAGTTTTCAGGGCCAGGTTACTGGGGCTTTAAGCAACCTGATCTAGTGAAAGGTGTCCATGCCCACAGCAGGGGCGTTGGAATTAGATGACTTTTAAAGGTCCCTTCCAATGCAAACCATTCTATGATTCTGTGAATCATCCTTTGGAAATGCTTTTACCTCTCAGCTAAGTACAGAGGGAACATACAGGGCCCTTTGAGGAAACATTCATCTCTTAGACAGCTGAAATGCCATCGTCTATAGTCACTGCTAAATCAATACACCCACATCAAGTTTGCCAGCATTTCATATATAAGAAGATTTGGGAGAAGAATTCTGTTATGCTCAGTCTCCCTTTCATGAACTGACCAGTAGGGATGAGAAGGGAGGTAATGAATTCTCCCAGCCACAAACTGTCTGTAGGTGTCACAGACCAGCAGGAAGATGTGTTATGCTGTACTTGTACCATTTCTTACCTCCCTGCAGGTGGGAGGAAGGTGTGAACAGGCTAGAAATCTCTGAATAAGACATCAATCTAGTTTTAATTTTCTCTGAATTAGTCTTGATTTTAGATAGCTTATTATTGTGACAGCCATTTCTCAGTGTTAAGTGAAGAGCATAGCTGGAGAGTTTGTCAAAAAAATGTGTCATGACCCAAGAACCCATGTGACTAACAACAAGGTCTTGCCTTTCCACTTGCCATTATAAAGATTGTAGAAGATTCTGAAACACAATGTAAATAGACAAATCCATTAAGTGGCACCCAAACAAGTTAATGGACACATAGTGAAACTTCTCATCTCATTAAGATCATTATTCAAAGCAGGTGGCATTCACAACTTCAAGAATTACGTCTTCATCTTACATTTCCCTATCAGGAGATGCTTGCAGACAACAGAATGTCAACTATGTTTGTGAGGCTAGATAAACATACTTTATATGGTTTTGCCTATTCTTAATAGGTCAGTAGACATCTTCTTCCACTGAAGTAGTGGAATGACATTATACAGGTAATGTCTCATACTCCCAGGCAGTTCTTAGTATATAGCACACTGGTTTTTTATCATCTTCTCCCCAACCTTTCATATCACTGAGGTAGGAGTATTAGCAGCTACCTCACTTAGAATGAGGATGAATGATTGTAAGATTTTTGTTTGTCTTCATTTGATGGAAGAAAACTGTCTCAGAGACCTGCAGATGGTGGTTGACTTTGAGCTGTTCAAGTCCTTCTCATAAAGAATACAGTCCTGGATTACTGATGTGGTACAGCAAAGTCTGCTTTTACTCCAAAATGAAGCACATTTTCTCCCTTACCCTAGCAAATGGAGAGGAGCTGAGATGAGAACAGCATAATTTCTGGGTAACACATACATATTTCAAATGGTCCAAAGATTGCCATGCAACTGTACTTCTCAGCAGGCAAGCAAAGCATCTGTCATTCTTCTGTTACTGTCAGATTCTACTGTCAGCTAGAATCACTGATGCACTGTAGACTTTGGCATCAATAGCACCAAAATACAGTGATGGTCACCTAATTGAGAAGGCACCTCTAAAAACTCTGTTGGTTTTCTTAGTATTTTACAGAAGATTGCTATGATTATTTTTTTCTATTCTACAAGTATTTTAGGCCCTTAGATTCACCTGTTTTGAGATTTTGTGCATCCCTCTGTTTGTCTCCACTTTCCCATCTCCAGTGAATCAGTTCGAGTTCCAAACATGGAGTTTAGTTTCTTAAAATATTATTTGGAGTTAAGCTGTGATTTGTTCTTTACTATTGAAAAAAACATCAGCATTTTGCCAAGTCTTTGGCTTTTTCAGTCCCTGCCCCTATGTCAGCACCTTACATACCTGCTGTCATCACATGGGAGGGTACACAAGACACGATTTTACACCCAGTAGATTTGCCATATGTGCTACACTTCTGCCATGATATAGTGCTGGCTTTGTCTATCCATGTTACCAATGAGTGGATAATTGCTATTAAAAGGCCACTCTTATAGAAATTTCAAATCATTTTCATTTTATCATGATTTCTGTTTAAGGAAAGGATTGCACTATTTTAAGCCCTGGACCATTATAATTTCATGCAACTAGCTTTAATCATTCACTCTGCTGTCCAGTGCTGAAAACAAGCAAACAAAAAATGTCTGTCTTGCCTCTCTGTCATCCCAAACCTTTTCTTTTGATCTTTTAGCAGCTGGGGTGTGGATTGTGTATGGGGGTTAAGAGATCTTTAAGAAAAACAGACAAACAAACAAATTTTTAAAAAAAGTCACAGCTTAACAACTTCCCAAGGTCTACCCTATCTGTAGCTCATACATTAAGAAAATTTATTTCATCTTACTTGCTATTTCATCTTTCATTACATTACATCTTAATCATAGAATGGAAGATATCTCTAAAGATCATTTGGTCCAACTCCTCCCACACCACTAAAACAGGTTCACCTGGAGCATTTTGCACAGGATCATGTCCAGGCATGTTTTAAATATCTCCAGAGGAGACGCCACAACCTCTCTCGGCAGCCTGTTCCAGTGCTTTTTCACTCTCAAGGTAAAGAAGTTTTTCCTTATATTCAGATGGAATTTCCTGTGTTACTACTTGTGCCCATTGACCCTTGTCCTGTCACTGGGCACTATTGGAAAGGGTCTGCCCCCATCCTCTTGACACCCACCTTCAAGATATTTATATGCTATGCATTGATGGCATCCCTTCTCAGCCCTCTCTTCTCCAGGCTAAACAGTCCCAGCTCCCTCTGTTCTCATAAGAGAGATGCTCCAGTCCCCTAAGCATCTTCACAGAGCTCTGTTGAATTCTCTCCAGGAATTCCTCGTCCTTCTAGTACTGGGAAGCCCAGAACTGGACATAGTACTCCAGGTGGGGCCTCACCAGGGCAGAGTAGAGAGGCAGAAACACCTTTCAACCTACTGACAATGCGTTTCCTGATGCACCGATGATACCATTGGCCTTCTTGGCCACAAGGTCACACTGCTGGCTCATGAACAGCGTGTTGTCCACCAGGACCCCCGGGTCCTTTTTCACAAAGCTGCCTTCTATCAAGTTGTCCCCCAGCCTGTTCTGGTGCATGGGGCTATTCCTCCCCAGGTGCAGGACCCTGCATTTGCCTTGGTTGAACTTCATTAGGTTTTTCCACCCAGCTCTCCAGCCTGTTAAGGTCCCTCTGAATGGCAGTGCAGCCTTCTGGTCTATCAGCCACTCCTGCCTGTTTCGTATCATCAAAATACTTTGTACGGGTACACTGTCTCTTCATCCACATCGTCAATTAAAAAGTTGAACATCTGTATCAGAACTGTGCAGTAACCCCTATGGCTGAAATTTATACCTTTGGGGTTTTTTTCTATTATGTCTCAGAATGCCTTTAGAGTGCTGGAAATGTACTGGCAATTTTTCTCAGTGTATAGAGATCTTCTTGGAGTGCTTTTAGAAAATATGCTGGAGTTTGGGGTGTGATTCACCTATTTCTGAGTCTTTTCTTTAATATTTAGCCTTGTGCCTGTACAAGGCAGAACACTGGCCGTGACTGGCCCAATCGCTACAATCACAGGCAGCACAAAACAAAATTGTGATAGCCCATCTTTCCATAAACAATACTCTCCACCTTCCTATAGACCACTATGAAATGGAGAAAAGAGGCAAGCAAAAGTTCTTAGATTATGTGTTGGCAAGAGGTGTAAGCTCACAGAATCTGACTCATATACAGGTATTAAGATTTTGTGCAAGAGATATAATTAGAGTTTACCAGCAGACTTGATTTAACACTCTTTGTGATTTCTTTTTCCCCTCCAGGTTTCCTGCATAATATTAAGCAGTTCTGTAATAAAGTTGCATTGCTACAAAACAATAGCTGCACTCTGTAAGTTCTGGTTGCCAACCACTAGCTAAATGTGAATCTTTTGTGTCATTCATAGCTCTGAGTGTTTGTAAGAAGGACTGAGTTCAAGTTTAGACTGACATGATTAAGAATGACAGGTCCCATTTTTAACCATCTGTCCATTTGATGACATTATTTTTGTTCACTGCCCTATAGAACCAAGATTCCCCCCAGTGACAAAGTGCAGTACTGCTAAAATTCAGTTTTCCCTATGGTATTGTGGACACAGCAAACCCAGAGGAATAAGGGTACTGGTGTTAATCTTTGTACAGGTATAGGCAGGTCACACCACTGGGCCACTCTACTTCACTCCTTTGCTCTGGTGTGCAGGCAAGGTAGGGAAGAGACACTTCCTCCACGGTGCTCTCAGTGAGCATGACTCTTACAGTATTTTCTTCAGTGTCTCTCTACTTAACAAGAACTGAGTGGACAAGCAGAACAGAGGGGTGGTATGACAAGCACATATACATTCACAAACAGAAAACCAGAAGTGATAGGTCTAATTTTAGGCTCAGCAGGAATCTCTTTTTATGATAAGAGGAACAAAACAGATGTCCAGCTCACCAGTAAATGGAACATTTACTGTACCAGTAATATATCTATTTTTAATAGGCATGGCTCTGGACCAGGACAAAGAAGATGCTGTGGGAAGTCTGATCTTATGAACCACATTAAAGAAACTGGGAGACTGAATAAGTATCTAGCCCAGATCAGACACAGTCATCCTGACCCTCTGTGGGTTTACGGTCACATTAGCAACTGTTGTTCTCAGTGGAAATATTTTAAAATCAGTGACTAACCGAAAGAAATTACTATGGTGTGTAAGCCTCAATGAACAAAAGCCATAACAACTAAAGTTACACATGCAGTGTGAGATGAAGAAAGTGGGTATTTACATCCTTGCTTGTCAATAGCAAATTCATTCATCATGCCTATTTCAGATTTCTGCTCTGGGAGGAGAGGAAGTGAACTCTAAAACTGTTTAAGTATCTCCATTAGCTGTAGTTACCACCTGACATGTAGCCTCCAGCACTTTGGAAACAGAGAAATTTCATTCTGTATATTAAGGGACAGGTCTCCAAAATGTAATGCTCCTGGTCAAAAAGTGTATAGATCTACAAAATAAAGTATCACAGAGTTAGGTAATACAGGGCATCAGAAAAGAAAACAAAGAGACATATGTACACATCCCAAACAGAAAACATAAATGAAAATAAATCATAATTATACCCATGGAAAAAAACATTTGCCCTACACCACTGTATAATTGCTATAATTGGGCATATAACATTAACATGATCTAAAAGACACTAACAGTCTTGTCTTGAAGTCTTTGTCAGTTTTTTTGCGTGAAAGGAATAGAAACATCTATACTCTATAGGAGTATAAATCCTTACTGGAAACAGAAATTAGCATCTCATTGATTTTTAATAATACTTAGTCATGCTACTGCTTGACATCATGACTATATTGTCAAGGGAACTCAGCTGAGAGATCCCTGGAGTAGCTCCATACAGGTTGCTCTATCCTCACACAGTGCAGCACACTGCCACATGAAGATACTGGCTTAGGTCCCAAAACCCAGGCTTGGGGTATCCCTGCACAGGGTGTCTCAGCATGAAGTATGTATGCCCCAGCTCACTCTAAAAATAAGCTTTATGATTCTCAAGTCACTAAGGCAATCTTAAAAATTATTCCTCTTTTCTTCACACAGCAAATCATATGAAAACAGAAATTAAAATTTACTGCTTGCTGTGGATGCCTAAATGGCTTCAGGTTTTTTGTTCTTTGTTCAAGTTTACTATGCCAGTTGAATGAAAGAATTATCAGCTCTCCCAATTTACATAATCTGTTGTTCATAAGTGGAAATAGACTCACTCATTTCCAAATTCAAAGAGTGTTAAATAAGTTAAGTGGTTAATTGCTTCTGTAGATAGGTCTGATCACCAGGAGAAAGCTGAGAGTAAATTTCATGTGTTTGTCACCATTTAAACCATTCACATTTTGCCAGCAGTAGAGAATAAGTGTGTGAGACACTGCCAGTAAATCCAATTTTTTGTTTAGGAAAGATGACAATACTTTGGATGCTACAGTTCTTACCTTTAAAACAATAAATTTTAGGTGTAAATACACGTGCAATATTTCTGCAGCTTTACAAGTGGAAACTTTAACTGGAAATGGTGGCTTGTTCTAAGAATTTGTCCTAAGCTAGTCTGTGTTTTTTGAACTGTACCAAACAGTCTGTGTGGTATTACAGAAATACAGTCTCCAGTCTCTGGAGATCTGGTTAAAATTTCATGTGTCGTTTCAATCACAGCAATAACAAGAAACAAGCTAGAACAATATTCACTCAGTGCAAATAAAAATCTTGTCATCTGGAAGAGAGATTCTGCAAAATATAAGCAGGCAAGATGCAAGACACACCGTCATTCAGTCTTCATAGCAACAATTCAAACTACATAGCACAGAAGCAGCTGTGTCACAGCCATTGCTGTGGTACACCAGAACTATTGTTTTTGCCTCCAGTATTCAAGATTGCACAACACTGGTTTGCAGTAACATGCTTCTGCTTAGGTGTCTACAGCAGGTCCTGTCAGTTTGGTAACTAAAGCAGACAGTAATCTATGACAGGTAGAAAAAAAACTTGAAGAAATTACATGAGGGAGCGTGAAGCATTCATGAGGCATTTTTCCTTTCTAACTTGTTACCTAATTTTACTATTATAAAACACTATTACAGTGTGGCTGTTCACAAGCTTTGAACCAGACTTGTAACAAAAGAGAAACATCATAGACTTGGTCCTGGACTGGAAAGCTTTTCTGCAGTATTTGTTTATTATCACTTCAGTAGCTCATAATAGTTAACATTTCACTGAACTTACTGTAGCAAGGAACCAGATTAAAGAAATGTTGCAGCAAGGACTAAAATACTACACTTCCTTTCTCTTTATTGAAAAATTGCTACAATGATAAACACAGGCAGATATATCCAAAAGCATTTGAAAGAAAGAACATGTAGTGTTTGTACAAAATTTCATCATTCAGTTTAGTCTTAGAAACCAAAGACAGAAAATCAGAGGCAATGGAAGTGAGTGCAGCTGTTGTACTTATTTAGTCCCACGGGCAGTGCCATGATGACAGACATTCTTGTAGTGCAGCTTTTGCACAGCATTTCATGTTTCCCATGGAGCCTGTCATTTCAAAACAGCCTTTCAGGCAGTCAGCAGTTTTCAGAATCAGATCCTTACCCATTTTCACATTTGGCATTATAATAAATTCCCTGTTACATTGCTTTGTTAACTCACTAGTAAATAAATTGAAATGTGCCCTGCTTCCTCTGTGAAGTACTTGATGCATTCAATGCACTGTGTTCATTCTAATGGATTCCTCTATCTTTTTGTGGATAGATGAATTCATGGACCATGATGCTTACACAAAAGCTGTAGAAGGAGAAAATTATGAAGTATATAAGCATAAATTTATAAATGTTTCCTGGGAAGGCTCATGGGAAGTTTTGTTAAGATTTGTGAACTCAAGGCTGTGTTTTTCACACATCTCTAACCATGATGACATCTGCAGTGACATTGGCTTTAACCAAGTTCTCTCCTTCCTACTGCTGCAATTAATTTCTTGTTAACCTTACAAAATTCTACAAGGAAAAAAATTGGTCATTCTTGCCAACTGCTCAGAACCTATTGTCAATAAGATCTCATGGCTAATATCTTTGCACTAAGTTACAAACCTATTAAATCTGGCCCAGCAAAAGAGAGATACATATTAGAAACAACACCTGATATATCCTAATTATGTAAAATAAGGATTGCATTTTTTAGAGCTAGGACTGATTGAACCTGTCAAATAGCAGGAGGTCTTATCTTTTCTGGAAACTCCCAATACTCAATAGAGAGATGCACTTCCAGAGTGGTGCTCTGCCAGGATAACTTAAACATCCAGTTTAGAAGAAGGTAAATTGCCAACTAGACTTGTGTCCTTTTTTTTGACAGGGAGCCCACCCACCTGCTCTTTTGCATTATACTTAACTTTATATACACTTAACTTTATCTAAGGTGAAGTTAATTAAGATCACTCTTGTCTTTCATGAAAAATGACTGAATTCAGAAAATTTAAGAACTGCACAGATCTATGCAAGATCTAATTTTACCCCAGAAGACTGAATAAAAAGCATTCATCTCTATTTTTTTTTTCCAAGCTTTTTTGCTTGAGCTTTGGAAATGTCTTGACAAAGAGCAAAGATCTTAATCATAGATTCTAAAAAGATAGATGTCAAATAGCAGAATATTCTGTTTGATCTTAGTGATGGTTATACATAACACACTGGAGCAGACCTTCAATGCTCTGTCCAAGCAGCCTACTGGAAGAAACACAGTGCATATCATTTACTGATGTAAAGCTTACTTTTCTGACTGTCACAGTGTTAGTAGACTGATTTATCTGTCCTTTGGGAAAACTCTGGGATGGGATTTGAAAGGTCACTGATCTCAGTGGATGTCTGTGCCACATTCTGAAGTACAAAGAGCAAGAGACTCTATGGAGGATCAGAAAGGAGTCGCACAACAAAGATTTGGTGATCATATCTGTAGTAGCAGAAATCTTCTACATAGAACCCTAATATACTGTCTGTAGAGTTACGATCTGCACAGAAAAAAAGTAAAAGCAAAAAAATAACAGGAGTCAATATTGTTTCAAGTCACCACATCACGTCTTATTCAGCAGTACAGAGACTACTGGACTAGGGGGTGTAGCTGTATTCACAACTCTGGGGAGTTTTCTCTGCTTTAGGAGCAGTCTGGGAAGCACAAGAGGGCTGCTGGTGCTTCAGGCCCTCCTCACAAGGGGCTGACAGCCAGTGCCCTCCTGGGAGCCAGTCTGGACCTGTGACATCTGCAGGCTTTGTTGTGCCATTCACCATGCCCCACAGCAGGTTCCCCACTACACATAAACATTGACAAACAATCCAGAAGGAAGAACCTCATGGAGAGGCTCCTTTCTTTTTATATCTGCTTTTTTTCCTGCTGAATTTGCAGGTAGGACAGATGGTAGTTGCAAGGTGACAGACACTTCAGGTGGCACTGGTACCAACTTGAAACACCTTCCAGGAAAAAAAAAAAAGACACTCATACTGTTTGCACTGCAAGTGAACCTATCTCCAACTAACTTCTATTGGTCTTTGTGTAAGAATGACAACTTGGTTGCAAAAAAAGAGGCAAATAAAATAAAAATGTCTGTGCTGAAGACAGTGTGTTTATACCATAAGCCTGATTAACAAGAAAACTCAGGTCAGAGTCAACAGAAAATATGTCGTCAAAAATCTGTACCTCTGAAGGTGTGATCACAGAACACTGAGTTCTATTTCTAGGAAACAGGTAATAAATAACCTCATGCCACCTTCTTTATAAAGTAAGGCACAAGCTCATGTGTAAAGACTACTCTGACTATGCTCTGGATAAGTTTTCTGTCATTTTTAAGCAATGGTCCTAGAATGAATATAAATGCATAGATAACTTCAAGCTATTTGATTTTATCCAAAAGACAATTGCTGACTGAATAGAAACCTAACAGAGAGTGACAGAGCCAGGAACTTAGCAGAGCAGAACCCCTCTCAACAGGCCCTCCTTAGCCTGACCTTTTTCTGCAGAGGGACTATGCCTGTCATTAGCCAGCAGACATGGAAGAGGACAAATAATAGGATTTGTCTTTTGTTTGATAGAGGGAAAAATTACTTTTGTTTCAACAGGTATGAGGATTCTTGGAATTTCCTGCATTTTGGAATTTACAGGCCACTGGACATGGGGGAGTTCTGAGATTTTATTGAATTAGATATGCAGAAAATAAATGCTCCACATGAGTTAGAACTTCATCTGAGTTCCAATTACTTATGCATTTTTAATGTTCTTGGGATTGAATAAAAATAGTCTATTTTTCCTTCTTGTCTTCCATTATGCCCTCTCCATATACTCCTTGTTTCTCCATAATTTTTCCCGCGATTCAAAACTGTCCTCTAAATTCCCTGTAAACACTTTGGAGAACATTTCTCCAACACAATTGCCCTAATGTTGAAATAAGGACAAGAGTTTCCACCGTCTTCGGTGACTGAGAGGGCCCCTACCAAGCAATGCCATTTTTTCCTATTAGACAATAATGATCTGGTGGGGATGGGGAAAGGGTGGAGAGTCATAAAGGAATTTTGGAAAAGTATCCCTATAGAACACAAAAAGCTTTCCCTTCCTAACAGGACCAAGGAGCAAAGTAGTTGCTGGAATAGTATTGTACTCAACAGTTTTGAACTACACAGAGAAATCCTGCACTCGTGGAATGCAATCCACCAAGCAACCCGTTCAAACCTCTGACCACTGTCAGTTTCTTGAGCTTTAACACTTGAGGGCATGTGCCACAAGGTCATAATTAGCCAGCCTATGTCAGCAGATCTCTGTAAATTTTACTCAACTGCCAGACTTTTACTGTATAAGTCAATGAGTTCTGCAATTTTCTAAACAGCTTTTAGCTTGTTTGCCCTCACATTAAGTGCAAGACAATGTATCTGGCTGTTTAAAGGTTTTATTGTCGATATATAAAACTTTTTACAAATTATTGTCTTTTATTTTCCAGGTTGTAAAGTGTTTGAATAAGCAAGTCTGATTTGACTTTACTTGATTCTATTGCTCCATGACTAATTTACTTTTATTGCTTCATAAATGAACTCCATGGCCATTTTACCCTTACTTCCAAGTGCATTTTTTATGAAAGCAGGCTATAAAGTTTTATTTGTGGAGCAATAATACTGAACATGTTGTCATAAGCTACAAAACCCTAAATGGTCTTGGACCTGTTTTTTTTTTTTTTTTTTTCCTTTATCTTTTAAGTCATTGAGTTCACCTGGAGTATTTCTGTTGTCTGTTCCAGTTCCAGTAATGGACAGGAAAATAATTGCCATGAAAAATGCTCAGCCCTATAACTTGTTTTCAGCTGGACTGTTTGTCTGTTTACCTGTGCTTCTTCCTAAGGAAATCCATGGACTTCTTATCTTTGGAAATTTAGTGGGGAAATTGGTTACACCTGAAGTTCTAGAAGGCTTTTATGCTCTCAGATATTAGTTAGCTTCATGATTCTCTTTTGTCTAGTAGTTGTTGGTAATATGTTGTGAATTATTTATTAGATGGTTTGTGAATGCAAATCCACCCAGATGCTTGGGTAGCATCCACATATTTTACAGGTATGAGTGTCAGTCAATAAATACATAGCTGTGGATGCCTCTCCGTAGGCAAGTATAAGCCTTGAACTTTATAAAAAAAGTTTTATACTACAGATATAACCTTCTGTTGTCTGTGCAAGTGATCCAAGAACAGATACGGATACTTTTACTCATCATTTACAGCTGTCCAAAAAGTACTCCCTGTGCATGTATTTCACACTACAGGTGGTTCGTGAACTATTCAATTGTTTTTCAGTATAGGCTTCTCTCAAGGCTCTGACTCACATTCACTACACAAACAGCTGTGGTGGCTAAGACCTTACTGCCTCTTCTCCCCCCATCCCAGCTGTTTATTACTGACCCTTTGCCAGAAATTCTTGCTCCTGTTCCAGATACAGCAAAACCTGCTGCACCTCAGCTGCTCCAACTCATAAACTAGTGTCTTACTGCAAAACAGCTTCTATTGCTCAGTTAAGCTCATGTACAGGACTGTAAAATGGAACAGCTGAGGTGCAGTAAAATATTCTATTCTGCCAGCTCTGCAACTGGGGGCTATATCTTCTTGAAAGAAGCAGTGATTTAACCAGTTCAGGAAAACCTACCAGACCTTGCCTGTCAGTGTTCTCCTGATCATGTATTGGCCTCTGCATTGGTTTTAGATGTCTAAAAACATTATAAACAAAGTTAAGAACTTTTGATGCATGTGGTAACACCAACTACAGTAACATCACAACATTTGACCACTTGTGACACCTGCATGGGTGTTACATATATTTGCTTAAAAAGCAGAAATTCTCTAGTCTTCAAATAAAGAAACAGCTACAATTGATTGGAAAGCAAATATGTACAGGCATATGAAAATAAGACAGGGAAAATCAATCAGAATGGGCAAAACTATTCTCAAATTATTTTACCCATTTCTATCTTGAGCTTTACTAAAATATATACTGTTTAAAACTGGCTGAGGGAAAATTAACAAATTAAAAGAATACTGTGAAAAGAGAAAGGACACAAATCCTAGGCATAAACTAAGAGTAAAGTGAAACCATGCATTTATACATATCAGGTTTCTGAATATAAAATATTAAAGAAGATAGGAAAAAAATCCTGGTGTTGTTTAATCTTTTTTGAGTAAGTGAAATATGCAAAGGATGTTTGTGCAAAAATATGTACTCTTAGGCAACTGTTAAGTACAGTAAATGTTTTCATGGATGTTCCATTCAGTTTTGCCCTGTAAATATCTGTACTAAAGGGAAGATGCTGCACAACATATATCACTCTGTTCCCTTAACTGAATTGCACAAGGAATACAGCAGCAAATAATTTGGTCAGATATGTATGTTTCCATGAGAAGAAAATATCTTGTACTTCAACTGAAGTCAATCTCTTATTATACTTCAAAAGGTGGAAAACATCCAGACAGAGAATTCCCAGGACAGGAATCAGTTGTTTTTTATAAATATGACAGTAAAATATAGCACTGTTGAATTAACACTTGCCAGACAAGCAGGTCAACAACTGAAACACAGCCCAATTTGCATTGTTTTACAAATATAATGAGCTGTGAAGTAGACTAAAGCAGCTGTTACTTAGAATCAAACTGAAGAGAAATTCAAATTATTTATAGTTAGACTTTTCTCCATTAACAGCTGCTTCAGACCTTTTGCCTTGAGAGAAAATACAGATGGATTTTGCAATACAAAAAGCACAATATATTGAACTTCAATTATTGGAAATAACAAAGTTCTTAACAGGGACACATTAATACCAATGATGATGCAGCTTAATAAGATTTTCATGAAAACAAATTACTTTTTCTAGCATGATCACAGCTTGGGATATAGGCATGTTGGGTATATAATTACTCTAATTACAGGGAAAATTGAAGGAATTCGACTATAATTGCTCATTAGCTAGCTGTCCTGAACATGACACTCATCATACCTATTTTTGCAACAGCAGATTTCCAAAGGACAGAACAATACTGGTGACTCTCCATTCTATATGGTTATAGTTTATGCTTTCAACTAACAAGAATTAGTGCTTTCTGAATGTTGTCCCATCCTCCAGTATTCACTTCTTCTGCTGCTGTGCCATTTAGTTTGACTAGGAGTTAGATCCAGGAAGAAAGGAGAACTTGTACCCAAATTTATTATATTTCTTCAACAATTTTTCTATGCTGTGTTATTGCTGCACTTCACATTTGCAACAACTTCTCATGGAGGAAGTCCATAAAGCAAAAGCTTTTATTTGTTCCTGAAGTAAGATGGAGCCTTTAAAGCACAAAGTTTTAGGAAAAAGTATGTTGTATCTTTTCTTAAACTTTCCTTTGGACCCTGAAACTACACATTCCAAGAATTACAAAAGGGCTGATGTCGGCAGGGATCTTTGGAGATCATGTAGTCCAATCACACAATGAAAGTAGTTGACTCAGGACTGTGACCAATTAGTTCTGCATATCTGTAAGAATGAAGATTCCACAACATCTATGGACAACCTCTGCCAGCTGTTGTTCAATCACCTTCATAGTAAAAGTATTTTTTTTTCTTATTCATATAGCTACCCACAGTAAATAGAGATTTATTAGAAAACGCAATGTCTTAACTATTGTTTAATACAATAATCTTTCCATTGAGTTTCATTTCTGTTTCTACATGGTTTATGAATTCAACCACTTATCTTCTGATACCCTCCTCTATACCCCTTAGTGTATCCAGTTAACTCCACTTGAGACACTCTTACATTTTATTCAGTGGAAGTAATATTTTGTGCTAGGGAAATAAACTCTAGATGAACTATTCTGGTTTTACACTATCTACAAATAGAAATTGGCCACTCCTATCTAATCTAAAACATGCCTCAATTACTATACAATTAGCATCAAAATGTGGTATTATTCATGAAAACAATATGCAACAACTAACAAATATAGCTGGCTACAGTACATTAATGGTCCGTCTGGGGGGAAAAAAAAAGAAAAAAAAAAAAACAAAACAAAACATAACTAAGGTCTTTCAGTACGAAAACATGTGATTTCCTGATTAAGTTTTCAAGTCACTGGAACAATATCATAAGGAAATTCTGACCATTGCAACAGCTTTTCTTCCTCTGTAACCTTTGTAGCGTCAAGCAATCCAGAGAGTTAAACAAAATCAAGCCAGTAGAAACACCAGAAATCTCATCTCAGTTATACTATACTTCCCTGAGTATAAAAGGATTTGGAACTCTTTAACTAATTTTCCGTCATGTAATACATATCATTCAAAACAGCAGAGGAATCACAGGTTAGCACAGACCTGTGAAATCTTTCCATGAGCTCAGATCTGCCACCACTGTGGTTCTGTCTCTTAGAAGAAGGGGCTGGAAGTATGAATACAGCCATATCTTTCTAGAGCCAAGACCCACAGTGAATTGTGAATTCCAGGTTGGGATCTAAAATTTACCATCAGGAAAAGCTAGATCACTGTGATTAGAACAACTGACATGGATTTATTTATTTATGAAAAATCTGGAAAGAGATTCAGCTGACATTGAAGCTCATCAGTGTATCTCCATGGTCTTTCATGGAAGAAATACAATATCTTAAATAAACTCTTGATACAGTAGAGAGCTGTCTGCAAATAAAAACAAAAAACCCCAACAAAACAAAAAGCCCAAAACAAACAAACAAACAAAAAAACCAAGGAGCACCTGCCCTTTTTCTTAGACCCCTATAGTTTGCTGCTTCAGGTGGTGTTGCACCTCTAGTGATCCAGAGGAAAAACGAACTGACTCAAGAGATCCTCTTCATCTCGAACTTCTAAGACAGGGTTGTTGTCGTACAATGGCATGGATTTACATACATCTCTATATACAACTGGTGTGTGTGTTTAGAGCCAGATTACAGAGGTACATACAAGGGGTGGGGAGACAAGGTGTGACTTGATATGTGCTGGTTTGGAGTCATCCAGAGACTGAAGAACTAATATTCCCCAAAAGAAAGGTAAACGTGAAGAGTGTACATATTTATAGTAAGCACAGCTAAGGAAGCCAACTGGCAGCTCTAGCTGCATGCCTGCTCCCTGGAAGAGCATCACCAGCTAGGCAGCTGCAGAAGCCTGGCATGCTTAAAAACACACACACACACACACACACACACACACACACACACACACACACACACACACACACACACACACACACACACA